>JAQNBH010000006.1:677500-1277500 GCA_028752905.1 Cladorhizidae sp. MBARI D1340-BT2 | reverse complement strand
ATCAGTGTAGAGTAATGCTGCCATGCCAATATGATGACCTATATTGTAGTGTATTATCAGTGTAGAGTATTACTGCCATGCCAATATGATGACCTATATTGTATTGTATTATCAGTGTAGAGTATTACTGCCATGCCAATATGATGACCTATATTGTAGTGTATTAACAGTGTAGAGTATTACTGCCATGCCAATATGATGACCTATATTGTAGTGTATTATCAGTGTAGAGTAATACTGCCATGCCAATATGATGACCTATAATTATTGAAGTGTATTATCAGTGTAGAGTAATGCTGCCATGCCAATATATGACCTATATTGTAGTGTATTAACAGTATAGTATTACTGCCATGCCAATATGATGACCTATATTGTATTGTATTATCAGTGTAGAGTATTACTGCCATGCCAATATGATGACCTATATTGTAGTGTATTATCAGTGTAGAGTATTACTGCCATGCCAATATGATGACCTATAATTATTGAAGTGTATTATCAGTGTAGAGTAATGCTGCCATGCCAATATATGACCTATATTGTAGTGTATTAACAGTATAGTATTACTGCCATGCCAATATGATGACCTATATTGTAGTGTATTATCAGTGTAGAGTATTACTGCCATGCCAATATGATGACCTATATTGTAGTGTATTATCATTGTAGAGTAATACTGCCATGCCAATATGATGACCTATATTGTAGTGTATTATTAGTGTAGAGTATTACTGTCATGCCAATATGATGACTTATATTGTACTGTATTATCAGTGTAGAGTATTACTGCCATGCCAATATGATGACCTATATTGTAGTGTATTTATCAGTGTAGAGTAATGCTGCCATGCCAATACGATGACCTATATTGTAGTGTATTTATCAGTGTAGAGTATTACTGCCATGCCAATATGATGACCTATATTGTAGTGTATTATCAGTGTAGAGTATTACTGCCATGCCAATATGATGACCTATATTGTAGTGTATTATCAGTGTAGAGTAATACTGCCATGCCAATATGATGACCTATATTGTAGTGTATTATCAGTGTAGAGTATTACTGCCATGCCAATATGATGACCTATATTGTAGTGTATTTATCAGTGTAGAGTATTACTGCCATGCCAATATGATGACCTATATTGTAGTGTATTAACAGTGTAGAGTATTACTGCCATGCCAATATGATGACCTATATTGTAGTGTATTATCAGTGTAGAGTAATGCTGCCATGCCAATATGATGACCTATATTGTAGTGATCAGTGTAGAGTATTACTGCCATGCCAATATGATGACCTATATTGTAGTGTATTTGTCTGTGTAGAGTATTACTGCCATGCCAATATGATGACCTATATTGTAGTGTATTTGTCTGTGTAGAGTATTACTGCCATGCCAATATGATGATGACCTATATTGTAGTGTATTTATCAGTGTAGAGTAATGCTGCCATGCCAATATGATGACCTATATTGTAGTGTATTATCAGTGTAGAGTATTACTGCCATGCCAATATGATGACCTATATTGTATTGTATTATCAGTGTAGAGTATTACTGCCATGCCAATATGATGACCTATATTGTAGTGTATTAACAGTGTAGAGTATTACTGCCATGCCAATATGATGACCTATATTGTAGTGTATTATCAGTGTAGAGTAATACTGCCATGCCAATATGATGACCTATAATTATTGAAGTGTATTATCAGTGTAGAGTAATGCTGCCATGCCAATATATGACCTATATTGTAGTGTATTAACAGTATAGTATTACTGCCATGCCAATATGATGACCTATATTGTATTGTATTATCAGTGTAGAGTATTACTGCCATGCCAATATGATGACCTATATTGTAGTGTATTATCAGTGTAGAGTAATACTGCCATGCCAATATGATGACCTATATTGTAGTGTATTATCAGTGTAGAGTAATACTGCCATGCCAATATGATGACCTATAATTATTGAAGTGTATTATCAGTGTAGAGTAATGCTGCCATGCCAATATATGACCTATATTGTAGTGTATTAACAGTATAGTATTACTGCCATGCCAATATGATGACCTATATTGTATTGTATTATCAGTGTAGAGTATTACTGCCATGCCAATATGATGACCTATATTGTAGTGTATTATCAGTGTAGAGTATTACTGCCATGCCAATATGATGACCTATAATTATTGAAGTGTATTATCAGTGTAGAGTAATGCTGCCATGCCAATATATGACCTATATTGTAGTGTATTAACAGTATAGTATTACTGCCATGCCAATATGATGACCTATATTGTAGTGTATTATCAGTGTAGAGTATTACTGCCATGCCAATATGATGACCTATATTGTAGTGTATTATCATTGTAGAGTAATACTGCCATGCCAATATGATGACCTATATTGTAGTGTATTATTAGTGTAGAGTATTACTGTCATGCCAATATGATGACTTATATTGTACTGTATTATCAGTGTAGAGTATTACTGCCATGCCAATATGATGACCTATATTGTAGTGTATTTATCAGTGTAGAGTAATGCTGCCATGCCAATACGATGACCTATATTGTAGTGTATTTATCAGTGTAGAGTATTACTGCCATGCCAATATGATGACCTATATTGTAGTGTATTATCAGTGTAGAGTATTACTGCCATGCCAATATGATGACCTATATTGTAGTGTATTATCAGTGTAGAGTAATACTGCCATGCCAATATGATGACCTATATTGTAGTGTATTATCAGTGTAGAGTATTACTGCCATGCCAATATGATGACCTATATTGTAGTGTATTTATCAGTGTAGAGTATTACTGCCATGCCAATATGATGACCTATATTGTAGTGTATTAACAGTGTAGAGTATTACTGCCATGCCAATATGATGACCTATATTGTAGTGTATTATCAGTGTAGAGTAATGCTGCCATGCCAATATGATGACCTATATTGTAGTGATCAGTGTAGAGTATTACTGCCATGCCAATATGATGACCTATATTGTAGTGTATTTGTCTGTGTAGAGTATTACTGCCATGCCAATATGATGACCTATATTGTAGTGTATTTGTCTGTGTAGAGTATTACTGCCATGCCAATATGATGATGACCTATATTGTAGTGTATTTATCAGTGTAGAGTAATGCTGCCATGCCAATATGATGACCTATATTGTAGTGTATTATCAGTGTAGAGTATTACTGCCATGCCAATATGATGACCTATATTGTATTGTATTATCAGTGTAGAGTATTACTGCCATGCCAATATGATGACCTATATTGTAGTGTATTAACAGTGTAGAGTATTACTGCCATGCCAATATGATGACCTATATTGTAGTGTATTATCAGTGTAGAGTAATACTGCCATGCCAATATGATGACCTATAATTATTGAAGTGTATTATCAGTGTAGAGTAATGCTGCCATGCCAATATATGACCTATATTGTAGTGTATTAACAGTATAGTATTACTGCCATGCCAATATGATGACCTATATTGTATTGTATTATCAGTGTAGAGTATTACTGCCATGCCAATATGATGACCTATATTGTAGTGTATTATCAGTGTAGAGTAATACTGCCATGCCAATATGATGACCTATAATTATTGAAGTGTATTATCAGTGTAGAGTAATGCTGCCATGCCAATATATGACCTATATTGTAGTGTATTAACAGTATAGTATTACTGCCATGCCAATATGATGACCTATATTGTAGTGTATTATCAGTGTAGAGTATTACTGCCATGCCAATATGATGACCTATATTGTAGTGTATTATCATTGTAGAGTAATACTGCCATGCCAATATGATGACCTATATTGTAGTGTATTATTAGTGTAGAGTATTACTGTCATGCCAATATGATGACTTATATTGTACTGTATTATCAGTGTAGAGTATTACTGCCATGCCAATATGATGACCTATATTGTAGTGTATTTATCAGTGTAGAGTAATGCTGCCATGCCAATACAATGACCTATATTGTAGTGTATTATCAGTGTAGAGTATTACTGCCATGCCAATATGATGACCTATATTGTAGTGTATTTATCAGTGTAGAGTATTACTGCCATGCCAATATGATGACCTATATTGTAGTGTATTATCAGTGTAGAGTATTACTGCCATGCCAATATGATGACCTATATTGTAGTGTATTATCAGTGTAGAGTAATACTGCCATGCCAATATGATGACCTATAATTATTGTAGTGTATTATCAGTGTAGAGTATTACTGCCATTCCAATATGATGACCTATATTGTAGTGTATTTATCAGTGTAGAGTAATGCTGCCATGCCAATATGATGACCTATATTGTAGTGTATTTATCAGTATAGAGTATACTGCCATGCCAATATTTATGATGACCTATATTGTAGTGTATTTATCAGTGTAGAGTATTACTGCCATTCCAATATGATGACCTATGTTGTAGTGTATTTATCAGTGTAGAGTAATACTGCCATGCCAATATGATGACCTATATTGTAGTGTATTTGTCAGTGTAGAGTATTACTGCCATGCCAATATGATGATGACCTGTATTTATCAGTGTAGAGTATTACTGCCATGCCAATATGATGACCTATATTGTAGTGTATTTGTCTGTGTAGAGTATTACTGCCATGCCAATATGATGATGACCTATATTGTAGTGTATTATCAGTGTAGAGTAATGCTGCCATGCCAATATGTTGACCTATATTGTATTGTATTATCAGTGTAGAGTAATGCTGCCATGCCAATATGATGACCTATATTGTATTGTATTATCAGTGTAGAGTAATGCTGCCATGCCAATATGATGACCTATATTGTAGTGTATTATCAGTGTAGAGTAATGCTGCCATGCCAATATGATGATGACCTATATTGTAGTGTATTTATCAGTGTAGAGTATTACTGCCATGCCAATATGATGACCTATATTGTAGTGTATTTGTCTGTGTAGAGTATTACTGCCATTCCAATATGATGATGACCTATATTGTATTGTATTATCAGTGTAGAGTAATGCTGCCATGCCAATATGATGACCTATATTGTAGTGTATTATCAGTGTAGAGTATTATTGCCATGCCAATATGATGACCTATATTGTAGTGTATTATTAGTGTAGAGTAATACTGCCATGCCAATATGATGACCTATATTGTAGTGTATTATCAGTGTAGAGTATTACTGCCATGCCAATATGATGACCTATATTGTAGTGTATTATTAGTGTAGAGTAATACTGCCATGCCAATATGATGACCTATATTGTAGTGTATTATCAGTGTAGAGTAATGCTGCCATGCCAATATGATGACCTATATTGTAGTGTATTATCAGTGTAGAGTATTACTGCCATGCCAATATGATGACCTATATTGTAGTGTATTATCAGTGTAGAGTATTACTGCCATGCCAATATGATGACCTATATTGTAGTGTATTAACAGTGTAGAGTATTACTGCCATGCCAATATGATGACCTATATTGTAGTGTATTATCAGTGTAGAGTATTACTGCCATGCCAATATGATGACCTATATTGTAGTGTATTATCAGTGTAGAGTATTACTGCCATGCCAATATGATGACCTATATTGTAGTGTATTAACAGTGTAGAGTAGTACTTCCATGCCAATATGATGACCTATATTGTAGTGTATTTGTCAGTGTAGAGTATTACTGCCATGCCAATATGATGACCTATATTGTAGTGTATTTATCAGTGTAGAGTAATGCTGCCATGCCAATATGATGACCTATATTGTAGTGTATTTGTCAGTGTAGAGTATTACTGCCATGCCAATATGACCTATATTGTAGTGTATTATCAGTGTAGAGTATTACTGTCATGCCAATATGATGACCTATATTGTAGTGTATTTGTCAGTGTAGAGTATTACTGCCATGCCAATATGATGACCTATATTGGTGTATTATCAGTGTAGAGTATTACTGCCATTCCAATATGATGACCTATATTGTAGTGTATTTATCAGTGTAGAGTATTACTGCCATGCCAATATGATGACCTATATTGTAGTGTATTTATCAGTGTAGAGTAATGCTGCCATGCCAATATGATGACCTATATTGTAGTGTATTATCAGTGTAGAGTATTACTGTCATGCCAATATGATGACCTATATTGTAGTATATTATCAGTGTAGAGTAATGCTGCCATGCCAATATGATGACCTATATTGTAGTGTATTATCAGTGTAGAGTATTACTGCCATTCCAATATGATGACCTATATTGTAGTGTATTTATCAGTGTAGAGTAATACTGCCATGCCAATATGATGACCTATATTGTAGTGTATTTGTCAGTGTAGAGTATTACTGCCATGCCAATATGATGATGACCTATATTGTAGTGTATTTATCAGTGTAGAGTATTACTGCCATGCCAATATGATGACCTATATTGTAGTGTATTATCAGTGTAGAGTATTACTGTCATGCCAACATGATTACCTATATTGTAGTGTATTTATCAGTGTAGAGTATTACTGCCATGCCAATATGATGACCTATATTGTAGTGTATTAACAGTGTAGAGTATTACTGCCATGCCAATATGATGACCTATATTGTAGTGTATTATCATTGTAGAGTATTACTGCCATGCCAATATGATGAGCTATATTGTAGTGTATTATCAGTGTAGAGTAATACTGCCATGCCAATAATTATGATGACCTATATTGTAGTGTATTTGTCTGTGTAGAGTATTACTGCCATGCCAATATGATGACCTATATTATTATTGTAGTGGTATTATCAGTGTAGAGTATTACTGCCATGCCAATATGATGACCTATATTGTAGTGTATTATCAGTGTAGAGTATTACTGCCATGCCAATATGATGACCTATATTGTAGTGTATTATCAGTGTAGAGTATTACTGCCATGCCAATATGATGACCTATATTATTATTGTAGTGGTATTATCAGTGTAGAGTATTACTGCCATGCCAATATGATGACCTATATTGTAGTGTATTATCAGTGTAGAGTAATGCTGCCATGCCAATATGATGACCTATATTGTAGTATATTATCAGTGTAGAGTAATACTGCCATGCCAATATGATGACCTATATTGTAGTGTATTATCATTGTAGAGTATTACTGCCATGCCAATATGATGACCTATATTGTAGTATATTATCAGTGTAGAGTATTACTGCCATGCCAATATGATGACCTATATTGTAGTGTATTATCAGTGTAGAGTAATACTGCCATGCCAATATGATGACCTATATTGTAGTATATTATCAGTGTAGAGTATTACTGCCATGCCAATACGATGACCTATATTGTAGTGTATTATCAGTGTAGAGTAATACTGCCATGCCAATATGATGACCTATATTGTAGTGTATTATCAGTGTAGAGTATTACTGCCATGCCAATATGATGACCTATATTGTAGTATATTATCAGTGTAGAGTAATGCTGCCATGCCAATATGATGACCTATATTGTAGTGTATTATCATTGTAGAGTATTACTGCCATGCCAATATGATGACCTATATTGTAGTATATTATCAGTGTAGAGTATTACTGCCATGCCAATATGATGACCTATATTGTAGTGTATTATCAGTGTAGAGTAATACTGCCATGCCAATATGATGACCTATATTGTAGTGTATTATCAGTGTAGAGTAATACTGCCATGCCAATATGATGACCTATATTGTAGTATATTATCAGTGTAGAGTAATGCTGCCATGCCAATATGATGACCTATATTGTAGTGTATTATCATTGTAGAGTATTACTGCCATGCCAATATGATGACCTATATTGTAGTATATTATCAGTGTAGAGTATTACTGCCATGCCAATATGATGACCTATATTGTAGTGTATTATCAGTGTAGAGTATTACTGCCATGCCAATATGATGACCTATATTGTAGTATATTATCAGTGTAGAGTATTACTGCCATGCCAATATGATGACCTATATTGTAGTGTATTATCAGTGTAGAGTAATGCTGCCATGCCAGTATTTCTATTGTTTTGACTGCAAGTACTTTAGTGTAATTCAATTTCTGCTATATATATATATATGTAGCCCAACCCCTTCGTCGGGCAGCACTCCGGGTCATGAGGGTGGTGATGGAGGCATGCCCGGAGACATGCGGTATGACACAGTAGGTGCTGAGCCTGGGGGTGGAGCCAGGGCAGAATATAACACTGTCACCCATGGCAACCAACACAATGGTTCCCCTGAGGATCAACTGCCCACTTACCAGGTGAGGAACAGAAGGTGCAAAGGCTCTCACATTCGCATGCATTACCCCAGTACCTGAGGACTGAATCAGCTCAGATTACGTATGTGGACCCTTGATATATGCTGTTCTTAGAGTAATTTGCATAGTTGATGATCGATGGTGGAGATAAGGATTAGCCATGATTGCAGCTAGCCAGGCCATCTTCAACAATTCTAACTCAAGAAATTGGGTGAGTGGAGTTTATGTCGATTAGAAAACATACTTGTTGGAGATGTGTATGGAAGAGCTTCAAGTTGATTGCATGCATGCAGGCACATATCATGAGCTGCAGCACCAGCAGCTTGCCTAGTTATTACTAGGGTATTGCCATTTTAAAAGAAATGATGTCTTCGGGAGGACTAAAGGTTTTGCGATAACACTGGGGTGATTTATTTTCAACGAACCAGTTCTCATCCACATCTGCCTTTGTCTGTGTGCTTTAAAAAGTTAATTTTGCATATTATGCAAGTATAGTAAATATCGCATGGTGGAGGGTGTGTGTGTGTGGGGGGGGGGGGGGGGGGGGCAAGCCACCAGAGAAAGTAAAATCCCTATTAACCCTCTCACTGGCATAAGCGACTTAAGTCGCGAAAACGGATTAACCGCGATGAAACAATTCATAAAAAATTAACCGTTCGCGGTATTAACTTCAAAAATTGTACGAATATGCACAAAGCATGCCTCTAATATACCCCTGAATATCAGGAAAATACGGAATGAGGAAAGGGAAGTAAACATGCCAGCAAACATCACTTCCGGTTAATTCCCGGTCTCGAAGAAGAAATGGCGACTTGCTTTAGAGTAGCGTTAGACTTCCTATTTGAGGATGACTTCGGCCTGTCCGAGATTGACGTTAGTGAAGGAGAGGAAGAAAGTGCCTGTGCTTACCTGGGAAGTGGCGTAGTTGACAGTGATGCTATGGTAGCTATAACTGTTGGCACCGACCACGAAGCAAGTTTTCAAAGTATAGATCGCCCTAATCTGCCAAGCGAAGCTTCAGACGATAGCGATGGTCATGAAGACTTCCCCCAAGGTAAGAATAGATAAGAATTGTATAGTAAAGCCTAGTAACTAGCATAATAATAAGAACTATTTCTCCTGGGAAGGTAGTTTCACTCATGGAGCTGGAGGAGGAGGATGAGGAAGCAGCAGAGGAGAAGACAGGGTTGGAGGAGAGGTTATTTTACAAACAGTTGTTGTTGTTGACCAAAAGTTGACTAGCTAACATTGCTGGTTTCATGTGTAATATGAAATTGAGATGATATAAACCCGATATAAACCCTTTTATTTTACTTCCTGTCTCTTATAACAATATTCACATTTTTAGCAACAAAAATTTAACATAACGTGCCTTCATGCATCAGCTATCACCTGATATATAGTTGTTGGGTACTTGTCTTCATCAGGTCCTCTATAAAAAAAATTATGTGAAATTGTGTCAATTTTTGTAAAATGTCCTCCGTAAATCTGCCAGTGAAAGGGTTAAAACCAATTGAGATCAGTAAATGGACAGCAGCTATTGGTTCAAGTAGTGCTATAAGATGGACCTCATTAGACTCTTCACATTCCTCACATTGGTCTTACAGGTGAGGGAGTGACAATACAGTACTTCTGGGGTAGTCGCACCAAGTTCATATAATACTAGAATTTAATATTCACATTGACCCAACATGTGTATTGGCTTGATCATGTAAGAGATAACATTAGGGGAATTCTGAAAAGCTCTTTATCTAGAACATATTTAGTTTTTCCCCTACATACCTAACAAGTCGTTAGTCTCGGACAAGTCAGATTTGTGACTCGTCAAACCTTTTTTCTTGTGACTTGATATTTAACAACCTATTAGCATGGAAAAATTTTTGTGTGGTTATATACTTCATAATTGATGTTATGAATAGTGTCATAGGAAATCAATTGTCTTGTAATTTTTCTACACTTAAATAAGTGTCTTCTAAACGAGGTGATAAACTTGGATAGCGCAAGTATCCAGCCACAGGAGAGCCATGCATGGTCATAGAACATCATTAACATTTGAAATTCCAAAATTCTGTTACCAAGTAGTACCAAACTTTTATTTTTTCTTTGCTAGAAGGATTTCTGAAGCCTTCACCATTCTCTGTGTATGTACACCTAAACCAATTCCAGAGCCGCCATTAAGGTAGTGCTGTACAAGAACAGCAGGTTATATGGCATTGCCTACAATACTGAAAATTTGACATTAAATTTATGAAATTCCATTACTCTGTGTTTGTTCTAGTCTCACTCAAAGAAAAAATTCTGAATATCATTATACAGTAACATTAAAGTGTCCATGGAGACCTACATGGAGATATAAAATGTTGAGCCTTTCTTAGCTGAGTAGAGCACCATAATTAGTGAAAGTGAAATTTTGTTACCATGCGAACAAGCCAACATATTATATATTAGTACAAGCCCCCAAAACTTAACCTTCTCTTTGCTTTGAACGTTTGTAATATGTTTGAGTCACAGTGTTTCTGTATCATTCGCCAACAATGCACGTACGTACAAACGGTAGCTAGGCAAAGATCGTTGAGTGTTATAATATTAAAATTTCTCTTGCGCACACTATCCACCGATCGACAAAGGCAGGAGACAGGCTAATGGTCGATGCTCTAGTGGCTACTCTTTTTCAGCGCTCACCTTATCGGAATCAAGATGCATTATTCTAGTATAACTATGCCTCTGAGGTGTCCGTGTGGGAGGGAGCTTTGGAGTTTTTTTGTAATTAAACACACAGTCCATGCATATGTCTGCTTACAGTCATCACATTGTTAGAGAGAATGACAGAACTGAGCTAGCTGGTCATTGCCACTGAAAGCACATCACATGAACATTCTGGTATCTGTAAGTGCTAATTAGAAAGGTGACTTGTGATTAGAAACGTACAAAAACTGACAGTACCAGGTGCTAACAACTGCAAGTAGCTAGTCCACACTGAATTCAAATTAATATAATGCGCATTCATTATTCTGGTCCACCTCGATAGGTGGTTTGATGCAGATCAATTAAAGCATTCAATTAACTATGCGAGTGTGCATTGAAAAGAATTTCATTCACTCGTGTCTTCGTGATGCTGCAGTTTGGAACTTTGGAGCTATCTGTGGCCTGCACCCAAACTAGCTAGCTAGACCAACTACATAGCTAGAGAATTGTTGCTATGTTTATATGCCCTGCAGCTGGACTTCTGAAGTTCGTGCAGTCGCAATCTTTGTTGGTTCTGCCTTCCCCTGAGCTCTCCCTCTTCCAGGAGCTGTCAGCAAGAAAAGGACGCAAAAACAAACTCCATCCCAACTATAATTTTGACTGACTTTGGTAGGCTGATTTTTTTACTTTGTACGGTTTAATTCGTTGCTAGTGTGGATGCGACAAACACACATTGACTTGAAGAGTTTTTTCTCCCTAGCACCAAAAGTGCACAATGCACATGTCTAATGAGTCATCCTGGGACTCTGTGTAGACATCATCCGAACATGTCAAAAGTCAAGCAAGAGCCTGTTATTAATTTCTTGTACTCCTAATATGGAAAACCAGTGTTAAATTCATGATCAGCATGTCAAAGAACATTAGACAATTAGTTTCGTGAATTTCATTATTCACGAGGTGAATTTTTATATAAATGGCTAAACGGCCTGGAGCCAGGTTGCATTACTCAGTTCCAATAAGTTTAAGACACAAATTGTCTGGAAAAAAATATTACTTTTGTCTATATGTACCCATATTGTCCAAATGTAGCCCTAAACTGCCACACTGCACGTGATGATGATAAAGTCCCTTATTATCTGGTCTGTGATGTGCATCTAGTGCAGTGCTGTAGTTGCCAACCCTTAGGTTAACCCACTCACCGGCGTTGCCGCCGAACGGCGGTCTGACTTTCATAAATCGAAAAGAAATACTTCCGAACATTTATAAGCCATAAATAGCACTATTCAAGCTCTATTTACCCGACGAATATTAAGTAAATCACTTCCGGGTAACTAAGGAAAAGAAATCTAGAAACGCGGCAGTTTTGAAGATTATCAAAATGGATCGAAGACTTAGTCTTGCTGAAGTCATTTCCCGAGTGACAGCCGGTAACTTAGACTCCTCTGAGGATGAGTCAAGTGAAGATGAGGCCAATGGCATCTATGCCTAGCTGGCTGTACCTGCTTGTGACCGTGGAGCTGTGGAAAACTTGGCCACAGCAGTCGAATTTGAGCGTAGCGCTCAAGCTGTGAGAGATGACTTGCTCTATGTCGATGAAGGCTTGGATCCAGAAGGTTTTTTAGGTTTGTAAAGGTTATCTAGCTCTCGTATAGTCTGGTAAATGTCCAAAGAGCAATAAAAGTCGGTACAATAATCTTCTCTAGCTTTGACCCAGTTATTGCCCAGTATTTTTTTACAGCCCAGTATTTTTTTACTACTAGCTTTATAGCTACTAGTATTTGTTGAAATCTTACTCTGAATATTTTTCATTTTGACACAATTGGTGATGGATTATGGTGCTGAAGAAACATCCCTGTTGCTTCTTGTTGCCACTCCCTCACCAGCTACTCTTGCAACCTCCTCTCAAAGCAACTCTCACAGCTCCTCCTCCAGGTCCAGGAACTGTCATAACTCCCTCTCACACTCCAGGAACTGTCATAACTCCCTCTCACACTCCAGGAACTGTCATAACTCCCTCTCACACTCCAGGAACTGTCATAACTCCCTCTCACACTCCAGGAACTGTCATAACTCCCTCTCACACTCCAGGAACTGTAATAACTCCCTCTCACACTCCAGGAACTGTCATATCTCCCTCTCACACTCCAGGAACTGTCATAACTCCCTCTCACACTCCAGGAACTGTCATAACTCCCTCTCACACACCTCCTGCAACTGATCATGAAAGTGTAACTGCTAGCATATCTAAATTGCATAGCTCTACATCTAGCACTTCCCAAACTAAATCAGGTGGGGTTTTGTATGCATGGCGCTCTTGTCGTATGGGATATGCTTTACCAATCATTTGTTCTGCCCCCACTGAACAACCTGCACCTTGTAATGCTTGACGCAGACTTGTGCCTAGAATATCTGCTACCTCTACCAGAACAATAAGTCTTGTTCTGTTGCTAGTTCTGTTGCTTCCTCTACCAGTTCTGTTGTGGCTTCCTCATCTACCCCTTCAACCACCCCATCAACTATTACTCTTGCTTCTCTTTCAACTCCTGTTGGAATTTGGAGAAAGGAAGAGTCAACTAGCCAGAGGGCCGGCCTGAGTTCTTACGATATTAGGAATAGTTTAAGGGTATTAAGTCGGCCCCTTTGATTAGTTTTAAGGATTGATTAGTTTAAGGGCCGGCCTGAGTTCTTACGATATTAGGAATAGTTTAAGGGTATTAAGTCGGCCCAGAGTCCATATCGTATTATAATTATTATTTGTTGTCATATTTGTTGTCTACACATTGTGTGTCACACGTTGAAAGGGGATCATGTTGTAGCAACATGTTTGTCCGCACACAATGTGTAGTGTGAATTGTGTGTGTTGTATATATTTGTTGTCTTATTTTTTGTCTAGACATTGTGTATCGCACGTTGAAAGGGCATCATGTTGCAGCAACATGCTTGTCCGCACACAATGTATAGTGTGATTTTTTCATTTTTTGTTGTTGTTGTGATATGATGATTTATGTGTTTGATGTGTGTGTTGTGTGTCAGGCAATATAGCCATACCTCTTCGTGGTGCTCGATGGTAACAATAGATGCTAGTTCCTTGGCTAAATGGCTATAAGTTATTGAATTATGTTCATTCTCAATAACATTATCCAGCCAAATCCATTATACAGTGTGTCATATATATACAATATTGTGTCAAATAATAGCAAAGAATATGTATGTAAACAATATACTCAGGATTATAAGCAATGTTCTTATGGTATGGAGACAGTGCACCTAAAATGTCTCTTGGAGTATGATGCTCACAGGGTTGCTATCCTGGAGGAGGCAGCTTTGTATCTCAGGTCCCTGTTCAACTGGGATCTGTTGTATTGATAAATAAGCATAATAATATTCATAGTTGTGTTCAGCATGTGGTCACATAATCTTGACCTGAGTATTATAAATTAAAAATATTATAAATTTAAAAAAATCATTACATTTATGATCATTATCATCATAAACAAAGTTTTATGTTGATAAACAAGCATAATCATATTCATCTGCTGTGGTCAGAATGTCATCACAAACATTTGACCACATTGTTTCAAGTAATAGAAAAACATTTATGTAAAAAAACACGTTAGAAGCTTATAAACACACATAATCATATTCATTGACTGTGGTCAGTATGTGGTCACACTATCCTGACCAAATTGTTTGAAATACAATATTCAGGACAAAAAAATATTTAGGCAAAAATGATATTCAGCATCAAAATCTATGTTCTTATTATTGATTAAATACCATAATCATATTCATACATTGTGGTCAGTGTGTGTTTTTCACAAAAATTACCACATGTTTATCAACAATAATGCTATCCCATAATATATGGTTGCTAGGGACTTTATTGCATTCCTGATTTTATATAAATTTTTAACAGTAGCTGTGTCAATTTCCAACAATTCTCCTGGCAATCCGCCGGTGAGAGGGTTAATTAACAGGTAGGGTGGCAGGGTTTGTTTTTCTCCGTCTGTGTCACTCTCAGAGATAAGTTGAATTGCCAACTCTAATGACTGTGACTGGTGTCATTGCATCGTAGGATCCTAACTCTACCAAGCGCCAGGCCGCTGCTGATAGTGGATACATCCACACCTTACCCGACGAGAAGGATGAGAGGAAGTCGGTGAAGAATGACAGTGCCCTTACTAATGACATTCCTCTGTACTCTCTGCCAGACAAGAGCAAGAAGCATGACCCGGGGGTGAGGGTGCTCCATTTAGACTTCACCAATCATGTAGGCTCTACAGTGTTCACTAGTACAGCATGCTCTATTATTGCTATACAGGATGCTCATTATTGTGCGAGGTGGCATCATAATTAAGCCAATATTGTTGTTATTGTTTTGTTTGCTTTCCTTAATCCTCCAATACTGTAGCAACTCCAACCAAATCTACAAAGCACAATCATCACCACAAATTCTAACCTCAGCAACATTAAATTAAACTGCTGAACCCATTATTCCAGCAACATAATTGGGAGGAGATTAGGAAGATACACCCATCACATCACAACATCAGCACCCTCATCACATCAGCACAGACATAACACATCACAACATCAATAAAGACTGCTAATAGGTCAAAATCTAACACATGGTTAGTTAATAATGTATAAATGACATTTATAAATATATAATATATTCTTTACTTTTAGTTAAATTAAAGTACAAAGAGCTGGAGGGATGAGGTGTACAAGTAGGAGATGGAATACAAGAAGGACAAGGGAGGAGGTGGAGGAGGAGGAGGGGGCCTGGCCATTTCCTATAAAACAGTTTGCATTAAATCTTGTCATTTAATGTATGGTGCAAATAACATGTTATGTATAAAATCTTGCCATTTTGATTAAAGTCAGCCATTGATTAATAATGCTCTCGCTGTCAACCTGCATTGGCCATAGGATGCAGAGTACCAATCGATGGTGAGCCAACATATCAAGTGAGGTTTGTTTCGTGTTCTTAGCACATTCCCATAATCATGACAAGCTATTTTGTGTGTGTGTGACAGAAACATGGGAAATGATAATCTTACAATTTTAAACTGTTTGAAAATGGATTTTAAAGTGTTATTTTCAAAAATTGATGTCTCTGCACTTCAGGATTTATGTCCATTTCCTCCTTCCTTTAAGACCTGATTCAAGTACATTTCCAAACTTGATTTTGGGTTCATAATTATGTCTGACAGCAAACAACTTAAATTTGAGCTATTGTGTGTATTTTACCATCTCATTAGTGTCATGTCTCTTAGCATCCCAAATGAGAGCTAGACACACTACATCACAACATCAGCACAGATCCTGTCATCATGCTCTGGTTAACCATTTCAAGTATTGTGCCAAACCTACCATTTCATGCATGGTGGAATAACTGGCATGGTGGAATAACTGCCATTTCAAGCATGATGGAGTACCTGCCATTTCAAGCATGGTTCTCAAGGCCCTCCCATTTAAAGCATGGTGAAAGTCACTTGATATTTATTGATTTGGTGAAATATGACCAATTCAAGTGTGATCAATAGAAGACACCACTCCATCCCCATTAATTCACATCCACATCTACAGAAATGTATTACATCTTCAGCAACATCAAAAGCATACATATTCTTGGATGAAATGGTTGTTTTACATTCAGATCATACCCTCGGTTAAATTTATTAAGTGCATGGTATCAACATTTACCTGTATAGCAGTACAACTTCTTCCAAGCCATTATAGTATCTGTATGCATCAAGTAGATTAGAGATTAGACTCACACTCATCGGTGATGCTTTTGGAAAATCTTCACCCCTTAAGGCGGTGCTATGTATGGGTCAGATTTAAATTTTCATTTATTATTATTATTTTTTTTAAATCTCGCCAAACTATGCTTCAACATACTGGAAAAGTGGATCCCAAGTTACAGAAGATTTGGATGCTCTATTCTGGACTTACAGTGGCTTTTGCACACAACATCCACCCGGGAAGGTGATCAAGAAGCTTTACCTGAATTAAGTGGGAACAATGGCATTTAAAATTAAAAAATCTTATTTTCTTATGGTTATCACTTTAGAGCTCCGTAGATTCTGTAAACTTCATGGTCTGGACTTTATATATAGCTCAAAAGATAGGTCTCTCTGTGCTCTCTTTTGATACCAAAATATATTTCATAAATATAACTATAGCAAGTTACTAGACTCTAAAGCGGAGGGACCTCAAAAGCCTGAATCACCTCAACCTCTGCCAAGATAACTCCAAATTGCTAAGTGCCAAAAAAAAATAATGGTACGAGTGGCTAAAGGAAGCCTGCCTCTATGCAATCACCTTTTTGATTAGGCATTAAAAATGTATTACCTGGTCAGACACGTGGTGGAAAATTGAAGGCGTTGTAAAAACAACTTTCCACCCGCGCACGCTTGACCAGGTAATACCTTTTAACGCCTAATTAAAAAGGTCATTGCATGCTCTAGGCCCAGCCACTCGTCAATTTTTTTGGCACTTAGCAATCTGGAGTTATTCTGGATGGGGACTTTGGGATGCAGGTTTTTGAGGTCCCTCCTCTTTAGGGTCTAGTAACTTGCCTATATTTACCCTATGAAATATAGTTTAGTATCAAATGAGAGCACACAGAGAGACCTATCTTTTGAGCTATATATCAAGTCCATACAATGAAGTTTGCAGAATCTACAGAGCTCTAAAGTTGTAACCACAAGTTAAAAAAAGGGGGGGGGGGTGCAGCTGTCTCCCCTGTCAGTACAAACCCAAACTTCAATGTTAACATTGCTATAACTTTTTGGTCAAAAATGTTGATTCCTTCCCTCCCGCCCACAATAACTCATTCCAATAAAAAAATTATGTCTAACATTTTATACCATTTTGTAGGTCTGTCTTTACTCTACCAATTGAATGGTTTCAAAAAAAAATCATTGCCTCTTTTGTGAAGTTATAGATGATCTAAGGTAAAATTTTACATTTGTACTTACCATTACTAGTGGATTTTTTTTTTAAAGCTTCTATTTGTAGCACTATGCATGCTCTAGAGTTACAAGCCAATACAAAATACTGGGAGTGCGCGGCATCTTCCTCAATGGTGCTTGCTTCTTTGAGTTACCTTGAAGGATGACAAAAAGAAAGTATATGATATGCATATCATTTGAAAGCATGACAAGTGGGCTATCCTTTGATAGCAAAATTATGTTCATAGGAGTAAAAACAAAAAAGTTATGATCAGCTGTATTTGAGGTTAACTTTTTTTGGAAGTATATACCCCTAGCACCCCTTAACCGATTAACGGCGATAGACGCCAATTGGCGTCACGCCCGTGCGTGCTCTGAACGGCGGTAGACGCCAATTGGCGTCATACCAAGCAGCCTTTTTATTCGCGCGATCGGCTAGCTGTCTTACTCTTTACGAAGGATCCATTGCTGCGATACTGCTCTATAACACTGTAAGTTCATGATAGTGCCTTTATTATATAGGACTTACTATAACATTTTTTTAGAAAACTTGAAAACAATTATGACTTATACATATTAAAAATAGGATAACTATAATGGCAAAAAGAGAATGTTTGTCTTTGGAGGAGGTCCTCAAGGCATTGGATGGAGATGGGGACTTGGATGAGCCATTTGCAGATGGAAGTGATGAGGAATTTGAAGGCCTGCAGGAAGGTAAGGAAATTTTAGTGAACAAATGTTGAATAATATAATGAAAAATATATATAAAATATATATATATATAATATATTTAGACATGGAAGAGGAAGATGCTCATTCCTTCGCGATACCTGCCGCATTACACAAGACACCTTTACCCAACCCATCGACCCAAGTACATTTGAATGCCGCTTTTACCACACCCATCTCAGTAAAAGACTCCGTGGTTGCTTCCACATCAGACTCTGCAAACACTACTGCTACCTGCCACCTTTTACCACTATCGATATCGACAACATGCACTTCCATATCTACTTCAGTATCGACCACACCCCAGCCTCAAACCACATCGGTATTGACCACAATGACTTCCACACTCCTGCCTCAACCTACATCAGAATCAACCACACCCATGCCACAACCAACATCAGTATCAACCACACCTACTTACACACCCCAGCCCCAACTCAAAATTATACCAACTCGACAACAAATCCAACCATCACCCTCTTTCATTCCTTCCACTGCCACCTGCTCAGCCTTGCCATCCACTGTCTCTTCCACACAGACATTGCCTCCAGTTTGGTCACCAAACCTAGTGACACCTACAATTCATCCATTCACATATTCCGTAGGACCTACAGTTCCTATACCGGAATCACCACTGGAGGTATTTGAACTTTTTTTAACACCTAACATAGTGGAAGAGATAGTGGATCAAACAAATAAGTATGCTGAAGAAGTCATGGGTGGTGAACTTACGATCAAGAAGTTCAGGATTCAGCTGGCCAAGGAGATAATAGGAAGTTATTGTAGCCGACGCAGAGCTGGGTGTGGCTCTATTATCAAGAGTCTTCCTTTCCTCCACTTCCCAATAAAGAACCCTGCAACATCTGGGAAGCGCAGTCGAGGACGTTGCACTTACTGCTACCAGCAACAAAAGCGATGTGACAGCCAGTGGTACTGCCAGGAATGTGGCATATGGCTATGCCACACTGGAATTGCGAGCACCGACTGCTACCTATTGTGGCACAAAAACAAATTATAGTCATGTTATTGGAATATAACCTTCTCTCTCCTATGTACCAATGTACTACATTGTATTCATATAAAATGATACGTAATACCTGTGAGAAAGTGGCAAATTCAAGTTGCTTCATAGTTCAGGGGGTTAGGGTTTCTTGCTTCAGCTCCACTGCTCTCTCCTTTTCATGCCCACCCATGGGGGTGATGGTAGGTTAGCAGGACATTGTATTGGGACTTGACAGGCAAAGAACCTATGGATGCACGTACAATATTCAGTATCATACCTAGAGTTCAACTTAGCTAAGCTAGCAGCTACCCGTTCCAAATATAAAAATTATTTATAGCTTACCTTTCTTTGTCAATTGCTAGCGCGTGGGGTCATCTTCTGTCCAGGAGCTTCCAAGGCATCGGGCAAGTGTAACTGGACATGCCATCGAAAGTTTCTGAAGAATCAAAGAACTCCGATCTTTAGCTGAACGCTCAATTATACTCTTTGGTCCTCGAAATTTGTTATCCACAGCGGGCACAAAAGCTGGCAAGACTAACTTCTTTTGTAATCAGGTAGCCAAGGACACGCTTTCTCTTCAGGCAATATACCGCTAAGGCTGAAAAGCCCTCAAGACAAAGATCTAGCACGTTTTGTTTGGTACTCGCCACACCCTAAGGTCACATGAAAAAGGTTCCGCGTCACGCGGTACAATTGAATTAATTAATACCGCGTATAATCGGTTAAGGGGGACCGTCTGTGCATTTTTATTTTTTATTTTTTAACCTGTGGTTACAACTTTAGAGCTCAGTAGATTCTGCAAACTTCATGGTATGGACTTGATATATAGCTCAAAAGATAGGTCTCTCTGTGTGCTCTCTTTTGATACTAAAATATGTTTCATAGGTATAACTATAGGCAAGTTACTAGACCCTAAAGCGGAGGGACCACAAAAACCTGAATCGCTCCAACCTCCATAGAAACCACTCTGAGTTGCGAAGTGCAAAAAAATTAAAAATGGTACAAGTGGCTAGAGGAAGCTCTAGAGTACACAATGACTATATTGAGTAGGCGTGAAAAATTTATTACCTGGTCAAGCGCGCGGTTGGAAAATTGAAGGCGTTGACAAGGCGACGCTTTGTCAACGCCTTCAATTTTCCAACCACGCGCTTGACCAGGTAATAAATTTTTCACGCCTACTCAATAGACTCATTGCGTACTCTAGAGCTTCCTCTAGCCACTTGTACCATTTTTAATTTTTTTGCACTTCGCAACTCAGAGTGGTTTCTATGGAGGTTGGAGCGATTCAGGTTTTTGTGGTCCCTCCGCTTTAGGGTCTAGTAACTTGCCTATAGTTATACCTATGAAACATATTTTAGTATCAAAAGAGAGCACACAGAGAGACCTATCTTTTGAGCTATATATCAAGTCCATACCATGAAGTTTGCAGAATCTACTGAGCTCTAAAGTTGTAACCACAAGTTTAAAAGGGGGGGGGGGGGGTGCAGCTGTCTCCCCTGTCAGTACAAACCCAAACTTCAATGTTAACATTGCTATAACTTTTTGGTCAAAAATGTTGATTCCTTCCCTCCCGCCCACAATAACTCATTCCAATAAAAAAAATTATGTCTAACATTTTATACCATTTTGTAAGTCTGTCTTTACTCTACCAATTGAATGGTTTCAAAAAAAAATTATTGCCTCTTTTGTGAAGTTATAGATGATCTAAGGTAAAATTTTACATTTGTACTTGCCATTACTAGTGGATTTAAAATAAAAAAAGCTTCTATTTGTAGCACTATGCATGCTCTAGAGACTGAAGCAATTACAAGCCAATACAAAATACTGGGAGTGCGCGGCATCTTCCTCAATGGTGCTTGCTTCTTTGAGTTACCTTGAAGGATGACAAAAAGAAAGTATATGATATGCATATCATTTGAAAGCATGACAAGTGGGATATCCTTTGATAGCAAAATTATGTTCATAGGAGTAGAAACAAAAAAGTTATGATCAGCTGTATTTGAGGTTAACTTTTTTTTGGAAGTATATAACCCTAGCACCCCTTAAGGAGGGCAAAACACTTTTTCAAATATTATTCATGAAATGTACTATAACATTTTAACTACAAACATAACAGCACCAGAAACAAAATAATGTCTTTTTCAAGGTTTTAATAACTTCTTTCCAGTTGAGAAAAACTAAGTAAATATCCAGATTTGTGTAAACTTTTTTTATATATAATAATTATATTCTTTAAAGACTGCTGATCTTGAGTGTGTCAGTTCTGTTAAAACTCATTTTTATTCATTGATTGTATATACACCATTTATCTTGAATTGAATACAATATTTTCAAATTGATAAAACCAAGTTTATTGTAGATACTGTAGAAAGAATCACTTCAAATTTATAACATGAAATTATAGTATCTTAACATATTAAAGAAGAAAAATGCCATGACACCTATGAAGCGAGACCCAGATTATTCTTGACCATATATAATTCTATGTAGTTTTTAACAATTATTGGAAACTTGAACTTTTAAAATTAGTGAAAACAAAGTTTCTCTGACGCAGAAAACAGTCCAGCTCATTGACTTTTCAGATATGTGGAATTAGGTATTTTTCTACTCAATGAAACTCGATTCCATTATCATGTTGTTATTTTTAGAAATTTCAATGAGTGGAAACTTTTTCATAGTGATTGTAAATGATTTAGTTGTTATCCTTGCAGGACCTGCCAGATTTGAAGAGTAAGTGATTACAGTGGTGATTTGCTGAGTATACTGGTCTTGGTAGGTGTTGCTGCATCATAATGAGGAATGCTCAAGAATCAGATTAAAATAGAGATACATTTCATTTATGACATCAATTGTGTTTCGAATATCAGGCACAGAGCATGATTTTGCTACAGCCAAATTTAAAACATATGAGTAACAATGAGTTTACAAAGCAAGTGCATTCTTCTTGATAAAAGCCTGAGTCCCTCTTCTTGTGCCAGCTATTGCTGAAGCTCCATCATATGACTGTCCTCTCATATCGTCAACTTCAATTACCATGCTTATTGAGAAGATCAATAATATACCAGCAGCAATGTTTTCTCCAGTAGCCCTTTCGAGGTCGAGAAAGTCCAAAAATATTTCATGGATATGCGGCTGAGCTTGACCACAACAAATCGGACAAAATTTCCTGATTTGCATGCTTGTGTCTGTGACGTCGTCAGCCATAACGCTGTAATATTTTGAGGTTTTTAATGGAGTTAAAAGCTTTTCATGCGATAAATCTGCCATAATACTTATAATTTCATTTTGTATTAGTTTAGATGTGTATTGCTGGTTCTTCTCTCCTAGTTGAAGATGATCGGAACGTACTTGACAACATATTCGAATTTCCAGAAGGATTTGATGTCATGCTCTCTCTATGGCCCTGCATAGGAAGCCCCTGCATGCTGCAAAATTTAACAGCATCAACAACAGCTGAGAGGATGTGTTTATTTCGGTTGGAGGTTGTGTTAGACATTTTCTGGATTTGACAATCTATTCTGGTTTCTAGATTTTTTAATGTCGCCAGGAATAATTTTGCAGCATGTGAAGCATCTTGGTGATATTGAAAATCCATTTTTACCCTTTGCTTTGCTGAAATTTTTGAAAGGTTTTTTCACTAGAATTCCCAAATAACCCTTCGTAATTGGTCCAAACAGTACACAATATTTACAGTAACCTCCTTCATGTGAGGGTAAATATGACAACCATTCGAACTCTTTTAGCCATGACTTCTGAAATGTTAATGGTAGTTTCTTTCCCTTCTTTATCATTTCAAAGGTTGCAAACTTTGAATGTTTGCCCTCACTCTTAAAAAATTCAAGTTTGTCACTATCTGACAAGGAACTGATTGGTATACTACCAGAAGCAACAAGTCCAATATCATTGATACCTGTACTTCTACTTCCCGTTTCCATGAAAGCTGTTTGCAAGGAACTAGCATCATTAGAATCTGAACGAATGGACTACACAATGTCAGTTTTTTTAACACCTTCTTCAGGTCTCGTGATAACCTCGCATCCCAGTAAATCCAATTCAATTTCTGAACTGGCATGAGCAGGGACAGAAATGCTACTTTTTATTACCTCTTGATGTGGTCCTGAAGTATCTCCAGAAGAAGAGAAAGAGCACTGATGTAGTCTCTTAGGTGACAAACTATTACTTATGGAATGGTCATCAGAGCCAGAAGTAACTCCAAAGGATGACAAGGAACACTGACGTAGTCTCTTCATTTTTAGCCTCTGAGTTCTGATCTGATACTGTAGCACATATAAACCATGTGGTTGCCAATTGCCACATCATGTGGTTGCTAGCCTAAGACCACCAACCACATGCACTCTACCCATAGTCCTACATGCAAAAATGTTTTGTCCCTACACTAAATATACCAAGAAAGTATTTAAGCTTAAGCACATGTAAAGTGTTCATTAAAGAATTTTATACATTATTAGACTGAAGGTTTAAACCCCCCCAAAAAAACTGGATCTGCCCCTGCGGGTATCATAAACACCTGATGACGGAGCCCTATGACCTGTTCCTGAAGTGGAGCAGATGCTTGCATGATGCTGCCCATAGTATTTGTTGCAGTGGTTGGTCGAACGACAACTCCTGCCAATGTGCCCTCATCTGAGGCATGCAAAGCAGCATCCTGCAGTGCAAAGTGCTTGTTCCGTGACTCTGGCACGGCGACACTCTGACATGAGTTGGAGGGATGAGGATGATTGCAGAACACACAGTTCATCTGTGCAGAAACACCGATCATCAATGACACTGGTGTCTGTGGGCTCCTCCCCATTCCATGGGACATCCGTGGTGGTGGGGGTGGCCTTCCCACAGAATGCTCCCTGGCCTCCACTTCCCTTGCGATTATCCTCATTATCGAATACAAATCTCAATTTCCCTCTGAGAATTCCCTTCTTATGACCAAGCATAGCTCTGAAGGTAGCTTACTCATTAGGATGGATGACGGAAGTCCGCCATAGCTATCAGAGGGAACTCCAAGTGCTCTCAGGCCTCTCACATTCGACTCCACTATGTCAAAAAGTTGTTTTAGATCCTTCAAATATTGTGGTGACGTTATCACTTCGAGGTTCAGTAAAGGATCCATGTCTCGGAAAATAATTAGCAGAATCTCCGCTTTAGGGTAGTCACTGCTTCTTCATAATTAGCTGCTGTCAGTGTTAGAACTGATATAGCATCACCTGCCTCAGACTCCAACAGGGAGTTCAAATAATTGAACTTGTCAATGCTTTACAAGTTTTAGAGTTGTTGTGCACAGAGGACTCAGATGTATCCCAGAATGTCATCCACTTGGTCAGATCCCTACTGAACTTCTTAAGTGACAGTTTTTCGGTAGTCTCACACATGGTGTCATGTGTATTGGTAAATCAACACAACTCGGAGGTGTGGTTATACGTCCCGATGTAGCAGTCACAACTGCATTTACTGGTGGGGTTTCCAATTCAGAATGATGAGAGTGTGTGACATTAGCTGGGTCAGCATGGTGACCCATTTCTGGGGTGTGCTCAGGGGTTCTTAGAACCCTTCGTGTGCACAGTCGCAACTTGATTGCCCTTAGTGTGGCCTCAAGTCTATTACTGCTAGTTCGATACACTCAAGGACCTCATCAGTACTCCAAGTTCTTCTCCTCCACCAACTCTGTGATTTCGTCGTCCAGTTTATTTAGAAGCTCAGCCTTCAGTTGAAGGGCTTGTTTCTTCTGCTTCAAATTTTCCACATTTGACTCATCACCTTCTACTAGGCCACATCATTGCTTGTAGTTGCGCTATGCAGCACATGACTGATGCTCAGTGGGCCGCTCGCAGTTTCTTCTTTCGGCTAAGCCCCTCAGCTTCAGCCATCTCAAACTCTCCAGGTTCGTTATCTGGGTGTTTGCGGCGCATTTCTACGATCCGGCTCAAAGGACCGTGTGAGATATAGACTATTCTATCGCTAATTTGTGGAGCAGCTAGCTAACCCAAGGCGAATTCAGGTAAAACATTAGCAATCTCAAACAAAGTGAACATCAAATCTCTTTCATATTCAAGTGATCAAGATTAAAAGTACACATGCATGAACAAATGACTCCTGAACAATGACGTAATGAATAACTGACAATACAGTAACTCATACAACAATAAGGCAGGGTTCACTATGAAATTTTCCCATTTTCAAGGCAATTATGTGGCTTTTGTCTGCATGCTCCTTCATTCTCTCTTTGGCTTGTTTATCTTTTTGTTTAACTTCCACATCATTTCCTAGAGTGTCAACATCCATTTCCACTTGGGGAAGCTTGGTTTTGATCTTTCTGTTGAACAGTAATTCAGATGGGGAAACTCCAGTTGTGCAGTGTGGTGTTGCTCTGTAATTCAACATGAATCGGTACAGATCTTTCTTCCAATCTCTTCCTTCAGCATTAGATGAACGAATTGCTTTTGTGAGTGGTTTCATAAAGTTCTCTGCTTCTGAATTAGCTTGTGGCCACAATGGAGTAATCTTCTGGTGAGATATTCCATTCTCTTCCATATAGGCTTTAAACTCATTTCCGAAAAATGGTGGTCCATTATCAGTCTTGAGAACTCTTGGAATTCCTTGTGTGGCAAAGATTCTGTCAAGCTTGGAAATTGTTCCTTTTGCTGCTGTTGATTGTACTATTTCTACTTCAGGAAAACGAGAATAGGCATCTATCTTAACAAGTAGATATTCTCCAGTTGGGAAAGGTCAACAGAAATCAACATGTACAGTGTGCCATGGCTCTGGAGGCAATGTTGACATCTGGAGAGGTTCAGGACGATTTTCTGGACCATTGGCCTGACAAGCAATGCAATTATCGATCTGTTGCTTTACTCTTGCTTCTATTCCTGGGGACCATACTTTTTCTCTGAGCAACTTCTTTGTCTTAACAATTCCTTGGTGACCTTCATGAGCCAATATAATTGCTCTCTTTCATAGTGAAGTTGGTATTACGATGCGATTTCCACGGAGTATCACACTTTCATCACTACTAACAGTGAGTTCATTCTTGACTGTTTGAAAAAGCTTGATTTCTGCGATGTCTGCCTCGGATGTGGTCTGCTCTTTCCACTTATCAATTCTGATCATTTTCTGCAAGGTTGGGTCAGCTGTGGTTGCTTCTCGAATCTCTGACAACGTCATAGCCTTTGGTGCTGCGTGAGCAGATAAGAAATTGACATAGTCCTCCGCCATGGTTTCTTGTTTGTTTGGTTCCTCTGAGTTTGTATGTCTTGAGAGGTAATCGGAAGGATTCTGTTTTCCTTTAGTATGTATGTACTATTGAGAAGTCATATCCTTGTAGTCTCAGATCCCAACGTTCGATGCGTGCTGGTGGCTTGGACTTTGGGTTACCATTAATCAATTCGACTGGTTTGCAGTCGGTGTAAAGGGTAAAATGTCCACCATAGAGATATAGATGAAACTTTTCAATAGCCCACACTATGGCTAATGCTTCTTTCTCTGTCTGAGAATACCTGCTTTCAACATCAGAGAATGCACTGCTTGCATAAGCTATTACTCTTCTGTGATTCTCTCCCTGCGACTTTTGAAACTATTGCTGAGAGACCGACAGGTGATGCATCTGTGATCAGCTCTGTTTCCTTCTGTTGATCGAAATATGCCATGAATGTATCACTTGCTAATAGCTGTTTGATTTTTTTTAAAGCTTTGTCATGTTCTTTTGTCCATAAGAAATGAACATCCTTTCTGGTCAACTCACGTAACGGCTGTGATATGTCACTGAAGCATGGTATAAATTTTGCACAATATGTTGCCATTCCTAGAAAACTTCGGATAGCTACCACTGGTTGATGTAGGAGGATTGGCATCATGAATTGCTTGGACTTTCTTAGGATCAGGTGAGATTCCTTTGTACAAAAATACAAAACCAAAGAATGTCAACGAGTAGCAAGAACTCACACTTTGTCTTGTTGAAAGACAAACCGACTGATGAGAATCTCTCAAAAACTGCCTGTAGAGCCTTGTCATGATCAGCTTGAGTTTTCCCAAATATTATAACATCATCACTGATGTTGATTGATCCTGGTATGTCCCGAATCTGTTCATGGATGATGTTTTGAAACATCTCACTTGCTGAGTTTGTTCCAAAGTTCAGTCGAGAATAACGTCTTAAACCTCTGTGAGTCGTGAACGTTGTGATATATCTGCTCTCAGGTGATAAGGGTATTTGATGATATCCTTGTCTTAAATCAAGTTTTGTAAAAACTGTTGCTCCATTCAGGTTGTGAATAAGATCATCAATTGTTGGAATAGGATGTCTCTCTCGGTTGATTGCCTTATTTGCTCTCCTCATGTCAACACATAAACGGACCTCGCCATTCTTTTGGGGGATAATGACTAAAGGTGAAACCCATGGAGTTGAACCTTCAACTTTCTCAATGATTCCTTGTTGTTCAAGGTTGATGAGCTCTTTTTCAACTTGTTTCCTCATGTGAAAAGGAATTCTGCATGTTGCTTGAGCCACAGGAGGTACATTTGTGTCAATGTGAAGTTTGACTTCTTTATTCTTGAGCTTGCCTATACCTTCAAACAAATTGGGATATTTTTGTACCAGCCTGTCACATACTCTTTGACTATCCCAAACATGCTTAATCTTAACATGAACCAGACCAAGTTCACATGCTGTCTTGTAACTGCGTAGAGACCCGTGACTTGCTCGTAGTACATGAATTGTTGATAGCACTGTCTTTGTATCAACTTCAATGTTGGTGTCAAACTGTCCCACTACTGTAAGTTGCGAGTCTGCACCATACGCAAATATACGCTTTTGTTGAAGGCTGTAACTCAAGATTCTTCACTTGGTTTACTTTGGCAAATGTTTCCTCATCCATGATGTCTATGGATGCTCCTGTGTCTACAATCATGCAAACCGTGGTGCTATTGATTTTCACATTTACTTTTGGTGCTGCCATACGTGCAGTGTCACCCAATGTGTACAGATATTCATCACTACTGCTATCACTCTTTTGGTTGGACTCTGATGAAACATGACAAATTTGCTTGTGCTTGTGTTTCGGTTGGGACTCATGTGTTTTGTATCGACCTTGTACTTCTTTTTGTTTTGAGAGACATACTTTGGCAAAATGATTACTTTTACCACACTTATTACAAGTTTGACCTTTTGCTGGACATGTGCCATTCTTATGGGGCCACAAAAATCCACACTTATGACATATACTCTGACCTTCTGGTTTTGTCCATGTTCGTGGTGACTGCCATTTTCTGGGTGGTCGCTTCTGCTAAATAACATTCAATGCTTCTGCTGCTGAGTGTGCCTGTTCAATTCCTTTTGCTTGCTCTTCACTTGCTTCTTGCGCTCTTGCTTTAGCTATAGAGCCTCTAAGGATAGATCATCACAAAGTGCCACTCTTCTTAGATGTTTTGACTGACAATTCTGGATGATAGTGGACTTCAACTCTTTTCCCAGGTCAGTAAATTCACATCTGGAAGCTAGTTTTCTCAATCTGGTAACAAATTGATCCACAGTCTCTACTGATTGTTGAACAGCTTTACGAAATTGGAAAATCTCGTAGGACACGTTTTTCTTGGGTGTGAAATAGTTGTCTAACTTTTCCATAGCTATGGCAAAGTCATTTCCTGTATCTGGAATTGTGTCAAAAATTTCTTGGGTAGCCTGTCCTGCCTGATACAACAGGATTGCTTTATTTTGCTTGTCATCACTTACGTTGAGCACGGCTATATATATCTCGAAACGCCACTTCCAACTTTTCCATCTCTGGCTTAGCGTTGATGGATCACTCACAGGGTCAAAGGTTGCTAATGGTGACAAGTCAATTCTTCCGGCTACTGCCATGGTTCGTAATCCTCGTCGCCAGTTATACTGTTCAACTGTTAGTTACTGTTTATCTGGTTGTCTTTATATCCGTCTAGGCCAACTGATGGGACTAGATTTGTTGAGACCGTCGAACCGTACTTAGTCAGTTATAGCACAAGTATAATTCTCTTATCACGTGATGTAATAGTGTTTCACAATCAATACGTAATGATGATGTAATGTCTATGCATAATAATCAACATGACTGATACAGTGTGTTTGATTAGTAATATAATACTTGAACATTACAGCTATAAACAATTATGTTATAACTGAATAATATCAGGAGGTCAGATTCTTAGGCACACTTTTGAACTGTTCATAAGGGGCTTTTCCAAGGTATAGTATTTACTGTCTTTAGTGTTGACCACTGCTGATAATAGTTAAAAGGAGGGTATCCATGAAGTTGAATGTATTACACAATCATACACAAACAAACATACATACACATACTGACACATGCACATACACACACACAGATGGATACACACATGCATACATATGCAAACATAGGAAGCACAATAAACTGCATTTGACAAGCTGTACTTTCATTCTGCACATCAAGAACAACTATACTCTATACTACAGTACCTTCCTCGATAATTAAATAAATTTCCTCACTCTATGTTTCAGCTAATTGTTCTAGCCATCATCAGGAAACCGAGAAAGTCATCAATCTATTATGTCAACTGATAGAATGTATCTGCAACATTGTATAATTATTATGTCTTGCATATAAATTATTCTATTTTAACTTATGTCATATTGTCCTATTAAATTTCTAGAATTTTCACTGAGATAGATGTTATTATTGTAGGAAGGCACTACAGCTGAGCAGCTGAGCAGGAAATGCTACTATTAAAAGTGGTGTCTTCAAATGGCAGGCAATTGTTCGGAACTCGAAGGATAGCGCTGTACGCATTTGCCACTCAGACTGAACTGGATATAGAACGATGTTCATAGAATAGCAATGCATGGACAAGTGAGGAATGTGTAGAGAGCATGCGCTAGGTAAGGGTTCGTCAAGTTAGTAAGGGCGTGTATAGCATGAGAATACATCAATATGAGTTAGGCTGGTTCCATAGTTCTCTATCCCCCCCAAGCAGAGGCTAGGGCTCTGGTGATTAGTTTCTCTGTTGTAGCCAAGCCTGTCGATTGGATTTGGGCCTCTTTTGCTCCTGCGTGGTACAGGAGTGGCTTCCCGGGGGGGGGGGGGGGGGGGGGGGTTGGTGGGAGGGCCAGGCTGCGTTGTGGCAGTGGAGTGGGTCTGGCTGGTGTTTTGGCCACCGATGCATAGGTCGGCTGGGGTTGGGTCTTTGGTGGAGCCGAAGCTGGGGGTGGTAGTGGCGCCGGTTGCTGCGGATGAGGCGGACTTGCTGGACGTGGTAGTGGGCGAGGATGGTGATCGTTGTGACTCGAGTCTGCAGTCGGTGGGGTCGTCGCGGTACTGGTCGGTGGCTGCGTAGGGGCTGGTTGCCGATCCTGTGTAGTGACGGGGGTTGGGGTGGTTGATCTGGTCGGTTGTCGAGTGACTGTGAACGGGTTGGGCGAGGTGGTGAAAGGATTAAATCGCCTGAGGTAGCGTCTGTTCCGTGTCACCACAACGGAGTGGGGACAGACCTTGGGTGTGTTCGTCCCATCTGGCACGGCCGGTGACCTGGCGTCTGGACAGCGCACGTTCACGGAGGTCCAGTCTCGATGTCCAGTCCTGGTGCGGGCGGTAGGTGGCAGGGAGTCCAGGGAGGAGGTCTCTGGTGGCCCTTCCAAAGAGGTATTGTGCTGGGGACATGCCAGTGTCGGAGCTTGGTCCGTTTCGGTACTGTAGAAGCGCCAAGTGAAAGTCGTCTGATAGGGTGCCGCCTGGGCCTGTGTTGCCGGCGATCAGCCTCTTGGTGGTCTTCACCGCTGTCTCAGCCTGGCAATTTGCGTGGGGGTTGTAGGCTGAGGACGTTCTATGGTGTACACTCCATGAGGATAGGAAGTCCCTGGTGGTGTGGGAGGCAAACTCTGGGCCGCCATCAGAGGAGATGCTCTCTGGAATGCCATAGGTGGCAAAAGTATCTCGTAGGACTTGGCAGAGGCCCTCTGCTCCGTTCGTGGATCTGGTGACGACCGGCCAGTTTGAGTACCGATCCACCAGCACGAGATACGCGAACCCTCCGTGGTGGAAGTAGTCCGCGCACATGTGCTGGAAGGGGTACTGAGGGTCGGCCGGTGTCGTTGATAGCATGGCAGGTTGGGACGGGGCGTTACCGTTGCAGGTGGCACAGTGTTGCCTGGTTGCGGTGATTTCCTTAGACATGCCTGGCCAGTAGAATGATGTCTGTGCCCTTGCATACATGCTGGTTGTGCCTTGGTGGGCGGCATGGAGGGCGTCGAGGCATCTTTGGCGGAGTGCGAGTGGGATGATGATCCTTTCACCTTTCACGAGGACGCCGTCCACATTTGTGATTGTATCAAGAATGGGGAAGTATTCCCTAATGATGGCAGGCATGTGGTGCCTTGCCTCGGGTGGACCGTCTTCGATGACTTCGGATAGCAGTCGTAGTGCCGGGTCAGCTACTGTGGCGACTTGGAGGGTTTCCCATGTGATGGGTATGTGATGGACGGCGGCACACAGGGCAGTGGCGAGTTCGTCAGCGTCCTCTGATGTGGTGGAGAGCGACGCGACATTGCATTTCGGGATGCCTGATGGGTTCATCCTGGATGTGTCCAAGTGGTTGTCATCCTGGAGGTAGAGCTTCGCTGGAAGGCGGTCGCCAGATGGATGGCGGGACAGAGCGTCACTCGTGTGGTTCCGTATCCCAGGAATGTATATCATCTGGAACCTGTAAGGCAGTGTCTTTTCCTTCAGGTTTCTGAGGCGGGTGTTATGGATGTCCTCGAGTGAGCGATCCCCAAAGATTTTGAGTAGTGGCTTGTGGTCCACTGCAATCTGGAGATCACTGCACCCGAGGACGAAGTGACGTGCTTTCTCGAGGGCGTCTGCCACTGCGAGGGCCTCCCTCTCGATGGGAGCATACCTGGACTCAGCGGAGTGCGTGAACCTCGAGCCGACCAGCACCACTTTCCATCCCTCCTGGCAACAGAAGATCTCGCGGGATGGGCACTGGCAGTGTTTTTGAAACAGCCAGTACCCAATCCCGTCTTTGCTCCAATCTGTCGCCAGGCATGTGGGTCGACTCTTGTCGTAGATGGTAACTCCTTCAGCAATCTTTTGGCATATGGTGGTCTTGGAGAGGTCGAACGCGCATTGTGTCTGCTCGTTCCATAGGAATGGGTTGGTGGGCTTCAAGAGGTCCCGGAACGGCTGCATTGTTGGGGCCATCGAGAAGGCGTACGCGACCTGGTTGACTAAGCCAAACCAGGCGCGTACGTCTGTGATGTTCTTGGGTGTAGGGAAGCCGGTGATGGCCTCCAGGTACTTCTGTGATGGTCTTACTTCAGATGGGGTGATGGTGAACCCGGCAAATTCCACCTCGTCCTGCGCAAAGTGGAACTTGCGCGGGTTCAGTGTTATCCCGTTCCGTGCGCAGATGTCTAACCATTCTGTGGCCTGGTGGTATGCTTCTTCGATAGACTCGCTCCAAATGAGGGCATCGTCGATACACTTCGTTTTTCGGCTAATGTGAGATACAATCGCATCGTACCGTGCCGTGTAGGCGTCCCCTGAGGCGATGTATCCCTGTGCGGCGGAGCAGTAGCGGTATCTGCCCCAGGGGGTAATAAAGGTGGTGAAATGCAGGTCTGCTGGTGAGAGGGCTACCGAGTGGTAGCCGTTCCAGGCGTCAAAGATGGTTTTCTTCGTGTTGCCTGGAACGGCTCTGGCCTGGTGGAAAGGGGAGGCGCAATGGTGTGTCTCTCTTGTGGCATGTTTGTTCAACTCTGGAGGGGCGGGGGCGGTGATCTTGTAGGGCAAGAGCAAGGTCGTCTCGCCTGGTTGATCAGTGGGGTGTCATCGCTAGTCCGGGGTGGGTTATTGTAGCGGTACTTGGGGCTCTTGCAGCGTCTCCATACGCCCTCTTTAAGGGTCTCTCTGCTGGTGGTGTCGGTTGAGTGGTCTGGGAGATCTGGGCAGCGTTGGGGCTGGGCCTGTTGTCTCGGGTGGACGATGATCCGGACGGGAAGTCTCTTGGGATCATGTCCAGGTCGGCCAGGGTGGCCATGCTTAAGTTTATCTGGGATGCCTCAGGACTGAAGTATACCATCTGGCGCGTTTCCTTGCCAGATGGGATTTTAAGACGCAGCAGAGCCGCCCCGAGGATGGAGAGGTTGTTTCCACTGGCTGACTTCATTGTCAGGTTGACAGGGATGAGGTCGTTTGGGCCAAGGTGCAGCTTGGACATGAGGTCCGGGCCGGTCAGGCAGCTCTGGCAGCTGGTGTCCGCAAGTGCCGTGGTGCGTATGTGTCTGGACTCTTGGGGCAGTGTGTGGCCATGGTTCCTGAAGTCCTCTGCGTGGGAGGAGACTAGGATGGCGATCACGGGTTGCGAGGGAGAGTGTTTTTGTATCCAGGATGAGGTGTCACTCTGCCATGTTTGGTGGGGCAGGGTACCTTCTGACATTCCCTGAGCCATTTCGGAGAGGGCGGATTCATGTTCTGTTCGCTGCCAGCATACTGAGGCGGTGTGGTGCTGCCTGCCACATGATGTGCAGGTGCTGCCGAAAGTCGGGCAATGGATCCGATGGTAGGCAGTCTTCTCTTGCTCGCCATGCCCGCGTTGGCCGCAGTAGGTGCACGGTCCTGATGGTTGTGCTGCCTGGGGTCTGGGCTTCCGTTGTTGGCGAGGTGGAGTGTTGCCACGTCCACTGGGTGGGGTGGGGAGTTCACGTTGAGATGGTGGGCGTTTTTGCCGCCTGTATTGTGACTTCACGGCATCAGCACCGTGGTCGTCCAGGGCATGTGCATTGTTAGGGGTCGACATCGTCATGGCTGATTTCTTCCCCGCTGCTCTTACTTCAATGAAGCGGATGGTGTCCTCTACGCACATGTCCTGGTCAGGATGCTTGAGCAGATCTTCTTGGATCTCTGCATCCGCCAGGCCTATGCAGAGTTGGTCAGCCATCCGCTCCTCGCCCTGGTTCACCACTCTATCACAATCGGGGCACTTCTTCAAAAAGCGACATACCTCAGCTTGTCCCCGGAGACGTGCAGCGAATGCTCGGATGGGTTCAGTACGGTCCTGTGTCATTCTTGATAAGGCTACGCGAGCCACCTTCGTGTTCTCGGCCGTCACTGCGAGGGATTTTATGGCTGCAAGCAAGTCCTTCTCTGTCATACCCTCAATTGGTAAGGGACCGTCCGTATTTCTGGTGACATCGCGCCTGAGGTTAGAGTCGCAGCACTCTAGTAACTGTATGGTAAGGTCCTGACCTGTCAGTTGTACTGATGTAACGTATGATCGCCATCTCTGTAGAAAGTAGGTCCAGGCTTCCGTTGTTCCCCCTGATGTTAGTTCTGGACGCTTCACCGGAGCTGGTTTAGCTCTGGGGTTGGTACGGTGGTTCATGGCATGGAGACCAGAAAATCAGAATCTTTCGATAACACAGCATTTGCCAGCAATATAAATAAACTACCCTAGTACCCTAAAAAGATAACACTATATAAATAGTTTGCTATCAAGGCTTATTCTATCCTTACTCTATTAGAAATAATACAAAAGCTGAAATTGTGAGATTTATAGAGGGCAGTGTTGCCAATGACTTGATTAAAAATATGATAGGGTTATAGCTAATCTGTGAAACAGGTGCCAAGTTGTTTCAGATGGTGGAATGCTTAGCCTCTGATCCTGCTGCCCTCCAATGGTCCTGATTACTTCTATAGCATCATACTCCAGCCTCCCAGGGTTTTAGGGTAAGGGTCACCCCAACTGAATGACAGGCCTCAGCATGGGCAGTCAATTTCCCATCATGACCCACAGAGAGAACATGACCGTGGTGATGGGTCCTTCTAAGGTCTGCCTCTGGAGAGTAGATATCACAATATTACTGGTAAACCTCTCTTACAGAGTGTGAAATATATATCTGCCTGGCAGCTGCAGGAACCAAGAATCAGGGCTGGCATTTCTTACTACTACTTACAAGAAAAATAACACCTTCAGACATACGTACTTGAATAGACTCTAATATTGGGTGGTTTACACCTGTGGAGGGGTGAAGCATTATTGTATTTATAAGTATTGTAAAAGGGATGGTTCACATCAGAAAACTAGCATAGTTCCGAAAATTCCTCATTTTTGCAGGATTGTCCTGAAACTAATCATTTCTTCCCTTAACAGCACTAACAACAATCAAGACTTTTGGACTATAGAGTGCATTGTTTTCTCATGCTAGTAGCAATGCATCTCACTTAGCCATTCCCTTACCCATGGCCATGTTAGTCACACATCATAGGATTGGTAGGTGTATATGAAGTGGACTCATGGGATTTATTACATAATACTAGCGCAAGTTTCACTTTCTGTGTGATGCATACAGTTCCATCTCTACATGACTAAATGAATGTCTGAGTAACTGAATGACGGGAAGCCCAAACATCTGACTCAAAATAGAATTACCCTTACCAACCATAACACTTGCAGTATCTGTTGCATAACCACCAATCTTACTCTGTGGAATTCTAACAAGAAAATAATATCTACTGTTACAATATTTTACACAAGCATGCAAAGAAAATGTGTAAGTGGCATATACAATAAGATTTTTCATTTTCCATTCAATTATTTGATTTCTCTTTAATCCTTGGTAGTGTCCATAAGTTATTGGCGATTAAAAGTGTTAGATTAAAAAACAGAGTGTAAGTCAGGCTAAAGTCTCTGATGATACTTTTAGAAAGGACACAACAATTACTGATCATACCACTGCGCTACATTCACTGCTTACCATAATTCTTTTTCAATATGTGTTAAGATTTCTAGAGAACACTATAGATCAGGAATTTGTATCAGTCAAGACTAAGACTACAGACATTGCAAAATATGCACTGACTAGAGCACTTAATGACAATATTGTTATACTTTTCCTTTTACTTTTTGTGTGATGGTAGCAGTAATACTCACAACCATCTAACATTATAAGGGAATGGTGGTGCAGTATTGGGGTAAAGTGCTGCAATAGCACTTACACTTATTCTTTGTATGTCTTTGTGCAGTATTGCAATTTTTTACTATACAATTGAGAAAGAATTTAAGTTTTGTTGTAACTCACTGAGTAAGATGTTAATTTAAGCAACAGACACTGCAAATGCAAATGTAATGGGTGGTATATAGGCTTACTTCAGTTTTGAGTAAGTTTCTTGGGAAAAAGTCGTAGGATTATAATTACCATCTAAAAATCAACCTATCTTGATGTTTGGATTAGATGCTCTAGTTTTCATCAGGAATAATGAGATGCTAAGACTCACATGTATTTGGTAGTTGGCCAACCACCACATAGTACATATATACACCGAAATGGCACACATGTCCAGCATTTAAACTAAATGTGGTAAATGATAATCACAACAGCATATAATTAAACAACAGAAATAAATAATATATACTTAATATTAAAAATAAAATATATGAAAACTAAAAAATAAAATTAAAATCACCTTCTCAATAATCAACTTCAATTTTTATTCACTCGATTTTTGACTAGATGCTCTGCTTCCTGATGAAGACTATATAGAGTATCTAGTCGAATTCATCGAGTGAATAAAAATTGAATTATTGATTATTGAGAAGGTGATTTTAATGTTATTATGTCAACTTAGAGTTCATTGAGAGTTTATAATAAAAAAAAATAATAAAAAAAAAATAATATAATAATGCTTAATATTAAAACATTAGAAAGAATGATAAATAACTGAATACGGGGGAAAATATGGTGGTCGTGGGTTCAAGTTTAAGCTCTTCAAAGTGACTACCATCAGCCAGAATGTCCATTCCACAATCTTGATTGTACCATTCTCACTTTTGATGCTAGGCTGATGTGCAATGCCTCCTTCACTAGCAGTTTCTTTTCTCTGCTGTCTTGGTTTAAGATGGTGGATTCCTACCACTGAATAGGATTGTTCCATGCATGTTCAGTATTAGCAGATTTTGAGTTAGGATAAGTTTGGCAGGTATCATTATGTTCTTTCTTTCTGGTCTCCAGTCTTCTGTATCGATCTTCCCTATGTATTACTTGCCACTGCTGAAGGAGATGCAGCACAAAATACATGAAAGCATAGTAGCAGGTAATTCATTCTTCACTCTGTCCATTTGTGCCATCAAAGTTCTTCCCTGTCTTCCCCATAGGTTCCTTCTTTTCAGACACCAGATTGCCTATATCAGTGTACTTATCTGTGCTTAGGTATATGTAGATAGTAAAGGTTGATGATGGCTTGGAGATAACCACTCTCTATAAAGACCATATTCAATGATAGTTTTCTTTCCATAGGTCCTCCTTCTCTGCGCTACATGCTTGGCTCTATCATACAAGCATCGCCACTCCTCTTCTGGCATGGATAGGATGATGATATGTATAATCTAGGTCGTACGTACTTGGACTTTTTTTGTAAACTGTTGCAGATTGTCTTCTATTTACTTTCTGTGTAGGTGGCAATCCAGAAAGGGTAATGATGCTTCATGTTAAACATTATTGAATGCCTGATGTTGTTCAGATGGTCAGACAACTTATGCTTTCTTCCATTCTTCGCTATGCAGAAGACATATCTCTTCAAAACTTTGACTTCATGGGGCTGTTTTGAGTGCCAATTCCTCAATGTAAATATTAGCTTCCACTGCAGATAGTGGAGGGTCAATCACCACCATTTTTTAGTTCGTAGTATTTTCCTTGATACCTGAACTAGGTAGCTACTCTCATGCAAGCTCTCATCTTTCATGAACATTATATAAATGACTACTGCCTCATCTATGTGACCATTGGAGGAAAAAAATGAAACATCAAAACTTACAACACAGTCATCACATGACAAACCATCACCTTCAATAAGCTTGATAAATTTCCCATAATCCTTGACATCTTTACTTGTATTGCCAGTTAAAGGTGATATCAACTCTGTTATGAACTTGGAAAGATTACACAATGTCAGGCATATACAGGACATAATTGGCCTCAGAGGATCCTCTGGTGTAACTCAGAAGCCCACAAATCAGGTATGCTTTACTTCCAGTGAGCCTATTTCTATTGTATAAAGCAATTGATATTTCTCCCGCCCATCCAAATTATATGACTCAACTTGCTCTCCTAAATCTTGATAAGATTATTAATCAGAATTCCATATGTCTTGGTTTCCCGCATTTCAGTCGGCTTTCAAATGTACTTTACTTTCGTCATCAAGACCTATGTCTTACACTCCTCTGCTGGTAGGTTTAAGATCGCTACCATCTTCTTAAGCTCTCGAAGGGTCTTTCTTTATTCCTCAAGTTATCCTTTGCTTTCCTTAATCCCTTTAAAATTCAACATATTCTTCTTCTACAATGGTCATAATGGGCATTATACTTGTTGGTTGTTTTTTTTAATCACAATTCTCATGCTGATCACATGGTGATTCTTTCATTGAGCCCTCTGCTGTACCATCTTCTTGAAGCATCTCACTATTTTGAGTGTATAGCTACAGTAGCTTTCCCTTAAAGAAACTCTCGATGAACTCTCTCAGTTGACAATGAAATTATAATGACCCTCTCAATAATCAACTGCCTTATACAATGTAATTACCTTAAACAATATAATTAGGCCAAGTGGGTGTAGACTGTGCCACTGACTTATGGGATCTTTAAGATACATAAACCTGAGGTCACCTTTAGGCCATATGTGTGTTGTGTACATGAACCATCGTATAATCTTTATAAATTCAGAGCACAGTTTATATCACATGACTAAATATGTCAAGGATTCTGGGAAATTTATCAAGTTATTTCAAAGTGAATGTTTGTTACAGAATGAGTGTCTTCTCAGTTTTCTCTTTTTATCCATATTACCATAATATGTGGTGGTGGATATCATTTTTAGAATGTTGCTAAAAGATGACAGAGAGGACTGCATTATGTGAAGAATTTTTTTCTGAACCATTGAATTTGGATCTAAAATCCACCTACTTCATAATGAAAACAGAAGCCAAGATTTTGGAAGTGATATGTGGATGATACCTCCTGCATAGTGAAAAAGAATAGACAGCAGAAGTTGTTGGAACATTTGAATAACATCAGGCCATCCATAAACTTTAGCATCAAGTTTGAAGTAGATGGATTGTTGCACTTTCTGCAGCACCACCTACACAGAAAGGAAGATGGAAGGCTAACAGCAACATTTGAGAGAAAACCCATGCACACCAACCAGTAACTTAATTATAGTCACATAGTCCATCCATGTCAGAAGAGCATTGGTTAAGAGATAAAGAGATAGAGCCAAGAGAGAATGGACAGATAAGGAGAGTCTACAAGGTTATAGAGAATAGTTCTACTCAAGCTGTAGATATATCTAAACACAGAAAGGAAGATAAGTATACCAATACAGGCATTCAGTAGTCTGAAAACAAGGATATTATGGTAGTAATTTTTTAATTATTGAAGATATCAGGATGATCTTCTGGAAATTAAACATCAGTCGCTTTCAGAATGGTAAAAACTTTGAGGCATAATTGAACAAAGTAAAGAGTGAATTTCCATCTAGTATGCACTCAAGTATTGTGTACCATTAACCCTTGCAGCTGTAGGTGATCAAGGCGGGAGACCAGAATGAAAGAACATCAAGATGCCTGTAAAATTGTGAGAAATCTGTAATTGCTGAACATCTTTTGGACAATGGACATCCAATTTTTTGGAGGAGGCCACCATCTTAGAACACAGTGAAAACAGAAAGAACTGCCAGTGAAAGAGGCATTGTCCGATAAACTAACAAAGTGTGAGCAGTTTAATCGAGCTTGAGGAATGGACATACCTGGGTGGTGGGTGGCCACTCTCAAGAGCTTGAATTTAAAACCATGATCACCATCTGTATTCAGTTATTAAATGTCAAGCATGTATTTATTCTCAATCATATCTCAGTTGACATAATAGCATTAAAATCACCTTCTCAATAATCTGCTTCAATTTTTATTTACTCAAAGTTTCAACTAGGTGCTCTAGTCTTCATCAAGAATTAAGACAGAGCATCTAGTGAAAATGTCGAGTTGATTATTGAGAAGGTTATTTTAATGCATTTATTTAATGTAATTAATTTTCATTTTATTTTTATTATTCTATATAATACATTTATTACTGTTTTTGTTTGTATTATTATTATTACCCTTATTGTGTTATTACCATATTCAGTTCACATGCTTGGTGTGGTTTTAATCACATAGTGGATAGTTAACTACTGGTTATAACAAGCTCACATACATCTAAGCATACAATTATTCTTGTTGCAGTTTAGAGTATCTAGTCCAAATATCGAGAGAGTAAATATCAAGTTGAATATATTGAGGTCATTACTCGGGGAAGCGATGTCAGAGGCGGCGCCACGTCCATAGCCGGCATCGGAGGGAGAGTGATGTCCCCCAGTTAACCACATGGGGCTTGGTACTTGGTAGACACGGTCATTTCTCTGCCGTCTGGATACCGGATGTAAGCATAATGGGGGTTTGCCTCAATGAGCTCCACCTGATCGACCAGTGGTCTATTTTTCTGGTTCAGATGTGACGCTTGAGGAAGACGGGCCCAGGAGAAGTCAGCCAGGTAGGGATGGAGCTTCCGGACGTAGACCGTCAGGAGAAATGGAAGAGACACTCATGGGGAGTCTCCTTAGTAGTCGTACAGAGAAGTTAGCATATGGAGTGGAGGACATCCGGGAGGACCTTCTGCCAGTTCTTGATGGTGAGAATCTCTGATTTGCAGGCCTGTCCTGCTATCATAACTGTAGCAGGACAGCTCTACCCGCCAACGCATGATTTTATTATTCTTGATTTTTTCCTTATGTCGCTGTTCAAACATATAGGACACAGACTTCTGGTCAGTCTTCAAGCAGAAATGTCGTCCAGTTAGGTAGTGTTTCCAATTGCAGATAGATTCTATGATGGCCTGGGCCTCTTTCTCGACGGAGGGATGTCGGATCTCGGGCCCTTGTAGTGTCCTCGAGAAGAAAGCTACAGGACATCCAGCTTGGTTCAGGGTTGTAGCTATAACCACTTCTGATGCAACCGTCTCCACTTCAAAAGGTAACTCCTCATCCACGGCCGTTACAACCGATTCTTCAATACTTTTCTTTAGGCTTTCAAAAGCCGCAATAGCATCAGCAGACAATGGAAAAGTTTTGCAACTGTTTATGGGGCTCATTCTGTCTGAAAACCCAGAAATCCATTGAGAGTAGTAAGAGAATAGCCCTTTATATCTATTGAGAGACTTGATACTGTTGGGGACAGGAAGCTCTCGAAGAGGTCTCAAACGCTCAGAGTCCGGGCGGATCTCACCTTCTTTTACAATGCAACCGAGGATGGCGAGGCATCCAGTTGAGAAGACACTCTTTTCATCGTTGTAGGTCACGTTTCTCTATTTGGCTGGCGCGAGGAAGAGCTCTAGATTGGTATCATGCTTGTCTTGGTCTTTTCCGCATAATTATGCTAATGTTGTCCAAATAAGGGAAAACACCGGCTAAGTGTTCCTTATGCACAAATTCGGTCATTTTCCGTTGGAAACACGCAACACCATTAGTAACACCGAATGGGACCCGTATGAACTGGTATAAGCCATTGGTTGCCTCAAATGTGGTATATGGCCATTCTTCCTTCCTAAGCAGAACTTGGTGGGTACGCATTTCGTAGGTCGATAGTGCTGAATACCCGGTACTGAGCAATGGAGTTTACCTGGTCACTTATGATGGAAGAGGGAAAGCATCCAATAGTGTAAACCTAATGATAGTTTGTGAATAGTCTACTACCATCCTCCTTTTGTGGTTATCACCCTTTGCAACGACAACTTGAGCTCTCCAGGGTGACTTATTAGGCTCAATAATCCCTTCTTTCAGGAGACCTCATGTTTCTGTGGCAATGAATAGCGAATCTTCGCGACTATACTTGCGTGACTTGGTCGCAATCGGGTGGCAGTCATCTGTTAGATTAGAGAAAAACTGTGGTGGGCTAATATTCAAAGTGCTTATACCATGCGAATATCGACAATGGGTACCTAATACAAATACTTTGGTTGAATTCCCCCCCCCCCCCCCCCCCCCCCCCTACCTCCAAAGAGGTCCAAGTTTGTGGTACTAATTGGTAAACACACTCTATTCTAATCACCTTAAAATCACTGGAGTGTTTGTAACCACATAGATTGTGTACCAGAATAACATAACATGTTATGAGCTTGATTTTTTTTAGTTTACGAAATCGGAGGGCGTTACTGAAAAGCAAGAATTAGTGGCTAACATTTATGTGTTCTTTGTTGTAATGTAGTTTGGTGGTTCTGTTTCACAGCCTCTGAATGGGTATTCTTGATTTTGGAAAGGATTTTTAATGTGACCAGAGAATTTTTAAAATTATATATGGGAATAAACTCATTATAATTGCACAGATTTAACAGCTATACTGAAGCTCTAGGTCTCTCTGTGTGCTGGTAGTAAAAATGTTGGATTGGTAAAAGTTGCAGCTGCTAAAGTGGGGGGCATAAAAATCTGAGTGCCTTATTTCGCAAAAGGTAGGGCTCTAGATTGGAAAGTGATAGACCAGTATCCTTGTCAAGAGAATGCACTCCTCAATACAATGACTTTTGGTGCAAAAACTTGATTAAGTGTTGCGGTGGGATGATTGTGTATTTTTTTATTCTTGTCAATATTTCACAATTATCTGGTGTCCGAGTTGATAATGGTGCAGTGGACACTCTCTACCAGTCTGCCAGGAGAGTGCTATGACCACTATTCCTTGCGTATGTCTCGATGCACAATTCAAGAATTTGCAATTCTCCCAGCACTAAATATAAATGATGCTGTTGTCAGGACGGTATTTTCTAGAAAGTATTTATTTTTAATTATTTTTGTTTATTTAGTGTATTGTTCATCAAATTTGATATCACTTGGGTATATTATACTAGGTATACCTGCTTCTACATCTCCAACTAGTATGGCAACTGTGAACTCAATCTCCTCCTATGAAACTGTGGATATTGGTGACTGTTTCAAACCTACTATTCAAACTTCCATCTCTCCTGCAAACATTTCTGAACCTATCGTGCTATCCTCTACTGAAGCTTCCTTTTCTATGTGCAATACCTCTTTGAGCTCTGAGGGTGTTGCATCAACTAGCTCTGAAAGAACTGGTTGCAATGGTAGATGTACTTGAGTATAAAGCAAGAGAAGGTGGTGCTGTTTTATTGTACTTTTATCTTGTGGCATGCTTTGGCTACTTCTTTTAAAACATGTTTAAACAATAAAAATATCAACTTAAGAATAGAAGGGGTTGCTGGCAGCTTTGAATATCAAGGAAAGAAGTGGCACACTTGATTATCTTGGTTGTGCATATCACCTATATAGTAAGCACAAAGAAGTTGGAGTTCCTTTACAACTACTACTCAGTTGGTCAGAGCTATCGAAGTAGATAGAAATGTTTTGATTAGTGTCAAGGAGAATATACATTAACTTGTACTGCTAGCTTGCTTGTACAGCAAGTACAAATGAGTACAGGCTAAAAAGCCAGTTTATAGAGAAAGATAACTGCATCAAATCAATGCAGTTAATGATGGAAAAGATGCTGGACACATAACTAATCTAGATTGCCAATTAACAGAGGAAATTCTGAAGTTGTTCTCAGTTATTGCATAGTCTTCCATTCAGCAATCAGAGAATTCCATCAGACAACAAGCACACCCTGATAACTTTACTTCCATCTTTATGGAAATCTTATACAAATAGACTTAAAACCCTACTTTCACAGCCATATTTAACACATACTTCACAAGCACCCAGTCCATTCTCTGTAGGACATCGAGTTGTATATACAACCTCCTTAAGTTAGACATCCCTTTTGAAAATATATCTTCTCTTACATTTACAACAATAAAAGCACAGAATTAAGGATTGGTAGAGCTTCAGTCACATATGTACTCATTTCTCATTTTAAGAAATGCAAGCCGAATTAACTTTAGAAGTGTGTTGGTGGAGGTACACCCCACAAATCCTACAATGTTTATGACAAGCATAATGTATGAATCATAAACTGCTATGTAGCTTCCTGTAGATATCAGCATTTACATAATCTACTATAAAATATATAAAGAAAGACAGGAGATTTACTACAGGAGCAGGCCACTTATCCAGCATCTTATCCAGCATCTGAGTGAGCTCAGATAACTGAAATGTTAGAATAACTGAACATCAGGTGTTCAAATTGCCCTTCTCTTAAAAATTGTGAAATGTTTACTTTCCAAAATTGCATTCTGCTGCTGCTCTAGTTAAAATTCTTCTATTCTTCATAGGGTTGTAGGTATTGAGCTTATATCTAGCTCTATTATGGACAACTTTATAAATAAGTTTTGCCATGCCCTCTACTTGGACTGCGAGCAAAAAGAAACGAAGAAAAAAGCTAGGCAATGCTCTTTACGCAAACATTATATATTCCTTGTGGACATGCTCAAGGGAGTTTTCCCCACATAAGGAAAGAGGAAGTGCATAAATTGTAAGCATTTCCATGGATGTGGCTAACACTGCTGTTGGTGGAGTTTCTTGTAGCCTTCTGTGTCTTCAGTTAAATGGCATCCAACTGTAGCTAGTTAGTAGAAGAATCATGCTACGATTGTGGCCATTATTCATTGCTCTTGTTGATATGATTTGCATAGCCCAGTGGCGGATCAAGGTGGGGGCCAGGGAGGGGCCATGCCCCTCTCACTCCAATTCCTATCGGGGAAATATCACATCTACTCTAATACGGCATATGCCAGCTATGTTGAAACATGCGCACCACAGGTCAAGTTCAAGGGTTAACAAACCACCAAACTGCCAAACCTCCAAACCATAAGTGTTGATGAGAACCAGACACCAAACCACATTATGCAAATCCAGCTGCTCACTACATGTGATTTGTCTCTAGCTACAATGTCTAGTAAAAGAGCTAGGTTAGTAAGGTCAGCTATATACCAGGAAAATCTGCAAGACTCAGAGCATGAACATACTCCACTTCTTCCCTCTGAGTTCCTCCAGGTAAATTAATTCTTAGTTACTTAGTAAGTAATCAATAAATCTTTGTTAATACTATACAGTCCTACCACTGATGATGGCACTAACTATTTTAGACTCAGACTCCCTTAACCGCTTCAGCGCATAGAAGCGCGAGATTGAGTGACCGTCGCGTTAATAATTATAAAAAATCAACCGTTGATTCTACATATTCAAAACTTACCGAAAATGTGCACGATGGACTGTTCTATTTCACCAAAAAAATTAAGAACCATAGCACGTAGTTAACTATGACGTCTAACAATTTTGAATTCAAGCAAAATAATGGCTGAAAGATTTGATCGTACTCGCGCTCTTGTTTGATGGCGGTTTCGACCTCTCTGACTATGATAGAGATAAAGATGATGGAGGTCAAGTGTCTTCCTTCCTTGGTGATGAGGTATTAGACCCTAAGGAGTTGGCAGCTTTTTGTCTAGAGCTTTAACGGATCAAGTGTCGTTTACGACTCCAGCCATAAAAAAATTCGGGTTTTTTTAAGTTTACGCACGCGCGTTTTGGGTGTCTTTTTTATTTAACCGTGCCGCGTTTTTTTAAGTTGACGCACGGGCGGGGGTACATGTGGGAAATACAACACTGAGGTCCATTGCTCCTGCTGCTTTTCATGTTCCAGGTAAGATAAGGTCTATCTTTTTCATGTTCCAGATAAGACATCACATAATTATAATACTATGTTATAAGACATCACATAATTATTATACTACCGTGTATAGGTGTAGTACTTCAATGGTGATGAGGGAAAAAAGCGACCTGAAGAATGGCAAAACTTGGGCATGCCCTAGTTGTAAATCTTTTCGATCAATTCGGCATGGGATTTTTTTCTCCAAATCGCACATGGTCCTTCAGACATGGCTCCTATTGATATATTGGTGGGTGAGACAGTACCGTGTATTGGATGCAGCAGATGAGTCTGGCTGCAGCAAGAAAAGTGCAATAAATGTGTACCAGTGGCTGAGGGAAGTGTGCTCTGCAGCACTATGTTGAACACAGATTGTGCTTGGTGGTGTTGGATCCGTTATTCAAATAGACGAGTCACAGTTCACGCACAAACCGAAAGTATCACTGTAACATTGATATACTTGAATGGATGATCACTTTCGGTATTGACTGTTTAGCATCATAGAGGCCGCCCACCCACTTTTTTGGATGGTTGACACAGTGCATACGCCTGCTCTTGGTACACTTGATAAACGTATTGTGCCTATTTCAAAGATTTTAATTCAATGAAATTTATTTAGGTTACATGCAAGTTGTGGATAAGAGGGATGCAGCCACCTTGCTACCCATTATCCAGGCCCATGCTGCACCTGGATCGATAATCTATTCTGACCAGTGGGCAGCCTATAGGCAGGTGGCTACTCTGCCTGGGATTGTGGCACATGAAACTGTGAACCACTCGATTGAGTTTGTGGATCAGAGTACGGGTGTGCACACCCAAAATATTGAATCATATTGGAACAGGGTATGGTCTGTGGAACATAATTTATTTTTATTTTAACAACAAGTATTTTTTTAAATTTTAACAACAATTATTATATTGTGCAGGTGAAGGTGAAGCTAAAGAGGATGAAAGGAGTGCATCGCCACCAGCTCCCATCCTACCTGGATGAGTTTATGTGGCGGGAGAGAAACGGACCAACTGTAGCTTTAACTTACAATAACATTTTAACAGAAATTAAAACTGTTTGATTGTATTATTATTTATTTAATATTTTTATTTGGATGATATTTCATGAAAAAAGACTACCCCTTCCAAATCAGCTGCAATGCAGATTTTTTTATTTGGATGATATTTCATGAAAAAAGACTACCCCCTCCAAATCAGCTGTAATGCAATTTTTTTAATTCAATTCCCACGTGTACCCCCGCCCGTGCGTCAACTTTAAAAAGGTTAAAAAAATTTTTTTTAATAAGACACCCAAAACGCGCGTGCGTAAACTTTAAAAAACGCGCACGAATTTTTTGATGGCTGGAGTCGTAAACGACACTTGATCCGCTTTAACTTCAACTCCTCAGGATATTGGACCAAACATTTCAAGTGCCAGTGCTTCTGATGGAGCTTTTATGACACCTGATGAAGAGTATGAGTTGCTTGGTAAGTATGAGTAGATATCTATAGAATGGAATATAATATTTGAGCTAACAAACAGTGAGACATAATAAGCCAGAAATATATATCACTAGGTTATAAAGTTCCTATATAGTTATAAAGTTCACTAGGTTATAAAGTTCATAATAATAATCTTTTATATAGGTTTAGCCACTGATCTTGAATCTGCTGAACCTCTGAGTGATCCTGCAAACACTCCTCCGAGTGGTCCTGCAAACTCGCCCCCAAGTGCTCCTACAATATCTCCTACCATCTTCTCCTTCATTTGATGTAGTTCCATCTTCTGACTCAGAAGTATCACTGTTACCTTCTGATCGCTGAGACAGGGGGCGTGTTGGATGCCGAGGCCGAGGAAAAGGCCAAGGAAGAGGAAAAAGCCAAGGAAGAGGAAAAGGCCAAGGAAGAGGAAAAAGCCAAGGAAGAGGAAAAGGCCAAGGAAGAGGAAAAAGCCAAGGAAGAGGAAAAGGCCAAGGAAGAGGAAAAGGTCAAGGAAGAGGAAAAAGCCAAGGAAGAGGAAAAGGCCAAGGAAAAGGAAAAGGCCAAGGAAGAGGAAAAGGTCAAGGAAGAGGAAAAAGCCAAGGAAGAGGAAAAGGCAAAGGAAGAGGAAAAGGCCAAGGAAGAAGTCGAGGCCAGAGGTAAGAGGCACGAGACATTTTGTCACTGCTCTCTTTGTGGTGTTAGCCTTTGTGCTGTGCGTGGAAGGACATGCTTCAGGGAATTCCACACACTCTCTGACTACTGGCACTAGCTTCCTTTTCTCTTCGAGATTTTCTTTGTATTGCTTTTGTAGTATGTAGCTACATGTGTTAGGCATGTACATGTATACTTCTTTTCTTTAATCATTTATGCATGCAGACATGTGTAGTACAAGTATGTTTTCTTGATGAGTCTTTGCCTTTCTGCAACATCTTGAACTTTTCAACTTTCAATACAGCCAGACCTTCCTCGTAGTGCTTGACAACAGTCAATACTCTTATAGACTGACAAACATGGCTATATCCTGCAAAATAGAAAAATTAGGGCATTCAATATTCATAAATTATGCCCAAAAATGTACATTTTTCAGATTATATGCTGTTTGCAGTTCGATAAGCGACCATATTTTAGTATTTGATCTGAAAAACCATAAAATATACTTGTAATAGTCGATAAACGCAGTGATAAAAAGTATTCTAATTAAAAAAATGGTTTGTGGTTTGGTTGCTAGGCAACATATTTATCACCAAGTTGATCAGTAACTCTTTGTCAGTCATGTGATATGCGGTTGCCAGGGACTTTTCTGAACCAATGATCAGATACAAAAATTAAAGTAAAAATAGGTCAAAATCTCAAAATGAAGTCGACGGTGAAAGGGTTAACAAGGATATGAGCATCGATTCTGATTCAGCCTCAGGTGAACTAGAACTACACGAGCTTGCTCCTAAAAATGGCCCTGGGTATAGTGGCAGTAGCATTAGTATACTGATGGCTGTGTTCATGTAACCGAAGAGATACAAAGTGACTCTGAAATTTCATGCTCTATGGATCCTGTAATTTATTCAGATGATTTTGGTCGCGTGGGACAGTTGCAATCTGGGCCGACAGATGATAATCTTCTTAAGCACCACTTGTACCTAATAAAAAGTATAATTTTCCAGTTCATAAGTTTGGTGACCACAATAGACGATTTCAGATCAATGGCTTGAAGAATATAATGGTCTTACTTACTCTGCAAATGGGGGGTGCATTAAATTTTGTGTGGTATTTGCATACTGTGAGCAAGATCTTGGTGTCTTAGTTAAGCGAACTCTTATAAACTTGAAGGAAGCAAAGGAAAAGCTTGGTGAATATTTCGGCTTACGAGGACGAGAATCTCATGAAGCTGCTGTGGAAATGGCTTTAGATTTCTGTGCTATACAACAAAATCAGGCTGTAGGTAAGATTAGCAGATCAATTGTAGATGTGCTAAACTAATAGCCGAGAACAAAATGAAATTGAGATCAATCACAGCTACGGTTATCTTGTGGTAGGCAGGAACTTGCTTTTAGAAGTCACCTTGATGATGGTCCTGTAGTGTTAAATGATAGCTCTACCAATAAGGGTAACTTTCAAGCCCTGCTAAAGTTTCGAGTAGATGCTGGTGACAATGTACTGAAAGAGCATTTGGAAACAGTCCTCCAAATACTACTTATACCAGCAAGGAAACACAAAATCAGATGATTGTGATATGTGGAGATATTATACGAAACCAGTTTTGGCTAAAGATTCAAAATGCAAGGTACTTTTCAGTCATCGCAGATAAGGCAACTGATTCCAATGATGAGCAACTGTCAATCACTGTTCAGTACTTAGACAATCAAGCCGCAAGATAATTTTTTGAGTTTTCATGAATGTGTTTCTGGTGTTACTGGTGAGGCTATTGTAATGACATCATCACGGTATTAACGTATTGGCAGTTGGACCCACAGTTATTACGTGGTCATGCATTTGATGGCGCTGGTGCAATGGCAGGCAGCTATAGGGAGCATCTTCACTAATAACATCTATTCATCCCAAAGCACTATTACATGCACTGTGCTTGAATTCATTTAATGCTCGGGTATACAGTGAAGCCCCAAAAAATGACACAAGCTGTGGGTCCTGAAGATCAGTACCGATAATTGCATCCAGGCTGCAACATCGTTCAAACATACTGGCTGACAACTACCAAGAATAATACTGCCGGAATCTTATAATTCCATTTTGTTGGATCACTTGATAGTCAAGCTTAACAATTGATTTGACAAATCTTCATAAAAAAATGTTGTTGAATTTATGTATCAGCTGTTATTAAGGATGCTGCAATATTGAACAGACAACCGGTAGAAAGTCTTTTGAAGTTTTATAGTGATGATCTCCCATCTTTCACATGTATTGATTCAGAGCTTGACTAATGGAAACACAAATGGAAAGCTGACAGTGAAGTTGCTTCTCAACTTGATACCCCAGAGAAGACCTTAGCACATACTGAGTTTGACTTTTCCACCAATATTCACACTGTTTTGAGTATAATGGGCACTCTACCAGCGAGTTGCGAGTGTGAATGCTCAATCAGCATGCTCAGGCTAATAAAGTCTCCATTTAGGAGCACCGTGGGACAAGAACGTCTTAATGGATTGGCAATAATGTTTTATCATCGAGATATAGAAATTACACCGGAGAAGTGGTTGAAGAGTATTCCAGAAGACATCCAAGGCAACTGCTATTATTACTAATTACATCTCATCATCTATACAATACATACTACTTTTACATACTAATACTATATTATAAAAATCTGGAATTTTGTATGAATGTAAGGTCTCCCATGCATACACTTCTACTTCATAGCCATGCAATACTGAAACCCTTCCCAATTCTTCAGTCTCCCCCTCTCGAAAATCTTGGATCTGCCCCTATACCCTATAGCAAGGTATGAGATGTTTTGAAAGTGGAAAGGTGTCATGAACCACTCTGCATTGTGGAGTTGAAGAATAATGGTTGCTAGGCTAAGTGAATATTCTATATGTCCTAATTAGTTTTTTTAAATATCACCGTCCTCTTTTGCTGAAAATATTGTTTGTGTATTCACATGTGATACATGTCTTGTACCTCTGATTACTATAGATGACACTACAGAACCTGCTACTGATGTTACTACTACTACAGCTACTACTACTACCATTAATATTACTGCCTGGCACCTACAGATAGTGGGGATGCCAGTGGTGGGGTAGTAGGCAGCAGCAGTGGAGCAGTGATTGGTGGTGTACTGGGTGGACTGGCAGGTATATTTATTCTGGTGGACATTTTCATCATTGCACTGATAGTAATAGTTTACAAAGATAAGTCCACTGGCAGATGTTTGCTTGGGCATGTACACTTGATTGCAATTGCATACAATTGTGAAAGAGTGGTGATGGTGGAGTGAGAAAGAGTGGTGTTAAGTGGAGTGTGCAAGTGTGAGTGAGAGTGGTGTTGTGTGGAGAGTGCAGTAGTGAGAAAGTGGGAGTTGGGTGGAGTGTTGAGGAGTGAATGAAGGTGGTGTTAGGAGGAGCAAGCAGGAGGAGAGAGAGGGTAGTCGTGGGGGACCTAGTGCGCAGGAGTGGAAGAAGATGGTGTCAAGTGGAGTGTCCAAGAGTGGTAGAAGTTGGTGTTGGGTAAAGGGTAGCAGCTTGAGAGAGGTTGATGTTGGGTGGGGCATTCAGGCATGAGATAGGGAGGTGTTAGGTGTGGCATTCAGGCATGAGATAGGGTGGTGTTAGATGGGGCATTCAGGTATGAGATAGGGTGATGTTAGGTGGGGCATTTAGGCATGAGATAGGGTGGTGTTAGATGGGGCATTCAGGTATGAGAGATAGGGTGGTGTTAGGTAGGCATGAGATAGGGTGGTGTTAGATGGGGCATTCAGGCATGAGATAGGGACGTGTTAGGTGGGGCATTCAGGCATGAGATAGGGAGGTGTTAGGTGGAGCATTCAGGCATGAGACAGGGAGGTGTTAGGTGGAGCATTCAGGCATGAGATAGGGTGGTGTTAGGTGGAGCATTCAGGCATGAGATAGGGAGGTGTGAGGTGGAGCATTCAGGCATGAGATAGGGAGGTGTTAGGTGGAGCATTCAGGCATGAGAAAGGGTGGTGTTAGGTGGAGCATTCAGGCATGAGATAGGGAGGTGTTAGGTGGAGCATTCAGGCATGAGATAGGGAGGTGTTAGGTGGGGCATTCAGGCATGAGATAGGGTGGTGTTAGGTGGAGCATTCAGGCATGAGAAAGGGTGGTGTTAGGTGGAGCATTCAGGCATGAGATAGGGAGGTGTTAGGTGGAGCATTCAGGCATGAGATAGGGTGGTGTTAGGTGGGGCATTCAGGCATGAGATAGGGTGGTGTTAGGTGGGGCATTCAGGCATGAGATAGGGTGGACAGTAGGGTGGTGTTACAGTACAAGTAAAAAACTTGGCATTGCATTTAAAACCAGTGTATGTGAAACTCTTGTGTATTTTCCAAACACCAGAGAAATAATGTATAGAACGTTTAGATCAACGGAATATTTTGATACATGAACCGTTTATTAAGTATTGGTGGAATGAATCACTAATGAGTTGCAAGCAGTCATTGGTTTTTACAACTTACAAGAAGCAAGAGATTTTATATATTGACTTTAGGGGATTGTAGGCACCAACTATTGTTAGGATCTTGGAGAAGGAACAATAACGTAGACAATGAACAACTTTCTAAGGCACTGTCATGAGACCCACAAAATAGCCAGGTGTAGCAGTAGCAGGGGACTTTCTACGATAATGGTACACATACGAGGGATTGTCGAAGAGCAAATACAACTGGCAATGAAACGGCTGCCTACCACCAGGACAAGCTTCTGAATAAACTTGCTACCCATTGTCTCTGAGGACCATTAGGATGGACTTTTCATTGCAGCTCCTACTGCCAATTGATAAGAGATGTGAAAATGTTTGTGTTAGTTATGATGTGAGTATTTATGCTGACTTAATTTAGCTGAGAGTGAGGTAGGAGCTAAATAACTGTGAGAAATTCATGGAGCTCCTTCTTGCTTACTATATGGTGTGGGTTCTGCTAAGCTTGTTCGTTTTCAGGGGAACTAAACCATAAAATAGTATAAGTGCTAGACCCGCTGATATTAGCTAGAAGAAGCCTCACTGTGTACAAGAAGAGTTTTCATTAGGTGCTAAAACTTTAGTACTTGGGTCAAGCATGTGGGTCAAGCATGTTGGTTGAAAATCAATTGCCTAAAATTAATTTTCCAACCATGTTCTTGAGCACTTACTTATGTCTTAGCACCAAACAAAAACACTCATTGTATGCAGTAGGAATTCCTCTAGCCACTGATATTAATATCAGCTATCTTGATTTTTCTAATTAGGAGTTAGCCATGTTGCAAAATCAGGCACTCTGGTTTTGTGATCCCCACTTTAGCTCCAGTAACTTGGGTTTACTTATACACATGAAAATCTTTACAGCACACCAAGAGACCAATCTTTTGAGCTATATTAAAGTCCATATATTAAAGTGTACAAGAATCTATGTAGCTATAAAATGGTAACCAAAATATTTAGCACCGGTATAGGTCACACTTCCTACTGCCAGTTGATAAGAGACCTGATCAAGGTTTGTGTTAGTTGTGTTAGTTTCGGATGCTTAAGGCTTTATACTGACTTAATTTAGCTGACTGAGAGTAGTGGCTTAAAGCTAACTGTTGCTGGAGCTCCTACTTGCTTGCTGTATGGGGAGAGTTCTGCTAAGCTTGTTTGTTTTCATTTGAAGTTGATTAACAATGCCAAAACTTATGCTGAAGCCTGAATGCCCTGTTGATGTAGTGGATTATAGTGATCATTCACTTGCAATGAAAGAACATTTACAATTTGTATTCATGTTAACTTAATATGAATAAAATTATTATCATCATTCCATCTGTAGATCAACAGTATATAGGAAGACAATGATTGCAATCACACTGGCTGGGAGGTCTATGAGATAGGCTTGTAGGAAAGAGATGGTTTGGCTGGCTGGGTAGTAGATGTGCTCACTGGTGGAAAGGGAAGCATAATGCTTCGGAGGCATCACATCCAATTGTTGTCCTATTAGACACATGATTTTTAAAGTAGCACATGGAGTTAGAATTTTATTAAATTCACCCATAGGAACATTCTATTTATGCCTCTTGTTAGGCAAACTCCTCTCCTCCACTCCTTCTTTGGTTAGAATACCACTGATGGATTCAACCAACGCCTGAGTTACACTGGCATGATTATGTGGAGGATAGATACACATCTTCCCCACTCCTACCATGCAGCCCGACTACTTACCATACCTGACTTCCAGTATGTGGTAGAGGAGCAGGGGGAAGGATTAGATCCACATAATGTTGGGTGAGGTAATGGAAGTTCATTTGTAGATATGTTTCAAGCCAAGTTCAGCTCCATATCAGTTTTGTTGCCTATGTAAAATAATATTATAACACCAGCTTTCAATATGTCTTAGCACTTTCTTAACAATAGATCTACCAAGTAATGGATGGACTCCACCTTCACCCTGCAGGCATCTCTCACGAAGGTGCCATCACACTTTGCACCATAGACATGGATTCCTCCATTGGCCAAAATACACAAAAAAATTCTGAACCAAAAAAACACATTGGACAAATTCAATATAATTATTTGATGACAAGATCTTTTGTTCCCTCACTGGTAACTTTGGTTGGGCTAACAATTCTCAGGTTTCCACAGTAAAACTGATTCCATCAGCTGCTAGACCCTACTAACAGTTGTTCTAGATAGGAAACAAGCTAGGTCCTGGACCTTGGTCTAGCCAGGATTTTTCCCTCGTAGTAAAAATTAGCTACATTGAAGTGCAATGCAGTATTCCATTTGTTTTAGCTACCAAAGAAATAACTAACACTAAAACTCAAGTGTGAGGTTGTGTTTGCAAGTGAAATAAAAAGTGGTATTAAATGAAGCATGCAAGTGTAATAAAGAGTGGTGTCAGGCAGGCATGCAAGAGTGAGAAACTGTGGGGTGTTAGGTGGAGCATGTAAGTGTGAGAAACTGTGGTGTTGGGTGGAACATGCAAGAGGAACAGAGTATGATGCTAGTTTGACCATGCATGTGTGAGAGAGTGTGATGATAGGTGGGACATGCAAGAGCGAGAGAGTTGTATTGGTGGAGCATGCAAATGTCCGAAAGTGTTATTTTGGTAGTAAGCAAAGGTGCGAATATGTGGTGTTAGTTGTAGCTTGCAAAACTGAGATGGTGCGGTGTTAGGTAGACCATGCAGGCACGAGAGAGGGTGGGAAACATGCAAGTGCGAGAAAAATTGGTGCTATGTCGAGCATGCAAGCATGAGAGTGTGTGATGTGAGGTGGAACATGCATGCATAACAAAGGGTGGTGTTAGGTTGAGCATGCATGGGTGCAAAAGTGTGGTGTTCGGTGGTACATTCAAGGGTGTGAATGTGTGGTGTTAGGTTGAGCATGCATGGGTGAGATAAGGTCATGTTAGGTCAGAGAATGATAGAGCGAGAATATTTATTTGGAAATGTTGGCATTACTAATTAAAACATGAGAAACCTTAATATATATACACTGAATACATAGGAGGTATCAATTGTCAAGTCAGTTTAGATTAATAATTTGTAGCCTACACTAAAATGTCAGTAATAATAGGCTGTCGCTCATCTTTAGATATGTCTTTTCTTATTTTCTGCTCTGTCCTGACAATGCACTTTGTCTCACCAGCTTCTTTAGATATTGGTGTAGAGCTTTCCTGCTATCACTTCACATGTCCACTTTGACATTCCTGTTGCAATGTTTTGAAGCTGCGATGGAAAACTGTATCGGCCTAATCATTTATTATCATTTATCTCCTGGCATATAGTTTTGCCTCAGCCTGTGCAATGTGGTTGACACTGCACACTGTCCAGTTGGGGATTTAACTGCTGCTCCCTCCTTGCTTGTTCATTCTCCTGTACATTTATGCTTCTCCTCTTATGGCCTTCAAGTGTTCAAGAGTTTCCTAATGCTTAATACTAAATCTAGACAGCGCTGTTGTCTAATTTCTCAACCCTTCTCCCCTTGCATGAGTTCCCTCTTCAGTATGTCTGTAACATTTCTTTGGCTGTCCTGTGCGGGACCACAAAAAACTCTGCTGGCCCTCAAACTCCAAGTTATTTGCCAATGAGTGGTGTGAATAGAAAATGATTGTGAACAAATTTATTTTTACTTCTTCTCTCTTTTTGAACATCAAATTAGTTGAGCAGATCAGTGAGTTGACCAGGGTGTTCATAAACCTGTCAAGAGGGTAGGGTGAGGATAGGAGGTGTGGGGTTTGTTGTTGCTATATATATGTTTCTGGTGGTTGACTTTTCTCATGAACTTCATTAAATATTTGCAGCTTCCAAACGTAAAAGGAAAAGACAGATTACAGTAAGTATTAAGTAGAAGCAAAATTCTTGGTTGTCTAATTATGAAAATATACAAGGTTGAAGATATGGAAGTTAGCTAATTATAAATACTTGACACTAGAGTAACATTCCAAATATGTAATGGTAAATGCTGGAAACCAACTAATAGGATGAGAGAAAAGTGCCTCAAGTGTGATAGCTGAGATGAGGCAATGTGCAAGCTGCCTAGACTCCCAAATGTTATAGTAAAATAAATATCCAGTTTAGAAATAAGCAAAAGTATAAATATAGCTCAGATTGGATTTAATCTTAACCACCCATGATGTCATCTGCCTCTACCCAACATCCCCTATGTTGATAGATTTGTGACATGCAGTAAAGCTTTTGTGGCATGTAGCTAGGGCTAGGAGCTTCTCACCCCCCACATTAGACTTCTTTCAGAAGGGTATATTTACGAATTCAGGGAACAGCATGGTGAGAGTGTCTCCATCATAGGGAAGAAACAATGATGGCTCATCAGAGGGGGCTATAACAAATTCAGTCAACAGCCAAGAACAAGGATACCCTATTATAAGGAGCAATATCTTCAAATTCACGGAATAGCCATGTGAGCAAGGATGCCTCAGTACCTATATACAAAGCTGATTAGAACAAAAATGATGACATGGACAACAACTTGATCCAAGATGAGGCCACATTATATTTGTGAAATATTTCTGAGTTGGCAACATTCTCCATAGCTACTGGAGATTTTCTTCCTACAAATCGTTTCGATATACTCGATCATCAGGTTCACTGCTAACAGATGAAGAAAACAAGTGGTCTTTCTGAAAACCATTGTTATCTTAAATGTAAGAATTCACCAGACATAAATATGCACCAAACAAACTGACACCCACCTCTATCTATCCCCCCAAATTAGCAATCCAAAACATTGCAACAATTTAATACTATGCAATAAATCTGCTCCAGGAAACAAGAATAATCTATGGCTTTTTGATTCATAGAAAGGCATTAAACTTCCAGTAGCAAGAATTCCTCATTATGATGCAACACCTATCCAGACCAGTACTCAGCAAATCACCACTGTAATCACTTGCTCTTCAAATCTTGCAGGTCCTGCAAGGATAACAACTAAACCAACAATCACTATGAAAAAGTTTCCACTCATTGAAATTTCTAAAAACAACAACATAATAATGGAATCGAGTTTCATTGAGTAGAAAAATACATAATTCCACATATCTGAAAAGACAATGAGCTGGACTGTTTTCTGCGTCACAGAAACTTTGTTTTCATTAATACACCAAAAATTTCAATTTTCCAATTGTTAAAAACTCCATAGAATTAAATATGGTCAAGAATAAGCTTCATAGGTGTCATAGCATTTTTCTTCCGTTAAAATGTTAAGTTACTTGTTATAAATTTGAAGTTTCTTTCTATAGTATCTACAATAAACTTGGTTTTATCAATTTGAAAATATTGTACTCAATTCAAGATAAATGGTGTATAATATTATAGAAACAATGAATAAAAATGAGTATTAAGGGGGGAATATTAAGACAAAAACCATAATAATCTTGAAAAAATGAATTTTTTCAGCAGGTATATCTACTCCTGAATAAGCCATCTTTCAAATTACAGATCAATTGAATGCTTCATATTGAAGATACACACAAGTTTTATACATGCCTGCTCATTGATTTCAGCCAGCATCTTCACGAGAATATGAAGAAAAAAACAAGATGGCTTCCAATAGTTGCCAGATGTGTGGCTTTGTAACTGTAAATACATTTTTGTGCCAAAATGTAGTCGTACCTTACCAAACAAACTGAACATAAATGCAGTGAAATTTTTTAAAGGAGGGGGCACGTGCGCATGATCTGATTTTGGGTGGAAATTGAACGTGTTTCTCTACCTTTTTGGACGCTTTTTGGACCTGAATGTTATGCCCCTGCTAAGCTCTTATTTAGCTAACCCAAGCATTAACAATATGAATTCTACTGTTTAAAGATATATTACAGTTTCTTAACCCAACTTTCACAAAACTCAATCATAGTCGAACTGTTCTACCAGTAAAAAACGGTGCTCTTAATTAAGCTGTCAGCCCCAGCAGTAACATGACCGTATAAGGTAATATACACCACCACACAACAACCACGTGTCAACGATACACTACAACTAATTAACATATACAATGTCTTAATTAGTTCTGCATCTTGCAGTTCTATGTCAGAGTTGTGCTGAAGCAAAGGCTTTCCTGACATCTCCCCCCTCCTCCTGAGTTTCTTGTGCTTGTCTCGAAAGACCATCGGCATTTCCATTTTTGGATCTTTCTCTGTACTTCACCTCATAGTCATAATTCTGTAATGCTAATGCCCAACGAATGAGTCTGCTGTTATTGTTGTTCATAGTTGTGAGCATCGTCAAAGCGCTGTGATCAGTTTCAATTTGAAATTTTCTTCCGTATAAGTATACAACAAAATGTTGTATGGCCTTGATGATCGCCAGTGCCTATTTTTCAGTAGCAGTGTACCGATTCTGTGCTGGTATCATTTTCTGGGAATAGAATGCCACTGGCTTTTCCCCATCTTCAAAAGTCTGGGACAATAAGTGCACCAATTGCTGTCCCAGATGCATCCGTTTTGTAGGATGAATACTCTTTGGAAATCTGGTGTCTTGAGTATTGGCTTCCTCGTCAATGTCGATTTCAGGTCGATAAAAGCTTCTTCCAATTGTGTTGTCCACTTGATTTTGTCTGGTTGAGATTTTTTTAATAAGTCTGAGAACGGCAGTGCAAGGTCTGTGTAGATAGGAATGAATTTCCTATAATATCCTGTGGGTCCTAGATACGATCTGATAACCTTTTTCGTCCTTGGTCGCCTGAATTGTTCCACAGCCTGTATCCTCACATTAGTCGGTTTTACTACACCTCCTCCAACCTCTTGGCCCAAGTAAGTGCATGTTCCTGCACCTAGACAGCACTTGTCTGCTTTCAGAGTCAAGCCGGCCTGTTTGATTCTACCCAAGATCTCCTTCACATGCTCCTTGTGATCTTGCCAGGTAGTGGAATACACCACCACATCATCGAGGTATGCTGCTGCGTAATCTTGTGTGCCACTCAATAGTCCATCCACCAGGCATTGAAAAGTTGCTGGTGCTCCTTTCAATCCAAAAGGCATCCTCTTATACTGAAACTTGCCCAATACACACATGAACGATGTTTTCTTCCTGTCTTCTACTGCCAATGGGACTTGGTAGAATCCTTTTGTCATGTCAAAAAGAGAAATGAACTTGGCTCCTCCTATCTGGTCAATTAATTCGTCGGCTCTTGGCATGCAGTAGGGGTCTCCCAAGGTGAGGGTGTTCAGGCATCTGTAATCACCGCACAACCTAACTTGTCCTGATGGCTTCCTCACTGTAACCATCGGGAATGACCATGGGCTGTTGGAAGGTTCGAGTATGTCCATCTGTTGCATGTTCTCGAGTTCTCTCTTACTGCTTGTTGGAGTGCTATCGGAATCCTGTATGGTGGTATCCTCACTGGAATTGCCACACCCGTGGGGATATGATGTTCCACCAGTGTTGTACGTCCTGGTCTATGGCTGAAAATGCCATCGAAATGTTTCAAGAGCTTTCCCATTTTGGTTTGTTGCTCCTTGTTCAGGTTGTCATCCAACCGTGGTTGATCTTTTCCATCATAATCCCAGACAACTAGTTGTCCTTCATCCTGTTGGTTCGATTCTTCCACGACAGAAATACTGCACACTCGTGCCTCTGGAGTGTTCCATCCCTTCAGAAGGCTAACATGGGTTGTTCGTCCAGACTTGCCCTGTCCTGGCATGTCTATCTGGTAGGTAACAGGTGATACCTTCTCGAGAACTAGATAAGGTCCCTGGTACGCTGCTGACAACGAATCTTTTTTTCCTGGTACCAACACTAAAACTGGGTCTCCTACTTTGAACTGTCGGTCCCTCGTACCAATATCATAGTGTTTTTTCGATATCTTCTTGGCCTTGGTATCTCGCTTCCCGGCTAACTCTGCCATATCTTCCATGGTGTTGTAGAGATTGTGTAGGTATTCGGCGACTGAGATTGGTAGTGCCTCCTTTCCTTCCCATTGCTCTTTTACCATGCTCAGAGGCCCTCTCACATGCCTGCCGAACATCAGAGTAAATGGAGATAATACCGTTGCCTCGTGGACAGCATCTCGACTGGCAAACAAAAGTAGTGGAAGAAGGGTATACCATTCCTTCTGGCCGTCACCTGACTTTCTCAGCATCGCCTTTAGAGTCCCGTGCCACCTCTCAAGCATACCAGGGTGGTATGGTGATGCCTTGATATGGTTGATCTTGTATCTGTTATCTGTTGAAAAGATCTTTCATCAATTTAGATGTAAAGTTCGAACCTCGATCTGATAGTACTTCTTTGGGAAATCCAAACCTTCCGAAGAATTCCATCAGTGCTGTAACTACCGAAGCAGCATCCACTCGACACATAGGGATAGCCTCTGGATATCTAGATGCACAATCCATCATTGTTAAAATCAATCGATTCTTTCTCTGAGTCATGGGCAACGGTCCCACAACATCAATCGCAACTTTCTCAAATGGTTCTGTCATGACTGGCACACTGACCAAAGGAACTCTTATTCCCTGCACTCCTTTCACTCTCTGACACTTCTCACACTGATCTACTGCCTTCCTCACATCTCGGTTCAGACCTGGCCAGTAGAAAGAGTGAAGTAACCTTTCAGTCGTCTTCTTCCGTCCTAAGTGTCCTGCTAATGGTGAGCCATGAGCGAGTCTCACTAGCTTGTCTCGCCTCTTGGTTGGAACTACTACCTGCCTTAGTTCCTCTTCATCTTCTCCCTTGCTGATGTGATAAAGCACCTCATCGCTGATCTCATACTGTGGGTCATCTGGTTCTTTGCCTTTCTCCCATAATGGAGCTAAAGTCTCGTCTGCCAGTTGATCTTCTATCAACTCCTGTCGACTTGTTGGTTCTTCTTCTTGAATCTTTTCTGAGCCAAAGTCAAAAGCTGCTTTTCTTTCCTGATGACGACTCATCCTGGTCTGTTTGTTGTTCTCTCTCCTAGGTTATTCAAAGTAGTCATCCTCGAAGTCTATTGCCTCTTGTAATAACCAATCATCAGCCACTTTGTCATTTTCCCCTTCTTCTTTCTCTTGCTTTGATTGACTCCTGGTTGTCACAGTATGCACATTGGTTTCCTTCTCTCTTTTGCTCTTGATGGCCTCCTCCATCAAGTCTAAGAACCCTTCGTAGTTGGTTCCTAACAACATATCCTTGCTCAGATTCTCGAGAATGGCTGCTTCTACCCAAAATCATTTGGTTCCTATCTTCACCTTGAGCTTGGCTACGGGTGCCTTGAGTTCCCTTGAGCTGATGCTGAGATGTTAATCTCTTTTCCGGTGTAAGCTGATGTCGGGACCAGATCCTGGTGAACCACTGAGATATCTGCTGATGCATCCAGCTCGATTTTGCACTTGTTGTCTCCAATCAGTCCTTCCATGACATTGAACTTTAATGGTTCTTCTTTACTGTGATTGGCCTCAACTGCACATACATTTTTAGGACATTCTTTTCCTCGATGTCCCCACCCTCTACACCTGAAACACATAGGACCTTTCTCAGGATCAAAGTATTTCCCATCTACTTTTGCCTTGTTCGCTGGCCTCTCTTCATGTTTTGCAAAGGGTGTCTCTTTCTTGTGTCGATCTTGTGTAGCCTGTGTCAATGAGGGATTTGTAGCTCTGTGTCTTCCTTCTTCATTTCGTCTTCGTTTGAGTGAAAGATCCCAGCCTTTGTCTGTGAAATATTCAATGGCTACATCTCCTGCTATATCTGGCTCGTCTACTGCTTGTTCCCTCACCCAGGCAGCTGCATTCCCTGGAAGTCCTTTTAAAAATACCTCCAAGCCTAGGTGTGTCATCAATTCATCGACGGTCTTTCATGTACTTCTCTGTCGTCTACTGAGTTCTGTTGAACCAGTCTGGCACTTTTTCTCCATCCTTGGGTTCCAGTTGCCACCAAGAACGAACGTCTGATCTCTGCCTCACTCTTACCTAGCCTGCTGGTAAGTCGGGCCTTGACTCTACTGTAGCTTTTCCTTCTTCAAGGGATAGCTTCTCCCATTCTCTTAGCAGAGCTCCCTTGAGTTCTGGATTGAGTCTTTTGATATACTGTGCTCTGGATATATCATGATCTTCCATCACTGACTCAAATACCTCGAAATAAAGATGAGGGTCCTGACCATCTGACCATCTTGGTATCTTGACTTTCTTCTCTGTCTTTTCTGATAATTTAGCGATTGTCTGGATGAACATCTGTTCTCGTTGTTGCATCCATTGTAACATTACCTGGGGTGTCAACTCCCCTGTTGGCAATTCCTCTCCTCCAGTAGCTTCCTCTATGTTTGTGAAGGGTACTACTGTGTTGGTGCTCGGAGACTGACTACTATTCTCCTCTTCAGAGTTCATCATCATCGTGCTCCCATCTACGGCGAGAAGCTCTCCCCTCTCCTCTTGTCGTTTGTCGTCTACTCATTGTGGTACTTTCGTTGGAGATTTTAGTTCGTGAAAAACTGGTCGAAAATATCTGGGTCGATGTTGTAGATAGCAGAATTACTATATCGAACGAAGTCTTGCTGGGCACACAGCAAGTGAACTCAAATCGAAATTCGGACAGATCACACACTGCCCGAAGTCAAACAATCAACATAGCTACGAGTCGCTTTACCGCTGCCACCAACTGTTATGCTCTCTTATTTAGCTAACCCAAGCATTAACAATACGAATTCTACTGTTTAAAGATTTATTACAGTTTCTTAATTAACCCAACTTTCACAAAACTCAATCATAGTTGAACTGTTCTACCAGTAAAAACCGGTGCTCTTAATTAAGCTGCCAGTCCCAGCAGTACTGGCAATTACCGTCCTGAGTCTGTATTTAGAGCAGAGCCTGGGCCAGCACTTATAGTAACCAGTTCTGGACCAGTGCTGTCAATCACCTACTAGGCTAGCACTGAGAGTCACCATCCCGGACCAGCACTGAGAGTCATTGGCCTGGGCCAGCATTGACAAGCACCAGCTTGGGACAGCACTGACTTTCACCAGCTCAGGTCCAGCACTATCAATCACCAGCCTGGCCATGCATTGACAGTCGCCAGCCTGGCCCTGTACTGTCAGTCACCAGCCTGGCCCTGCACTGATAATTTCCATGGGCCAGTACTGCCAGGCACCAGCCTGGCCCTGCACTGATAATTTCCATGGGCCAGTACTGCCAGCCAGCCTGGCCCTGCCACTGATAATTTCCAGCTTGGGCAAGTACTGACAGTCACCAGCCTGGGCCAACATTGACATTGACCAGCATGGGCCCAGGACTGGTGGTACCCATGGGGCAGTAATAACTATTCTTTGTTTTGATGATACTGTGTGGGTGGTGTGTCTCTGTGGAGGAAAGCTCATTCTTAGCTTAGGGAAAGTAATGGAAACATTCATACAATTTCCTTCTCCCTGAACGGATTATAAGAATGCTCATTGCATTTCTAGATTTATCTTTCCCTTTTCCTGTAGAGAGGTGTCGCATAATATTGTTCAGTGGCTCCTTGTGACATGTCTCAATAGGCCAATGCTAATACTAATATAACCCACCACTAGGCATGCTCTGTAATGTGAACTCTCAGGCAGCAAAGGTGTGCTCCAGTCACCTGACGTTGCTTTCCCTCACTGTTGGATGCAGCTATAAGTTCAGAACCAACATAAGTATTATCAACAGCATACTGCTTGTCAAGGAAATGCCTCTACTTCATTTCCATGCAGTTGCACTGTGTGTGTGTGCATGTGTGTGTGTGCGTGCGTGCATGCGTGTGTGCGTGTGTTTATCTGGTTGTGTTTGTATTTGTGCTGTGTGTGTCTCTGCGTGTGTGTTTCTCTCCCTCTGGGTGTGTGTTTGTGTGTGTGTGTAGTGTGTGTGTTTATGTGTGTGGTGGTGTGTGTGTGTGCGGTGGTGTGTTTGTGTGTGTGCCTGTAGTATGTGTGATGTGGTGACATGTGTATGAGTGTATGGTGTGTATCTTGGCATACATGTATGTGCATTTTTGTGGGCCAAAGAAGGTGCTTAGAGATTTTCAGAAGTTTACTCTTTTAAAGTATCCACAAGCATCATCAGAGAAGACCGCTGCAGTGGTCATCAGTTCTGGATGAGCTGAAGATTACCACATGCATAAGCATCATCAGTGAAGACCGCTGCAGTGGTCATCAGTTCTGGATGAGCTGAAGATTACCACATGCATAAGCATCATCAGAGAAGACCGCTGCAGTGGTCATCAGTTCTGGATGAGCTGAAGATTACCACATGCATAAGCATCATCAGTGAAGACCGCTGCAGTGGTCATCAGTTCTGGATGAGCTGAAGATTACCACATGCATAAGCATCATCAGTGAAGACCGCTGCAGTGGTCATCAGTTCTGGATGAGCTCAAGATTACCACATGCATAAGCATCATCAGTGAAGAGCACTGCAGTGGTCAGTAGTTCTGGATGAGTTAAAGATTACCAAGTGCATTCCTGTGCTGACATATTATCTACTGTGAAGATATTTGTGCAGAGAGGGGAGGGAAGGTGTTTGAGGGAGGTGGGGGATTATGGTTTTGTTGACCTACACATCCAGACAGCCACGTTTAGCTAAAGGTTGCATATGCCCTCAGCTGTGCAAGGTGTGTCAGACTTGTCTGCATGTGCTTGGCACTGGGTTAAGATGGTTGACCTGAGAAAGCTTTCAAATTGCTCTCATACATATTTGATATTTGGGCAGGATCATTCGCTGCCTGATCCTGTGCTGTTGACAGGCAATTTGTTGTCTCGCCATGTACCAGGTTTGCCGTAGGAGTGCCAGCCTTGTGGCTGCCTGTATATCCTGTGGAAACACTCCAGGCTTCCTCTATTGCATAGAGTTCCTCAAACCATCATAGAGCAACACAAGCATAGGTTGCCACCCAATCTCCCCTGGCCAAATATCCGGTGTGACACGCTGCCATTATATACTCAATATATATACATTAGTGTAGTATTGTGTGTACATACCCTTAATTATGGATAGTTTCGTTGTTGATAAATTTTCCTAGTCTTACCACTTGCGAATATTAGCAACAGGAAAGTAATAATTGTAAAATGAGTGAGATTGTGCATTGGCTGTGGCTCGTCCAGACACCAGATGGGGCAGAGAAGAGAGGAAGTGCTGGGAATATCTCGCTCCTTAAGATATTTGATTACAGAAGTGAACACAACTGGCAATTTCCATGTACTGCATAGGGATCTCTTACTCATGCCAGCAATTGCATAGGATCTCTTAGCTATCTCCAGCTAAGTCACCTCCAGCTACTGCATAGGGATCTCTTATTCATGCCAGCAATTGCATAGGAATCTCTTGGTCATCTCCAGGTACTGCATAGGGATCTCTTAGTCACCTCCATCTACTGCATAGGAATCTCTTTAGTCACCTCCAGCTACTGCATAGGAATCTCTTAGTCATCTCCAGCTAATGCATAGGAATCTCTTGGTTTACTCCAGCTACTGCATAGGGATCTCTTATTCATGCCAGCAATTGAATAGGAATCTCTTGGTCATCTCCAGCTACTGCATAGGAATCTCTTAGTCATCTCCAGCTACTGCATAGGAATCTCTAGGTCATCTCCAGCTACTGCATAGGAATATCTTAGCCACCTCCAGCTACTGCATAGTCACCTTCAGCTACTGCATAGGGAGCTCTCAGTCATCTCCATCTACTGCATAGGGATATTTTGGTCACATCCAGCTACTGCATAGGGATCTCTTAGTCACCTACAGCTACTGCATACGGATCTCTCAGTCACTGCCAGCTACTGCATAGGGATCTCTTAGTCACTGCCAGCCACTGCATAGGGAACTCTCAGTCACTCCCAGCTACAGCATAGAGATCGCTTAGTCACCTACAGCTACTGCATAGGGATCTCTCAGTCACTGCCAGCTACTGCATAGGGATCTCTCAGTCACTGCCAGCTACTGCATAGAGATCTCTTAGTCACCTCCAGCTACTGCATAGGGATCTCTTACGCCAGCTATCCTTATTCAATGGCTCTCTTTAGCAACCCTCTTTTAACACTGTCCTCGTAAACTCGTCCAGAGATTTTCAATTTGTTTCTCTTTGGAAGTGAATTGTCTCATGGTCTATTGCTTCCGTAAAAAATAGTTCGTAGGTCATGAATTCTATGGAAATATATGGACACAAAATATATTCTCACTTAAACACGAAGTATTCCAGGTTTACGGTAGTTAATTCTTTTTCTATCTAGTCTCATGAAGCAGGTGTGGTATAAAGCTATGCATCAACCACCAGTCAACATGTGTTTTATGTCATTGTTGTGTTGCATTGTGGCTAGCCACTCCCACCTCACTGCATAGTGTGCAATCTGTAATGATATTCATGAGGATGAACCATAAGTGACTTCTGCTAATTGGATAGGTCAATGCACACTCACCTTCATCTGGTGATACTAAGGTGCCTCTTTTGGGAGAACACTCTCAATGTTATCACAAAGCAGGTTTTCTGTGACTAGGGTAGGTGGAGCAATGGGAGGGCCAACTTTATATATCGGAGTTCAGTGCACATGAATATGTAAGGTGTTTAGCTATACATACATACCTCTCACTTCCTGCATGTACCTTACGTATATACACCAACTCACTTGCAAAGTTAGCAATTTTCTTTTCCTGGCAGACATTGGCTACCACAATTTTGAATGGCTAGCCTCCCTAAGTACTGCTGAACATAAGTACTCTGCACTAGCAGCTAGATTCATGGTAGGAATATTGTTGTACATGCATGCACGGCATGCACACACACACACACACTCCACACACACACATACACACACACACAACTGTTCCACTAGCAGAGAGCAGCGGTAGGAATAGTGTTGTATACATACACACCTACATACACGCAGTTCCACTAGCAGAGAGCAGCGGTATGAATAGTGTTGTATATACACACACCTACATACACACTGTTCCACTAGCAGCAAGCAGTGGTAGGAATACTGTATAATGTGCAGATCTTTATGTCAAGTGGTGCAAGTAAGTGGTTGTTTGTAAGTTTGGTTGGTTGCTATGCAAAATACTTTTTTCCTTCCCTAATATGCTATTCTGCAATACTGAAATTCTGTCCTATTATGCCCCTCAAAACTGCCTATTATGTATGCTCAAAAGGTGTTAGCTTTTAACAATTATAACTAACCTTTGTTCCTTGATGATGTGCCGTGATAGATACTTACCTTCTTTGTTCTTTCCTCATCAGGATATAGTCAAGCATGTGTCTAGTATTAGTGGTTCATAACATCTTGCAGGTAGTTAAGTTTTGATGTTGGAATTCCTGCCCCCATAAAATGCCATCCTAACTTTCGCTCTACATGTATAATTATATATAATCTCTGAGATTTGTCCAATTTTTAAAGCTTTAGCAAAATCGCCATCTTTAGCTTGCCTTTCCTGAAGTTTAGCTCTGTCTTCCTTGCTTGACTGACCTTAAAGGATGGAGGCCGTTGCTTCTCTTTAGAGCAATAGTGTCTCTGCTAGCATTACAAAAAAGTCGTCCTACAAAAACAGACGTCTTCACCAGGGAATAACCTTCTGTGAAGGAAGAAATTTTGGCTCCTTATCAACGAATTTCAGAAGATGTCTTTTCCCCTTTGCCTGTTTACACACAATTATCCTCTTTCTATACACAAAAATCATATTCTTTCAATCTAATGATGTGACTACAGACTCACTGAGGTCTTATTCTGAACTATCTGTAGAGGAGCTGCACAAATATTGATATTGGCATAACATTCATCACACTTTAGTACTGGTCCACCAACCTTGTGCCTGCTCATCTAATCCACCAACCATGTGCTTGCTCAGTGGTCCACCAACCATGTGCTTGCTCAGTGATCCACCAACTATGTGCTTGCTCAGTGATCCACCAACCATGTGCTTGCTCAGTGATCCACCAACATGCGCTTGCTCAGTGGTCCACCAACCATGTGTTTGCTCAGTGGTCCACCAACCATGTGCTTGCTCAGTAATCACCAACCATGTGCTTCCTCAGTGGTCCACCAACCATGTGCTTGCTCAGTGGTCCACCAACCATGCTCTTGCTCAGTGGTCCACCAAACATGTGCTTGCTCAGTGGTCCTCCAACCATGTGCTTGCTCAGTGGTCCACCAAACATGTGCTTGCTCAGTAGTCCAACAACCACGTGCTTGCTCAGTGGTTCACCAACCATGTGCTTGCTCAGTAATCCCTAACCATGTGCTTGCTCAGTAATCCCCATCCATGTGCTTGCTCAGTAACCCCCAACCATGTGCTTGCTCAGTGGTCCACCAACCATGTGCTTGCTCAGTAATCCCCAACCATGTGCTTGCTCAGTGGTCCACCAACCGTGTGCTTGCTCAGTGGTCCACCAACCATGTGCTTGCTCAGTGGTCCAACAACCATGTGCTTGCTAAGTGGTCCACCAACCGTGTGCTTGCTCAGTAATCCACCTACCATGAGCTTGTTCAGTGGTCCACCAACCATGTGCTACCTCAGTGGTTCACCAACCATGTGCTTGCTCAGTGGTCCACCAACCATGTGCTTCCTCAGTGGTCTACCAACTATGTGCTTGCTCAGTGGTCCACCAACCATGTGCTTGCTCAGTGGTCCACCAACCATGTGCTTCCCCAGTGGTCCACCAACCATGTGCTTGCTCAGTGGTTCACCAACCATGTGCTTGCTCTGTCGTCCCAACCATGTGCTTGTTCAGTGGTCCACTAACCATGTGCTTGCTCAGTGAAACACATGCATAATACAGTAGACCTTCGCTAATCCGAACTGCATTAGGTAGCAGGAAGAAAAAGAAAAAAGGGGGTGGGGGGGGGAAAGGAATTTTTTTCTCCAAAATTGGGCCATTATTGAACTTTGAACATACAACGAGCCTGTCGTACGATGCAGCTGCAGTGATATGGAGAAGAAAAGAGCACACAAGAGCCTTACCATTGAGGAGAAGGTCGAGATCCTGGACCAGCTCGGGAAGAAAAGCTACAAATTACTATCTGAACAGTATGGAGTTGGAGTCTCCACTATCTCAGACATAAAGAAGAAGGGCAGCGAGTTGCAGGATGCAAAAGGAAGATGACTGAGATGGGATTCCGGAGATCTGCTAAAAGAATGAGGATGGAAAGGGATCATAATGACTAAAAATAACTTGTACTCGCAGTATTCAACCCACACCTGCAAAAAATAAAGTTTAATATAATGATATTCATACATTTCACTAATCCGAAAATTTCACTAATCCGAACTAATCGGATCCCCAGGCTATTTGGATTAGTGAGGGTCTACTGTATAATATTTACAAATCCACTATTAACCCACATTTCACTTATTTTCCCCCAAATTATGCCGGCATAATTTGCATTGGTCTAGTTATGAAGGTGGTCTTTGGCTAAGTGAATCCTACACTAGAGGGTGTCAGAAGAGGGGCTGCTGTGCTACCGTATTCCTGTGGCACCTCGGGAGTATCCCAGGATGTTTGTGGTGGACTAACTGGCCAGAAAGCATGGAATCAAAGACCACAAATAGTGGTATAAGAATAGGGCTAGGCATAGGAGTATGCTGGGGCTGGGGCTAGGAAATACTGGAGCTGGTGGTATAGTAAGGCCAAGACTATTCTAGGACCAGGAGTTGGGTTAAACTAAGGCTAGGGACATTGCAGGGTAAATGCATGTTTCCCGGGATATGAGCGATAAACCTCATTACAAATATTCTAGGTAATCCTGAGTACATTTACATCTAATTTATAACCCCAGAATATCCTAGGAGTTGTTGTGATAGCACTGGACATCCATCTTGTACGTGTCCAGTGCAGCTGGTCAGTTCTTGACCACTTGACATGTCTGAAACCATAGGTGAATATACTGGCTCAGAGCTGCACTCGCATCATCTGGACCAGTGTAGATATATTGCCCTGCTGACCACAGTTACGGGACCGGCTTGTTGTTTACCTCCATTGTCTCCATTGCATAAGCAGAGAGGAGCTCGTTCTCTGGCTCATACATATATTTCCGTGTTTGTTCAAACCTTAACCATGAGGTTCACTTGGCTTGTTGTTTACCTCCATTGTCTCCATTGCATAAGCAGAGAGGAGCTCGTTCTCTGGCTCATACATTTATTTCCGTGTTTGTTCAAACCTTAACCATGAGGTTCACTTGGCCTTTATCTTGGTGTGGAACAATGTTATAATTAAGTTCCCTCTTTAGTATATTTGTAATATCCTGAAACTGATCTTGTAAACTTGTAATAACCTGAACTTGGTGCATGATGGATACCTACAACGACATCCAGAAGTATTCTTTATTGGCTCCACCAAAGGTAAACAGGTTATTACAATAGATAACTCTAATACTAATCTTTCAGATTGAATTTCCTGGCTGGTTGAATTTCTCTGTTGATTTACCTGTCCTTTTAGTTTGTCTTTATGAATGTATGACCACAAGGCAAGACCGATAAGTGAAGGGATGGTGGCTGCCTAGGCACTGCTGGGGAGTCTAGCTGCTCGCTACCTAGGCACAGCCTCATGGGGAGTCTAGATGGTGGCTGCCTAGGCACTGCCTCATGGGGAGTCTGGCACACACATTCCCCTCATGAACAAGATGTGGTTAAAAAAAGGAGATGACAATATTATTATAACCTTATCAATAATCAACTTCAAATTCACGTTTCGACTAGAATTTGAAGTTGATTGAGATACTTATAATAATGTTATTAAATAAATATACACCATAATATTTCTGTAGTTAATGTGTAGCTAATTATTAATTGTGCTAGTTATTTATAGCACAATAATTTGTTATTATTTATATTATTTTGTTGTTGTTATTGTGTTGTCAGAGTTATTATTATTATTTTGTCACCATACCCTGGCACATGCGAGGTGTCTGTGCCAGGGTGTGGTTCACACACACATGGTGGAGCTATATAGCTACAGGTGTTTACCTACCTCACTTCAGGCTTAGCATCTCATTATTGCTGAAGGCTTGAGCAGCCAAATCGTCTAGTGATCTGATTGTTGAGAAAGTTGTTAATCTACACTATGTGGTAAATAGCTCACAAAGCTCTACTCACATGCACATTTCTGCTCCAGTATATGCATCCCCACATTATGTTGCAGGTCAATGTTTGCCAGTTCAGAATCTGTAATGTCAAACATCCAGGATACTCTGAATGTGAGGCACAACTGAAGAGCTCACTGACAAACCATGAGCTATCAGCAGCTCGCCATGTAGCATATGGGAATATATTGACGAGGGAAAAAAATTGTGCAGCTGTTTCAAGGCAGACAAAACAGGCCTCAAAGTTCACCACTAAACTGCTGTCAACCACAACTATATATTACCAGGTACACATATCATATAGCATGAATTAATATTAAAACATGCTATAGCTGAAGGGGAGAAACTCCCACACACCTCAGCAGCCACTCCAAGAAATATACAATAATAGTGCAGTGAACCAAATGCAATAATAACAGCTTCCACCCAACCAGCAGATCACTTCAAAAGTATTCTACACACCAACAAAATATGAGTAATCCTTTTGCAGAGGAGAGGTGGAGATGTGTTGGTGTATAATATGCCCAACAATGGAGTAGTTTGCCAGGCTTGTAGAACAAGTTCTTGCCAATAGTAATTATGTTTCAAGATAGTCAAAGTTACATTTACTGAAATAGAAGGTGAATATTGCATAAATGTATGTACGAGCATGGAATTCTCACACTGTATATACTTCAATACAGAAAGTATTCGCTACATTAGACAACTTCAGAAGAATGGCATCTCCTCCAGCAATTACATCACACTTACTTACCTTCAGGCTGGACACTACAATCAATGTCAGAAGGCAAGCTTTTAATACACACACTTCCTCTACTGAACTATTCAACATTGGCAGATTATGGTACTTTTCTACCTGAACAATTTATCATAGCTCAGTTTAATAGTAGAAGCTCAGAAGTGCATGTTATATTTGACAACCGTGGCAGACTACAAAATACAGCAAAAGTTTTTGAACAGACATGCCCGCCATGATGAAAATGCTCGTACCAACAATTCATGTACGTGGCAAGGGGACTATATTACCATGTAAAAATGGAGAGAAAATTAGTACAAAGAAAGATGCTGTATCCTTGTTAACTACTTCTCGTGCATTGGAAGGTAAAGTTTCTGATATCCAATCCACAACCACACTCTTCGTTTCTCAGTGATGCCGAGGAAACAGACATGTAGATAGGCACACAGGAATCCTGTGATGTCTCAAGATAAAGGTGTGGCACTGCTCTGGAAATTTCACATGCAGAAGCAAGTTATTCTGAATAAATAAGTACACTGTCAGTGAACTACTAGTCCCACTTTGTCTAGTGTTAGCATAGCATTCCTGACATAGGACGAGCAAGTCTATCTCGACTACTACTTCAAGCCATATGCATTTGTAAATGAATTATTGAATGTGATATGGAGGACAATATTAAGAAGGAGAGCGAGTTTACGGTCTAACCAAGCAACACAAGTGTGGCTCTTGTGGTCTGCATGAAAACAAATCAGCTCTGTGTGAGCATGTACACTGTAACAATACACATTTAACCCTCTTCCTACTGAATTAGAAACGGTTAATATAGCATCCTTATATAAACCTGTTTTACTTTAAAAGTAATCTACACAAACTTTATTCAGCAAGTGTAGAAGAATATAAATGTTTCATGTTTGACCACACATTTTGCTTTTTGAATCAAATAGATCACAATTTAGCAGCATAAATCTATTACTAATTGAAATAATGTAGCACAATTGATTTGGAGCAAAATAAATAGAATAGACTTATTTGGTTTTCATGAATATGTCATAGATTTGATGGTTTCGTGGATGGGGCCACTTGGCAAAGCAATCACAGTTGTTAGTGAAGCAGAGAAAGACCCTGCACTTCACACATTGCTTGTCTGTAAGCTTGTATTTCTTCTCATACTTGCACATGACCCCTTTTGTCCACATGTGTCAGTCTGTGCTGAGCTCTAACAGATGACCTAGGTGGTCGGCCCACAGACAGGGATATGGGTGCAGCCGAAGTAGAAGCCTCCAAAAGTTCCATTACCAGCTTGCTATTAAAATTCTTATGGTCATACGTTGTCCTTTGGGATGCAGGAAGGCTTTCTCTAAACATAATATACGCATTGGTTACTGCTATGTCATGCAGTGGTAAAAGAGTGTCTTCCAGTACTTGTGGCTCTGGCACCTTGTCTGGAAGTATGATCTGAAAGATCAACTCCTCCCATTTGCTTGTTGTAATGGTAGATTATATCAGGAATAGATACCATGTGCTCCACAATGCCTGCTGATGTCTTCACTCTTCTCTTGACTTGGCAGTTTGAATTTTCTGAGTAAACTGTTGATGCCACACATACCACCTTTGTGTCTTTCTATAGTGTGAAAACGAGGATTCCATCCCGGAACCACACCCCATATTCCCTCTCATATACTGGCCGTAACATCTGGTTTTTCAGAGAAGCCGGACATCCCCAGCGAGTAGGGTCCATGGTCTCAACAGCGCCAAATCCCTGGTTGAATAGAAATTGTCCGATGTATCGATGTATCCTTCCTTCTGCAGTCCTTCTACCATCTGCATGACTACATCATAACTCAAACCATTAGCACTCACTCTCCCTCAATCTTTCCCACATTATACTGCTCTTATACTGTAAAGTTGTACACAAACTTTGTAAAGACGATCAGTTTGATCAATGTTAGTTGGGTCAATATTGCTGATGTGAAGAAAAGTTAGAGTGGCAGAGAAAGTGTCCCTGCTGATTGGAATTGACATAATAAACTGATGGAAAAAGAGGGTCTGTGGACCAGTAGGAGAAATAGTCATCCTGTGGATGAAGGCCCATGTATATAATAATTGACAAAAACATGTAGAAATGTATTCAATTCAATCCATCTTGGGGGTAACAGTTATAATAGCTATAGGAATACTTATCCTTGTAGAGCTCAGCATAACTATTGGAGTTAATAGAAATGGTGTCGATAATTTAATTTTTAATTGTCAAAGAATAGTAGGAAGTAGTTGAGGGCACTACTTATGCCTGAGTGTATATTGGGACCAGGCATTCGTCAGGGTAGAAAAGTTAGATTGGACAGTTTAGCCGTATCTACATCACTGAGCTTCTTCATACCTGGCTCATCAACTGGCAGCAATCCTCGACCAGGTCTACCACATCTTCCTTGGCCACTACCACTATTTCTTCCTCTGCCCCTACCTCTTCTTCTTCCACGGCTTCTTCCACTACCCCTTCCTCGGTGTATTCCATGTGTCATTCTACAAGAAAAGAAAGTTGTAAATTCATAAAAAGGAACACCTGTTTTTTGTATACCCATTATCTGTTGAAGAACAAGATGAACTAGACTCACTTCCCATTTCTACACAATATCCAGAAGGATCACTTCCTTCATCATTTGCGGAAGGATCAGTTCCAGATCTCGCTTCACTCTCTGTTAACTTCAAATTGTTCATTCCCAAATTCAATGACTGAATGCCTCTTGATCAGAGAGCAATGACTTCATCTGCAGAAGAGCTAGATAAATCTAACATAGATAAAACCTCATCTGCAGTATACAGGTGAGAAGGACCTGGCAAAGCTTTCCAGCTGGGGAGGAATTTTTATTTCAATGTGTGAGAGGGTAATAAAAAATGGTAATGTGTGAGGGTGATCAAAAAATTTATATGGTGCACCCAAGTTTTTCCACTTTTTTCCCAATATAACTTGTATGTTGATTATTTTTTATGTACTATGAACCTTCCACTGTGTGTGTAGCAAATTTCAGAGGGAAATTCCTTGCCAATAAAAAGATACAGTATTTTTTTTAATCGATCATGGGCGATCTAAATGTACAGGGTGCAGTAGGAAGAGAGTTAAACCAGCAACAGTTACAGTGAATGAGATGTCCTCTGGTGGTTTGTATTCGGAGAGAGGAAGAAAATGCTATAGAGAACACGGCCACAGTAAAGGCAGTGACCTTGTGTTCTTGCGCCTAAAACAAACAAAATAAAATGGACGTCCAGTTTCTTTACCCCTTGGCTACGTTAACTGTAGCTGGCGGTTCCACGATCTAAGTGAGCGGTAAGCGAGTGAAATAATTATAGTGAAGCTATTGGACCTGGTCAACTTCCTCTATGAGGTCATAGCCAATTCTAAATGCAGCTGCGAACTAGAGGTATATACCACTACGGAGGTAACTTGGGCGCGACTTTTTCTTGCATTTTGTGATCCGCTCCCCTTCGGTCGTAGTTGGGACTTGTGTGAGAGAAGTGGTGAGTTCCCTCGGTGTGTATATACATTCTATATCGCTTTTGTGACTGGTGTTGTAGTTTATCCGCTGCTTTTGCTGTAGGTAGCCCCTGTCTTAAATGTGGCTTAGCTGGTGTGTTAGTAGCTATATAAATGTCAATTATTGATCATTCTTTAGCCAGAAATAACCACACCTAGGCTATAACATTGGTTGCACTAACCTTTAGCTACATATATACCCTTGGCTTTAAGCACCTCATAACTGTTGCTGTATGCTACCTTAGCCTTAGCAGTCTTTTATATAGTTATGGCCTTAGCAAACTTGTCTATAAGCCTTTAGTTGCTGCCTTAACACTTTAGGGATGAAAATAACATTACCACCGAGTATGCCTAACTATTATTCATATCATGTGAGGGGAAGGGTCAAGGGTGCTTTCTCATGGGTTGAGGCTGTATCAGGTAAGCATTACTGATAATGCTAGCTAACAACAGTGTTTACCTGATGGAGCTAGCCATGTACTGTAATTACTCACTCAAAGACCATGATGCTTGCCATTGTAAATCTAACTGGTTCAACGGCAATGCTTGCTGCTATAACCCCCTATATTTCAACAACTACGGGTTACTCTAGTAGAAGAGGATTAGATTAGTCTTTGCTAATGATCAGCTTGACTTTGGTTTCACAATGTGAGCTCTAGTGAACCTTTTTTTATGTCTTCCATGTTGCGATCTTTGTGTGGATACATCCGCTATCATCGGTATGTGAAGCTCACATGCATGCAGGTGTATCTGCTGTCAGCCCCAAAGAGTTAACTATAGCATTAGCTGTTGTCTTAACTTAAGGCCAGTCCACACTGCACAAATCAATATACATTTGTCACGTCCACACGAGTTAAGGCTGGTTCAGAATATGACCTAAGTCAATCCATTGCGTGGGTTCCGTCCTTCTGATCCATTGCACTGATATTGTGATCTGGTAATGCAACTGACTACGGATCTAACGGATGGGAACGGATATGAAGGAGTAGGATTTGATTTAGCTTTTGCATCCACAATCCGTTGCATCGGGCCAATCAGAATCCTAGAGTATATCACGTGTTGAACTTTCACTCCTTCCATGAAGTCGCTAGAATTATTGAAGTGGTGAGAAGCTCTCCCAACCTCTGGCAGGTCTCAACTAGATGCTGTAAAGATATTAGAGCCAAGACAAAATGCCTGAAGTGGCTATCCAGCTAGTTAGCTATCACCAGCTATAAAAATATTTCAGCAAGTGAGACCTCTTTCTGTGCCTCCTCCTGCTAGCCAATAGCAAAATCAAATGCAACTCTTGCTCGCTGCTAGTACTGCCGTCTATTGTATTAGTCAAAGTTCAAATGCAGTGGACTCCACTATTCAATGCAGATATTGTGAGCCATGCAGCGGAACGGAATGGATTGTGCTATGCGGAAAAGGATTGACCGGATCAGATTGTCATCTGTCATATTGTGAACTGGCCCTAAGAATGTTCATGTGCATTGATCTGGTCCACCTCACTAGGAGGTTTGAGTTTGTAAAAAGTAAGCATTTATATAACTACGCAAGTGTGCATTGAAAAGAATTGTGATGCCTGCAGGTTGGACTTTTGAAGAGCTAGCTGTATACTATCTGTTGCATGCAGCCAAGCCAACTAACTAGACTAGCTACACAGCTAGAGAACTGTTGCTATGTTTATACCTCCTGTGTCTGCACTTCTGAAGTTCATGCAGTCGCAACCTTCGTTGGTCCTGCATTCCCCTGAGCCCTCTCCTCTTGCTTCTTTACATCCTGTGCATCTGTAGGTAGCTGGTCAGCAAGAATAGGATGCAAAAACAAACTCCATCTTGACTACAGATAAGTATATGATTTTGACACGACTACTCGTGACATTGGGAGGCGTGATTAATGGTTGTTTTGACGGTTTATTTGAGTGCTAGTATGGATGTGACAAATGCACAGACTTCGAAGAGTTTTTTTCCTAGGACCCTACACGTATTAATGCGCATCAGTTTAGGTGCAGTGTGGACAACTTTATATATCTGCCCTGACTCTAATCCTACCAGTTACCTTAGCTGTTGCCTTAACTGTACTCTCAGGTGTTCCTTAGCTATACCCTTAGCTGTTGCCTATTTATGCTCTTGCTATAGCTTCCACACTCATAATAATTATTGGTTTGACCCTGATTTCAAAGTAGCAGACCGCACCTCCAACTTTCTCCAACGAACCAAAGCTCATATCTAACTTGTATCTCGCATTCAACTTCATGTCCAAAATATTCTGCAGTATGTCCTCGCATAACTTGTGTAAGATAAGCTCTGAATTCATAATAAACTTTAGTACTAGAAAAATTCTCAAATTTTGCAATGCACATCTGTGCTCCATGAGATACTGGATTGCAGGGAAAGGCGTGGGTAGCGGTGCCTGTTGAGATGTAAGCAAGCTAGACCAAGTTTAACAATCAGAATAATGACCACATATGCTATATTATGGGCAGAACAGATAGCGCACTTTCAGTTCTTCTGTTTGGATTGTGGAGTTCTCGAGTCCTTGTAGGAGTTTGTAGCTGACCCTACATGGGTACAGTCAAAATAGCAACAATAGCAACAAGACAGCATGTGTTGATATGTTAAAAAAAATATTTCTCAATAAAAAAATAAGTAAAAGTTGAAAGCCTTGGAAACCCTGAAGCTAATTTTTGGACTGTTTTGGAACTCGGACTTGCTGTAGTCCTCCACCACTCAACTTACAAAAATTAATAAACAAATTTCAAGTTAGACAATGACTGAAGTAGACCAAAACTATTAGATGACCTTTACCATTTCAATCATGTACTGGTTGTCTCTAAGTATTGTTTATTACAGATTATGAATTGATGTATTTCAGCCCAAGAAGTGGCTTGCAGGCCAGTCTCACCCCAACACTGACCTGACCCATTACACCTCTTGCTTTTAAGGAGACTGCTGCAGGAGAAAAAGAGTGCACACCATAGAACAAACCAGTGTGTGTACACATGACCAGCCATACATACATGCACTGTATGTTTATGGTGTGTGTGTTTACATGACCAGTGTCTAGCCATACATGCATGCTCTGTATGTTTATGGTGTGTGTTTACATGACAGGTGTCTAGCCACACATACATGCACTGTATGTTTATTGTGTGTGTACATGACCAGTGTCTAGCCACACATACAAGCACTGTATGTTTATGGTGTGTGTACATGACCAGTGTCTAGCCATACATGCATGCTCTGTATGTTTATGGTGTGAGTTTGTACATGACCAGTGTCTAGCCACACATACATGCACTGTATGTTTATGGTGTGTGTGTACATGGCCAGTGTCTAGCCACACATACATGCACTGTATGTTTATGGTGTGTGTTTACATGGCCAGTGTCTAGCCACACATACATGCACTGTATGTTTATGGTGTGTTTGTGTACATGGCCAGTGTCTAGCCATACATACATGCACTGTATGTTTATGGTGTGTGTGTACATGGCTAGTGTCTAGCCACACATACATGCACTGTATGTTTATGGTGTGTGTGTGTACATGACCAGTGTCTAGCCACACATACATGCACTGTATGTTTATGGTGTGTGTGTACATGGCCAGTGTCTAGCCACACATACATGCACTGTATGTTTATGGTGTGTGTTTACATGACCAGTGTCTAGCCACACATACATGCACTTTATGGTGTATACATGACCAGTGTCTAGCCACACATACATGCACTGTATGTTTATAGTGTGTGTACATGACCAGTGTCTAGCCACACATACAAGCACTGTATGTTTATGGTGTGTGTGTGTACATGACCAGTGTCTAGCCACACATACACATGCACTGTATGTTTATGGTGTGTGTACATGACCAGTGTCTAGCCACACATACATGCACTTATGTTTATGGTGTGTGTACATGACCAGTGTCTAGCCACACATACAAGCACTGTATGTTTATGGTGTGTGTGTACATGGCCAGTGTCTAGCCACACATACATGCACTGTATGTTTATGGTATGTGTGTGTACATGGCCAGTGTCTAGCCACACATACAAGCACTGCATGTTTATGGTGTGTGTTTACATGGCCAGTGTCTAGCCACACATACATGCACTGTATGTTTATGGTATGTGTGTGTACATGGCCAGTGTCTAGCCACACATACAAGCACTGCATGTTTATGGTGTGTGTGTACATGGCCAGTGTCTAGCCACACATGCATGCACTGTATGTTTATGGTTTGTGTTTACATGACCAGTGTCTAGCCACACATACATGCACTGCATGTTTATGGTGTGTGTGTACATGACCAGTGTCTAGCCACACATACATGCACTGTATGTTTATGGTTTGTGTTTACATGACCAGTGTCTAGCCACACATACGTACATGCACTGTATGTTTATGGTATGTGTGTGTACATGACCAGTGTCTAGCCATACATACATGCACTGTATGTTTATGGTGTGTATGTACATGGCCAGTGTCTAGCCATACATGCATGCACTGTATGTTTATGGTGTGTGTTTACATGACCAGTGTCTAGCCACACATACATGAACTGTATGTTTATGGTGTGTATGTACATGGCCAGTGTCTAGCCATACATGCATGCACTGTATGTTTATGGTGTGTGTTTACATGACCAGTGTCTAGCCACACATACATGAACTGTATGTTTATGGTGTGTATGTACATGGCCAGTGTCTAGCCACACATACATGCACTGTATGTTTATGGTGTGTGTTTACATGACCAGTGTCTAGCCACACATACATGCACTGTATGTTTATGGTGTGTGTACATGACCAGTGTCTAGCCACACATACATGCACTGTATGTTTATGTTGTGTGTACATGACCAGTGTCTAGCCTCACATACATGCACTGTATGTTTATGGTGTGTTTACATGGCCAGTGTCTAGCCACACATACATGCACTGTATGTTTATGGTGTGTGTTTACATGACCAGTGTCTAGCCACACATACTGATGCACTTTCTTGGTGTCTGTATGCAATATGTTGTCCCGGATCTGCTGAGTACCTGATAGGGTGTGTGCCAGGCGTGTGGAAGTTTCAAATTTTTGTTATAATTCTTCTTGAAATATCACTAGTACCCTCACCCTCCTCTGATTCTCAGCTGTTCTCTTGGCGTAGTTTACTTTGTACTTCTTCTGTGATAAGTGGAAACTCTTTGCAACCAACTCATAGGACTCCATGATAGCTGGTCTGGGCAGGATCTCCATGGTAGCTGGTCTGGGAAGGATCTCCATGATAACTGATCTGGGCAGGATCTCCATGATAGCTGGTCTGGGCAGAATCTCCATCATAGCTGGTTTAGTGACTACCACGAATCTTGATTCTTTAAGTTGGGGCATTCTGCAGGTTGTTATATTGGCAGGAACAAGCACAGAAGTGGAAACCTTTGGATATCATAATGTTAGCAGCTCTGATCATTGGTAGACAGAGTTGGATACCTATTACAGTAACTCATCTACTCTATCAAGTGCTGCTTAGTGTGGTAGGCAGTGTGTGTGAGAGCACAGATGAATGCTGATGCTGGATCCACTGGGGGGTAAGATCTAGGGGCTCTTCAACAATAACTGGGATAGGGGCTCTTCAACAATAACTGGGCTAGGGGCTCTTCATCAATAACTGGGCTAGGGACTCTTCAACAATAACTGGGCTAGGGGCTCTTCAACAATAACTGGGCTAGGGGCTGGGCTAGGGGCTCTTCAACAATAACTGGGCTAGGGGCTCTTCAACAATAACTGGGCTAGGGGCTCTTCAACAATAACTGGGCTAGGGGTTAAGTTTGTAAATAAGTGGGTGAAGTTCATAATTTCAGCTTGTGTCAGTGCAGATACTAGGAAGAAGTTAATGCAAATTGATAGCCTCGTCTCCCTGACTCGAGTCTATTGCAAGTTGTGAAGGTTTCTATGACTTGACTCACCAATGACCTGCTCTTACTGCTCTTAGTAGTTACTAGGTGGACCAAATGATCTTTTTTCAAGAGCAACGCGTTGTTGCCTTGCAAGTGATTTTATACCAAATATATCTATCTCTTTGTATACTTTACGATTGTGTCCCTTCAGCCAGTGCTTTGCTATAGTGAGGAGATCCTTTGTGTTGGATGCATTTCCATAGTAACCTAACCAGAACTTCACCTGCCTGCTTTAAAATATGCAGCAATGGTTCTCATATCATGTGGCAGACAGCCTTAGTTTTCCTTGATACCAGTATACACATGTTATATTTCTAACTGTGTGTGTGCAGGATAATGGCTGCTCTGGAGGTGTCTGCTCTTCTTCTTATCCTTGTGGCTCAATGTAAGTTTACTCAATGAGCTCTCACACATTGTCAGTGTATTTAGCCGTACAATAATTAGATGCAAAAATATTATTGACTTCTATTTAACCTTTAGAATTATACTAATTTCCTTCTTACTTCAGCCTGGAATTTTTTAATCAAATAATTTGATCTCAGTATGTACACACCCAAATATTGATTTGAAATACTTCATTTCCTGTTTGTGTATATTCCTATAACTAATGCTGGTTGCTATGTCTTCCTATAGCTAATGCTGGTTGCTAGTGTCTTCCTATAGCTAATGCTGTTTGCTAGTGTCTTCCTATAGATAATGCTGGTTGCTGGTGTCTTCCTATAGCTAATGCTGGTTGCTAGTGTCTTTCTATAACTAATGCTGGTTGCTAGTATCTTCCTATAGCTAATGCTGGTTGCTATGTCTCCTATAGCTAATGCTGGTTAATAGTATCTTCCTATAGCTAATGCTGGTTGCTAGTATCTTCCTATAGCTAATGCTGGTTGCTAGTATCTTCCTATAGCTAATGCTGGTTGCTAGTATCTTCCTATAGCTAATGCTGGTTGCTATGTCTTCCTATAGCTAATGCTGGTTGCTAGTATCTTCCTATAGCTAATGCTGGTTGCTAGTATCTTCCTATAGCTAATGCTGGTTGCAAGTATCTTCCTATAGCTAATGCTGGTTGCTAGTATCTTCCTATAGCTAATGCTGGTTGCTAGTATCTTCCTATAGCTAATGCTGGTTGCTAGTATCTTCCTATAGCTAATGCTGGTTGCTAGTATCTTCCTATAGCTAATGCTGGTTGCAAGTATCTTCCTATAGCTAATGCTGGTTGCTAGTATCTTCCTATAGCTAATGCTGGTTGCTATGTCTTCCTATAGCTAATGCTGGTTGCTAGTATCTTCCTATAGCTAATGCTGGTTGCTAGTATCTTCCTATAGCTAATGCTGGTTGCAATTATCTTCCTATAGCTAATGCTGGTTGCTAGTATCTTCCTATAGCTAATGCTGGTTGCAAGTATCTTCCTATAGCTAATGCTGGTTGCTAGTATCATCCTATAGCTAATGCTGGTTGCTAGTGTCTTCCTATAGCTGCTAGTGTCCTCCTATAGCTAATGCTGGTTGCTAGTGTCTTCCTATAGCTAATGCTGGTTGCTAGTGTCTTCCTATAGCTGCTAGTGTCCTCCTATAGCTAATGCTGGTTGCCAGTATCTTCCTATAGCTAATGCTGGTTGCAAGTATCTTCTTATAACTAATGCTGGTTTCTAGTATCTTCCTATAGCTAATGCTGGTTGCTAGTATCTTCCTATAGCTAATGCTGGTTGCAAGTATCTTACTATAGCTAATGCTGGTTGCTAGTATCATCCTATAGCTAATGCTGGTTGCTAGTGTCTTCCTATAGCTGCTAATGTCCTCCTATAGCTAATGCTGGTTGCTAGTGTCTTCCTATAGCTGCTAATGTCCTCCTATAGCTAATGCTGGTTGCTAGTGTCTTCCTATAGCTAATGCTGGTTGCTAGTGTCTTCCTATAGCTGCTAGTGTCCTCCTATAGCTAATGCTGGTTGCCAGTATCTTCCTATAGCTAATGCTGGTTGCAAGTATCTTCTTATAACTAATGCTGGTTGCTAGTATCTTCCTATAGCTAATGCTGGTTGCTAGTGTCTTCCTATAGCTGCTAGTGTCCTCCTATAACTAATGCTGGTTGCTATCTCTTCCTATAGCTAATGCTGGTTGCTAGTGTCTTCCTATAGCTAATGCTGGTTGCTAGTATCTTCCTATAGCTAATGCTGGTTGCTAGTGTCTTGCTATAGCTAATGCTGGTTGCTAGTGTCTTCCTATAGCTAATGCTGGTTGCTTGTGTCCTCCTATAGCTAATGCTGGTCGCTAGTATCTTTCTTTAGCTATTGCTGTTTGCTAGAGTCATTCTATATTCAATATTTCTGTTAAAGTGGGTTATTATTTGCATTTGTAATGTTGCTATTATATTAGGTTGGACTGCTCCTCTGGAGGTAGCTGTGAATGGTGCTAATTATTCTGGGGCTGCATTTTGTGTTGGAGACAATGTGACGTTCACTTGTACAGTATTAGAAAATGCTCATACCTGGAATATTGATGGGTCTCAACTAGCAATAACACGTGCAACTACAACTACTTTAATGGGAGGACCTGAGAATAGGTTCACGCTGGTACAAGTTCCCCAACCCAATGCATCAATAATAAGCTCTCTCTCAGTGGTGGCTTATTCTGGCTTTAATGGAGTCAGCATTTCCTGTGGTGGTATTACTGGGACTGCTGAATCACAGACTGCTACAGCAACCATCTTAGGTAAGGCAAGTTGGTATTTTTGGTTTACAATGTAAACCAACACTTAGCATTGTTGAGTTCGCAGAAGTCGACTGAGAAATCTGTATAGGATAAGGCGAGGGGAATAAAATGTTTTCTTATTTTTATTTTTAATGCCATTTTCCCTTTGATCATTACTTTAGAAAACTTTAAATTTCAAAACTTTCTTTAGGTGTAAAAAATGCATGCAAAAGTCACGGAATATGTTCCTGCTTGTACTTTATGGTACATCAGTTCCTCTGCTTCTCGGTACAAGTGCACTTCTCTTGGCCTTTTTTGTTTTTGGAGGAGCTGAATCTGGAATGAGACTAGCAGGAAGTGTCTCTCTATAATAAAGAATAGCAGGAAGTGTCTCTCTGAATAGACTAGTAGGTATATATATATCTCTCTGTTATAGAGATTAACAGGAAGTGTCTCGATACCAGCAGAAAGTGTCTCGGTGATTTGTGTTTAGTGAAACATCATTAAATTTTATTGGATGTAATAGGTATAGCATCATGTTAGTTCAGTGATAGGTGTACCACATACTGAGCAACTGATACATATTGTTCTGTCAAAATTAATGTATAATTTTGTCTATAATCTTGCATGCTAGGCACTCCACCTGCTCCAAATATAAGTGTCACTGCAAGTACTGATTTCAAGTCATTCGATGTGAACCTGACCACTGCTGGACCTTCTGCTCGCTGTGTCCTTCAATATTCCCTCACTATTATTGAGAATGGACAGACCATATCAACAAGGAATATCAGCTCCAATGGAACTGGAAGCGTTGGAGACTTAAATCTCTGCAGTAACACGTACAGCTTCACAGCTGTTGCAGTGACAAAGGATATGAGGAGTGACACCAGTGCCTCTGTCATGGGGCAGGTGGACTTTTCAGGTATGTCAGTGTTTTATACTGTATTATTGCCATGCAGTGATTGTTAGGTGTGATGCATGAGATAGTTTTTTTGTAGGTCCAGCCAAACTTTACAGTTTGTAAAAAGGTGGAAGGCTAGCCGGAAATGAGTTTAACAAACTTACCAGGCAGGATGGAAGGGGGGAGGGGAGAACAATTGAATTCTGTTAACCGATTAAACGCCGTAAGCGCCATATGGCGCGAGACCTTACATCCTTCGCCACATAAAAATATATAAAATGAACCGTTACGAGCTAACAGCCCCGGTTGGGTTCTGCACATGCCTAGTAGACTAGAGAACGTCACAAAAATGATTATTTCCGGTTGATGCATCGTGCAACAAAAATCCTGCGGTTGAACGCCATTGAACGCCATTTTTGTTGGTCGAGCTTTTTTTTTAACTGCTAAAAGATGCTCTCCTGTGAGGACGTTATTTCTCAACTTTTAGCCGACGATTCTGGCGATTCTGGGTCAGATTCATTTGGGGAAGAAGGTGAAGACATCTATGCATACCGAGGAAACACTCTGGATCCAGTTGCTCTAAGAGAAGAGGCGCGCTTGGATGGACTTCTCGATTGTAAGTTTCTTCTAACCTTAGCGCTTCATAGCCTTTGTTTACCATAGTCAACTGAGAGTGTACTATTGCCAAATACTAGCTTATTCTGTTGGTATTCCAAATTCAGACAGGATAGTTATAGAAAAAAAGTTATAGCTAAGAGTGTAGGTTGGAGTTGTTGATGTTGATTTTCATTTGAATTTGAATTTTCAAATGTTGACCACAAACTTGATATATATATATATCTTGTTTTTCCCACCCTCCCCACTACTTTTCCTACAGCATCAGATGATGAGAGTGGAGATGAGGCATCTATGACTCCTTTTGTTACATTGGAGGATGAGGAAGCCTTGCCTGAAGTCTCTACAGGGCGTGGGAACACGACTGGTGCTGGAGTTGTGCGAGGGAGAGGCGGGCGAGGGAGTACTGGCCGAGGGAGAGGCGGGCGAGGGAGTACTGGCCAAGGGGGAAGCAGCTCAAGTGGTAGTGGAGTCGTAAGTGTTGCTAGTGGTCCTCCAAAAGGTACTGGTAGTAGGCGGGTCAGAGGTTATAGGCGTGTGCGAGCATCTGGCACTGGTTCTGTCCGAGCATCTGGCACTGGTTCTGCCCAAGCATCTGGCACTGGTTCTAGGCTAACTGAGGTCACAGGTAAGAGGGAAATAAAGGAGCCAACTCCTTTGAAATTGGACTATACAGCAACAGCTGGTCCAACTTCTTCATTGCTTGGTGCATCAAGTACATTTTTAGATGCATTTTACCTTTTTTTAACTCTTGAAGTGTGGGAACTCCTAGTAGCAGAGACGAACAGTTACGTTTCTAGGATGGCTAGTCTCTCCAGGCCATGGGTAGATACTAATATAGAGGAAATGAAAGCTTTTGTAGGAATGTTGATAATAATGGGAGTTTCCACACTTCCATACTTAGAATTGTACTGGTCCACTAATCACTCGGATTTGTCTGGATCTTTGGTTCGTAAAGTAATGCCTAGGACTCGGTTTTTGGAGCTAATGCGTTATGTACATGTAAATTCTATTGATGGTTTGTTGGTTACAAATTTGATAGAAGCTTGTTTATTGAATTCATTTATTTTGTTTTCTTCTGTCCGAGCTCTAATATCAGTAAGGAAGGGTAATTATCTAGAAGCTAGGATTGTTCTAGCTAAATCTTTGATTGGTTCTTTCTCTTCTCGGCAGCGTGCAGGTCAACGTTGTAGTCAGGCAAATAGTCAGCTAGATCGCCTCAATTTAAAACTAGGTCATTTCCCACAGTGCTGTGCAAAGAAGCGCTGTGTAGTTTGCATTAGTAAAGGTTACAGGCATGAGGCAAGGTCCCAGTGTTGTTTTTGTAAGGTTCCTTTGTGTGGTGGATCAACAGGCCGTGACTGTTTTCGTAATACCATACCTTGGTGGACTATCAGTAATGTTTATTCACCCCCTGCTCCTTTCTGTGCTTCTCTCTTGTTCCCTGCTCCTTCGTCTACTTCTCTCTTGTTCCCTGCTCCTTCGTCTACTTCTCTCGTTCCCTGTCCCTTCGTCTACTTCTCTCGTCTCTCCAGTATTCAAGTGTTATTCTTATCCTGATATCTCATGTTTGTGTAGAATAAAAACATGGTGAAATATCATGCCGGAGACCAAGCAAGCTATACCCAAGACTGAGCAAGTTCTACTCTACCCGTGACAGCAAGACCGGAGCTCTACCCAAGACACTCCCTTACATAATTGTGTTTTATATTATGGTTTTATTCTAGTATGTGTTAGCATTTTCACTCTCTTATAATTTGTTTTTTGTATTATTATGTGTTAGCATTTTGATGGGGAAAACAACCCACTGGCTTTGCAGCTGGTAGAGGGTTTGTAAATAGATGCTCCATCTTGTGTTGGCATTATAATGTGTGTATAATAGTGTGAAAATATGAAAATATTCACCCCCAAGAAGATGACAAGGTTTTATAATGCTGGTTAGTTCTGCCCAGTTGGTAAGGAAGGCTCGATTTTTTTACAGGAAGTAGAGCTATCATGTGGCTGAATATGACCCAAGTTTCATGGGTGGAGTCCCTGCAGAACGGAAGATATAAAAATAATAAGTAAAATACCTCGTTAATTCATGAATAATTTGCCCGCGGGTACTAGGAATACGGCGTGCAATCGGTTAAGGGTTATTTCTTCCCTGACCCCTTGTATGAGACTCTTGTGTGTAGGTTTTGCATATGTATAGGCATACGCACACAACATGCACCATTATGGCATTTTTGGGGGGAAAGTGACCCACATGTTTTTTTTGTTTTTTTTTTGTGGTTACCACTTTATAACTCCATAGATTCCGTAAATTTATTGGATGTAATAGATATAGCATCATGTTAGTTCAGTGATAGGTGTACCACATACTGAGCAACTGATACATATTGTTCTGTCAAAATTAATGTATAATTTTGTCTATAATCTTGCATGCTAGGCACTCCACCTGCTCCAAATATAAGAGTTACTGCAAGTACTGATTTCAAGTCATTCAATGTGAACCTGACCACTGTTGGACCTTCTGCACGCTGTGTCCTTCAATATTCCCTCACTATTATTGAGAATGGACAGGCCATGTCAACAAGGAATATCAGCTCCAGTGGAACTGGAAGTGTTGGAGACTTAAATCTCTGCAGTAACACGTACAGCTTCACAGCTGTTGCAGTGACAAAGGATATGAGTAGCAACACTAGTGCCTCTGTCATGGGGCAGGTGGACTTTTCAGGTATGTCAGTATTTTATACTGTATTATTGCTATGCAGTGATTGTTAGGTGTGATGCATGAGACGTTTTTTTAATGTAGGTCCACCCAAACTTTACAGTTTGTAAAAAGGTGGAAGGCTAGCCAGAAATGAGTGTTTCCTTTAAGAAACTTACCAGGCAGGGTGGGGGGGGGGGGGGGGGGAGAAGAATTGAATTCTGTTAGCTCTTACACTGCGTTTGTCACGGCGTTTGTGACATTAAAATCCACCCCACGTATGCGTGTGTCACAGCATCTGTGACAAGAAATTTACCGCTGTCAGTGCGTGTGTCACAGCATCTGTGACATGATATTCATCGTTGCATAGCTCAGTGGATTATCTGTTTTATACTCTGTACTTACTAGGTAAGCTTGATGGGTTTATAATCAAACTTGGGAATGTATTATAATCTCCATGAATAGCATAAAAAAATAAATAAGGCGTTTTATCTCGTGGTTCAATCTCGTGGTTCATTTGACAGCTGCAAATAAGAAAGGTGGTGTGTATTTTTATCAAGAACAAACACAGATATGGATCTGCAGGCAGTATTGGAGGCTCTTTCTGATATTGAGAGTGACTTTGGAAGTGACAGTGAACTAGATGATGTGGAAGAAGATGAACTAGATGATGTTGAAGATGGCCTGAAGGATGCGGTTCCTGAAGATATGGAAGATGATGATGGCAGCAGTAGTGTAGGTGAGACTGATGGGGAAATGGATGTGGAAACTGGCCATAGGAGTGGAAATTCTTCAAGTGGAAATTCTTCAAGTGGGCTTGTCAGGTGGAATGAAGTCGACAACGTTATGAGCCCCACTGAGCGTTTCTACACAGAAACTCCTGGTCCAAATTTGCCTGATGATGATGTTGTTGAGCCCAAGGATTTCTTCAACCTGTTCTTTACAGACGAGGTTTTTGACCTAGTAGTGCAGGAAACTAATATTTATGCACAAATTATGATCGGAAACAGGCCACTTACGGTTCGCTCAAGGCTCAAAAATTGGAAAGGCATCACCACACAAAGACCGTCATCATAAATATGGGTATTATTAACAGCCCAATACTACAGGATTATTGGTCAACTGACATAACTGCTAATATACCATTCTTTTCACAGGTAGTGACCGATTCCAATTAGGTTACCTGCAAGATAATCATGTCGTATTTTGTATGTTTTCTGTCGTTGTTTTGTAGGTGATGAGCAGAGACCGATTTTTACAGATACTCTGCTGTCTACACCTCAACCACCAGCCTCCACCTCCAGGACATCAAATGGGGGACACGAAGGTACGTCCTTTATTGGATGTCCTCATGCCTCGTTTTGAGGTAAATTACACCCTTGGAAGGTGCATCAGCATTGATGAATCCATGATACCCTTCAAGGGAAGAGTAAGGTAAAATAAATGGACTGCTGACATGCACTTGGCTGTCAAATCATATTATTCTAATCACTATAGGTACAAACAATACTTACCCAACAAACCTCACTCCTGGGGCATCAAGGCCTTCGTCCTGGCTGACTCCGTCTCAGGTTATGTTTACAAACTCCGTCTGTACCTCGGAAAAGAGACGAAGTTGATGGACACACCTGGGTTTGGGAAAACAGAGCAAACTGTTTTGACTCTAATGGATGGTCTTCTTGGAAGGGGGCACCACCTGTTTACGGACAGGTTTTATACAAGTGTTCCCCTCCTTCGAAAGCTGGCATCCGAAAACACCTCCCTCACAGGAACCATTGTAAAAAATAGGAAGTTTCTTCCCACATGGCATCAAGACACTGAAAATGAAGAAGGGGGAAACAAAATCATACCAGCAAGATGGGAATCTCTGCTTAGTGTGGCGTGACAAGAGGTATATCACATTACATAATCACTGAAACATTAATTACTTACATATGCATCTTACATATGCATTATTCTGAACAGGTATATTCACATGGCCTCAAATTCTGCTGGCACAGAAATGGTGAGCATTCCATCAAAGGTTCCTGGGAAGCCTGACAGATGGAAGCCGAAAATTGTTGACGACTACAATCAAGCGATGGGAGGAGTGGACAAGGCAGACCAGTTGGCAGTATATTACTCCTTCCAGCGTAAATCTATCAAGTGGTGGAAAAAAGTCTTTTTTTGGCTGATGGAAACATCGGTGGTGAATAGCTACATAATGTACAAGGAGAGTACACAAAAACCTATGTCTCACATCCTATTTCGACGGTCCCTCATCAAGTCACTGATAAGTCAGTCAGACTTTAGCCAGCGTCCCAGACCTGGTAGGCGTCGGTGCAGGGACAGCATAGAGAGGCTTCAACAAGGGAAACACTTCTCTGCCAAAGGAAAACGCTGTGACTGCTTGGTGTGTAGCAGTCGGAATGGAGGCACACGACATCTAACTGTGTACTATTGTCAGACTTGCTCTGACCACCCACCGCTACATCCAGAAGAGTGCTTCAAAGAGTACCACACAACCAAGAACTTGAAGAAACCGAGAGTAACATAGTGAACTCAAGTCATGACTATAATTATGGTTATTCAATGAATATGTTATGCGCCATCGGTCGATTTGCGCTATCGATCGATCGCGCTGCGCTATCAATGGATCCATCGTTTGTGCAGGCATCGATCGATCGCGCTGCGCTATCGAGAGGTTTTGTACTGGTGGACGTCAGTGTGTGCTTAGCACGTTCTCAGGGGCCCTGCACAGTTGATATGACTGCAACCAGCACAGAAAGTATGTCATCATGGTTTATGAATGAGGCCCAGGGTATGGACTGTTGATAGTAGCCGCTCGTTCGAGTTGACCTTCAGGTAAGGCTTCTTATGGTGTGTGCATAACCCACTGTAAGTCCAGAATAGAGCATCCAAATCGTCTGTAACCTGGAATCCACCTTTCCAGTATGTTGAAGCATAGGTGGGCGAGATAAAAAATATATTAAAAAAATAAAATGCAAAATTTAAATCTGACCCAAAGCACCCCCTTAATGCATCCTTTGATCACTGTATCCAAATTTGATGAGATACATGTTCTGTAATGACCAGTAAGTGAGATAATTAATTGCATCCTTTGATCAATGTGACTAGTTCATGAGATACTTAATTGCGTCCTTTGTCACTGTATCCAAATTTGATGAAATACATAATTATCGTTTGATCTCTAATGACCGGAAAGTGAGATATTTAATTAATTGCATCTTTTCTTTGTCCCTTCTTTGTTCTAGTGATTAGAAGGTGAGTTCGTTTGTTTCACATCTCTGGCCTATAAGGTCCTCTTTCTCCTGTTTGCCATACACTTCCCAGTGAGTGATAGACGATACAACATGGATGACAACTTCAGACAACGTATGAAGGAAATAGCCGACAACCAAGCAGCTTCACCAAAGAGTCCAGCCATAAGCCAAGAAAGATACGATGCCATACGGGACCACCTCCTCGACAGTTCTAAAAAGGTTGACCCACACTTCAAACATTGGGTGAAGACTAGGAAGTTTGAGATTGTGGACCTTCCAGGACTTGGCCTACAGCAGGTGCTGGTAATACCAAATGACCACGAGAAGAACCAGTTAGACGGTACCTCCAGATTCCTCAGTTGTCCACGCCGGGGATCTGTGCGATATAGTTTATGGTGTCCATGCTGGGGAACTGAAACACAGCGGCTACAAGAAAGTGATGGACTATCTGCAGAGACATTACTTCGGCATAACACGTGGATTTATCCAAGAGTTTTGTAAGCATTGTCCCGTGTGTCAGCTGAGTCAGCCCCAAGTCACAAGACCCCCTCTCAGACCGATAATTCAGAAAGACTTTCTTGAGAGGGTCCAAGTCGACCTAATCGATATGCGGCATTCACCAGACGGGGATTTCAATTATGTAGGACATTTCATGGACCACTTCTCTAAGTTCCATGTGCTTTTCCCACTGAAAAGAAAGACGGCAGAAGAAGTTTCGATGCTGCTCGAAGAGAGAGTGCTGGCCTACTTCGGACCCCCAAAGATCTTCCACTCAGATAATGGCAGAGAATTCGTCAATCAACTGATCAGAGCAATGTTCGAGAGGTGGGAAGGTGATGTTACGTTTATTAACGGCCGACCGCGGCATTCCCAATCGCAGGGTTTAGTCGAGAGAGGAAATCGAACCGTCGAGAGAAAAATAGCCTCAATGAAGAGAGACGAGAACCTGGAAGAAGACAAGACAGGGTATCCTTGGGCTTCATGGCTGCCCCGCATCATGTTCTCTATGAACAGTGCCCGCCAGGAGACCATAAAGGATGCCCCCTATCACGTTGTGTTCGGGAGGAGTGTCCCTGCTGCACTATTTCCGGGCGCCAAGGAGAACTGCATCAATGAAGAGTGCCTTGGGGATACCAATGAAGCCACTGCAAGTCAAACGAAACCCGTTCCTGCATCCCGCCTAACTAAAGTGCAACCTATTCCGGCACCATGTTTAAAGAAGACGTCATCAAATATTCAAGAGTCTCCCGAAGTACAACTAGACGACGGCCATCATGACCAGTTGCCGGACCTCGACCCGCCAGCCGCACCAATGCAACCTGAAGCCGAAACTCGCCACACTTCCATTCGCAAACGGGCCCTGGACAACACCTATGTTTCAGCTGCTAGAATGTGCGAGTTTTACAACAGGAGAAAACGAATAAAGGTGAAAGAGTTTTCGATAGGAGATCGGGTCAGTGTTGCCGTTCCGAAATTGGATCGCTCGGCAACGGACTTGCCTCGGATACCATGTGTTATAACCCATGTCCATGGCAAGAAGGTGAAGACATATTCCCTTGGTACCGAATATGGAACTTTGACCACAAAATTCACGGGTGGAGACCTTCAAGACTATACTGGTGATGTTGTCGCGACGGATGCCAATGTCATTTCTCTTCGTGAAGCCGCTCAGAAGTTCCACCCAGAAAATAGGTTCACTAAAACCCATTGTAACTGCAAGAGAGGTTGCAAGACTGAGAAGTGCACCTGTCGGGCCAATAAGATAAAATGTTCTACCCACTGCCACCCAATCTCTACGTGTACCAACAAGTGTTCCCCGGAAAAGAAAGACGGACATTCTTCACAGTCGCTACTTCAGAGGAAAGACCGCCGGGAAATCAATGGGACCCATTGGATGAGTGACCGTCATATGGCAGCAGCAAGTAAAATGTTAAAGACTTCATTCCCCCTCGCCGGCGGATTACAGGACACTCTTCTTCAACAGAACATGTCCTTTGATATTCCCATTGAGGAATTCGTGCAGTTCCTTCACGTTGCAGGGAACCACTGGGTTACGATCTCGAACCTCAATCGAACAGACGACAACACTGTACGTATTTATGATTCCATGCACCAGAAGCCAAGTTCCGACACCATCCGTACCATCGCCAGATATCATCACTGCCCAGAAGAAAAACTCATCCTCAAGGTTATGAATGTGGATCGTCAGCCTAATTCAAACGACTGTGGCCTGTACGCTATGGCATTTGCGACGTCAATCCTGTTTGGAGAGGAACCAACAGAACTTAGGTATGATCTGTCTTTGCGCAAGCATTTCGGAGAATGTGTCGACAATGGTAGGATTACGCCGTTTCCATCTACCGTCGAGTACCGTTGTCCGAAAGTTCTCCACGAAGAGGAAACGATGATCTACTGCAACTGCCGCTGCCCAGATGACGGAAAATTAATGATCATATGTGACATATGCCAAGAGTGGTACCATGCCGCATGTGCGAAGGTGACAGCTAAAACGTCCAAGGCTAAGAGATGGGAATGCGAGTTGTGTTTCGGAGTTGCCTGAAATTGTGTTTTTGTATTTTGTGCCGTTTTATTCCTTTATTCCTCTAAGTTGTAAATAACTTGTGTCGTTTTAAATGTTTTATGTTTTTACATTAATTTTTTTAATGAAATAAAAGTACTTACCTAACCCATGGAGGTCTAAAATTTTATTTTAGACCTCCATGGCCTACCCCTCGCCAGTCAAAGGGATTGTCATAATTTGAAAACATCCATTCAGCGAAATGCCGCACATTATGAGGTGCAGGAAATAATTTCTCGCTCTAAAACTCCATCGATAGCGCAGCGCGATCGATCGATGCCTGCACAAACGATGGATCCATTGATAGCGCAGCGCGATCGATCGATAGCGCAAATCGACCGATGGCGCATAACAAATATATTGTTCAATTATCTTATCTTCTTAAAAAAAACATTGAACTTGTTCTAGCAAGGTACCCAAATGGATTTATGCTGTTATTATTGCTTGACAGTCTTGTTCATGTAGCTAGATAAACTACCTTTATTAAAGCCAGGTAAAGTTTTAGTATACAAAGTTAACAAAAATAGCTCTCTAAACCTAAATTGTCAATCATATTATAGCTAACACACAGCTTGCAGACAAATCTAGCATACTTGGCATAGTCTAAGCAGCCGACTAACATACAAAAATAGCGTAGAAGAAACCATGACTAGTTGCTAAACAAAGGTGTAACAATACGATGGTTTTTTATGGACTGGCTATCTAAAACTTACAGTTTTCTGAGATCAACAGTGCTCACTGGATGTCTACCTGTTGTTTGGTCAATTTTGGAGTAGTAAATATGCCGTAGGAGCAACTAACAGCAGACCGTTTCTTCCCCATGCGATCGACAATTTTTTTTTTAAACAATGCCGCACCCAGGGGACGACTTCCGGTTTAAGTATAATAACGCACGTACAATGATTGTGACGTTTCCAATTGCCGCCGTGTAAGTGTTAAGGGTTATTTCTTCCCTGACCCTTTGTATGAGACTCTTGTGTGTAGGTTTTGCATATGTATAGGCACATGCACACAACATGCAACATTAGGGGAGACAATGCCATTTTTGGGGGGAGAGTGACGCACATGTTTTTGTTGTTGTTGTTACCAATTTATAACTCTACAGATTCCGTAAACTTCATGTTATGGACTTGATATATAGCTCAAAAGATAGGCCTCTCTTTGTGCTCTCTGTTGATACTAAAATGTTTTTCATCAGTATAACTATTGCCAAGTTACGGGAGCTACAATTGGAGGGAACCTAAATGTCTGAAACCTCCACATAAATATCTCCAGATTGCAAAGTGCAAAAGATTTGAAATTAGCACCAGTGGCTAGAGGAAGCGCTACTCTATTCAATGAGTGTTTTCATTAGGCGTTAAAATTTAAGTACGTGGGCAAGCGCCCGGGTGGAAAATGAAATTCGTTAATAATCCATAAAACTCATTTTCCACCCACGTGCTTGACTGCGTACTTACGTTTTAGTGCCTAATCAAAACACTCATTGAATAGAGTAGAGCTTCCTCTAGCCACTGGTACTAATTTCACACTTTGCAATCTGGAGATATTTATGTGGAGGTTTCAGTGGTTTTGAGGTCCTTCCACTTTAGGTGTAGTTAACTTGCCTATAATTATAGTGAAAAATATTTATCAAAAGAGTGTACATAGAGAGACCTATCTTTTGAGCTATAATATATCAAGTCCATACGATGAAGTTTGCAGAATCTACGGAGCTCTAAAGTGGTAACCATTAAGTTAAAAAAATATTTAAAAAAATGCCATTGTCCCCCCCTTGGGAAGTGTGGAGGGGAACTGAAAGTGTGCCAATCCACAGTGCAATTTATAAGGTTAGTAGTCACTGTAAGCTTGTGTCTAACTAACTATGGCAGCAACCAAATTTCACGTCACTGTTCCATATGTTTTCTATGCGAAATTAATGCAGAGCTTGTAGATGTGCATTTTGTTTTTAAGCGTACTGATTTTTCTCTACTTCCTCATAGAGAGCACCTTCAATGATACAACCTTTTCCTTCTCTATACTTTTTGGCCCCCCCCCCCCTCGCCACCCCCCCTTCACCTGTATGATCATTTATTAGATCAGCAATTTAATGTGATAGACTCTCATGGAGAACATTGTTGCTTATGATCATGTCTCGTGAACTTGTAGATGTTTCACAACTATCTGGTGTCAGAGTTGTCAATGGTGTGGTGCAGTGGGCCATCTCTAGCACTCTGCCAGAAGAGTGCTATGGCAACTATTCCTTGCAACTGGTTCGATGCAAGATTGAAGCCTTTGCTATTCTCCCAGCACCGGATCTGAATGATGCTGTTGTCAGGACCATTTTTGCCAGTGAGCTTTTTTTATTTATGATTATATTTCAATTACCCTGTATTCCATTAGGTATATCTATTGCTACCCCACCCACGACTAGTATGGCAGCTTTGAATTCTACCTACTATGAGAGTGTGGGTGTTGGTGATTGTGTCAGACCTTCTGTCCAGACCTCCATCTCTCCTGCAAACATATCTGGTCGTCTCATGTTATCCTCTACAGAATCTTCCTCTTCTACATGCAATATCTCCTTGAGCTCTGAGGGTATGGCATCAACCAGTTCTCAGATGACTGGCTGCAATGACTCTGGTAAACAGCTGTTTGTTTAGAAAATACTCTTTTAACAGAAATTGAGCATGCTATAAATACAAATATTGAATTCTCGTTCACGGTGCAGTCGAAATGTTTATTGGTATCCCTTGTTTGGCAGGAGCTACAGAGTGTAATCCATCAAGGAGTACTCCTTATATTAACTTTTTAATGGCTGATAGGGTAAACCTTCTCCCCTTCCAAAATATAGCCATGCTCATATTATCTCTGGTAAAACACACATTGGAAGCTTCTTAACAGTCTAAAGACTAGTTTTGGCTGCTATTAGACCCAAATAGCCTCCCAGTTTGCCTTAAATAATTCTCTAAGGTAGTAAAGTAGCAGTCCTCAAAACCATAAAATATTGAAAGATTTATTTATTGCAAAAAGTATTGTGCAATCAAACTTGCTCCATGCTCTTTCATGATCAGAATTGCATAACAATCATCCTCCACTTACTCAAGCCATCTCTAGAACAAATGGCCCACTCAGTTCTGCTGTTTTCTGGAATTCTCCCTCCAGGGAACTGTTACCAAGTCCAAAAGGGTTGTTGCTGATCCTTTACTAAAAACCTCTGATTTGTTGGTGGAGTTTTCTCCCATGCAAGTTTTTGGTGGTGGTCTAGCAACAGGATGTGAAGGGTGTGGTCTTGATGAGAACACAACAGCAACAAGACACCAGGCATGTGCAGATATGTGAGGTGTCCAAAAGCAATGAAGCTCTCAGTTGGTATTTGTAGAACTGCACGTGGTCCTCCACTGCTCAAATCAACAACTTGAAATCAAAATAATAACAGCTATACTGGACTGGCATGTTAAATATAGAATCGTAAACAAGACGACCATGTTGACCGCAGCTATTTGTATGACTCACTATCGCCTATGCCTGTTTTGGATAGAATGATGGACGTGACTGTAAATGGTAAAGGATCATCATATAACTGGTTGTTCTCTACATGGGCACAGTCTTGTTTCCTTTCTATTTCAATGGTATAGTGTAGTTGTTGTTTTTATTATTGAATGTTTCCATCTTCTAAGAAGGTATTCTTTTAGAGACATTTTATATATCATTTGGAAGCAGACAGAATCTGCAGCACCTAATAAACTGCATAGAGAAAAGAAGAGAAGTTATGGTGATTACAAAGTTGCCCTATTTTTGGGTTGTTTTGACCGACCAACTTTACATAGTTACAGCTTGGAAGTAAAAAATGCAGAGAGATTAAAACTGATGTTAACTAAAGCCCTGCCCTTCATGGCCTTAATTTGTGTTATTCGTGCAATTATGCCTTTATTTGGGGGAGAGTTTTTATAAAAATCTTTTCAAATAACCAAATGCAAATCCAATAAGCTGCAGGTTGTGTGAGGCTGCACCCAATAAGCTGCAGGTTGTGTGAGGTTCAGCTGCACCCAATAAGCTGCAGGTTGTGTGAGGTTCAGCTGCACCCAATAAGCTGCAGGTTGTGTGAGGCTGCACCCAATAAGCTGCAGGTTGTGTGAGGTTCAGCTGCACCCAATAAGCTGCAGGTTGTGTGTGGTTCAGCTGCACCCAATAAGCTGCAGGTTGTGTGAGGTTCGGCTGCACCCAATAAGCTGCAGGTTGTGTGAGCTTCAGCTGCACCCAATAAGCTGCAGGTTGTGTGAGGTTCAGCTGCATGAGGTGCACAAACAGAAATCACACGTCTCTACATCATTCATCTCTATAGTAATATATGCAGCAAGGAAATCCATCCTAGAGTGACTCTTCTCACTCGAGCCAAGGAATTCAGAATATTTACTAAGTGCAGGTGCCTGTGCAGCATTTCCTCAACAGAAGAGCTTATGTCAACAGCAGAAGAGATACTTAATGGCTGTTGTTTTGACGGTTAGCTTATTTTCTTTTGCTCGTTCGCCTCGTCCAAGCTGAAGAAGGTTTCAGACTATTGTGCAATGCTTGGTGTAGTTTACTAAGCATGTACAATACTTGGTGTAGTTTACTGGGCATATGCTTGGTGTAGTTTACTGGACATGTACAATGCTTGGTATAGTTTACTGGGCATGTACAATGCTTGGTATAGTTTACTGGGCATGTACAATGCTTGGTATAGTTTACTGGGCATGTGCAATGCTTGGTATAGTTTACTGGGCATGTGCAATGCTTGGTATAGTTTACTGGGCATGTGCAATGATTAGTATAGTTTACTGGGCATGTACAATGCTTGGTATAGTTTACTGGGCATCTGCAATGCTTGGTGTAGTTTACTGGGCATGTACAATGATTGGTATAGTTTACTGGGCATGTGCAATGCTTGGTATAGTTTACTGGGCATGTGCAATGCTTGGTATAGTTTACTGGGCATGTGCAATGCTTGGTATAGTTTACTAGGCATGTGCAATGCTTGGTATAGTTTACTGGGCATGTGCAATGCTTGGTATAGTTTACTGGGCATGTGCAATGATTAGTATAGTTTACTGGGCATGTACAATGCTTGGTATAGTTTACTGGGCATCTGCAATGCTTGGTGTAGTTTACTGGGCATGTACAATGATTGGTATAGTTTACTGGGCATGTACAATGCTCAGGGCCGTAGGCAGCTATTTGAAGGTGGTGCGGCCAGAATATACTGGCTACCTTTGTCAGTAGCAGAATACACGATTTTGAAAAGAGAGGTGGAGTAAACAGGGGTGACATGGATCTCAAATTCACAGAGTGGGGGGGAGGTAGTGACAGATTGCTTGGTCAAGCAAGTACATGGTGGAACTAAATGCACTTGATCTGGAAAAAAATTGTTTTAGCTTTGTGATTATAAAATCATACAGAGCAAGCGAAGTGAGTAAATAAAGGGGGTCTGGGGGTCCTCCCCCAGATTTTGTTTTTCAAATTTGATTCTCGTACGTGCCTCCTGGAGCCTTTTTTGGACAAGAAAAAGGTAAAGAAGGTGGAAATTACGACTTAACCCTTTCACTGGCAGATTTACGGAGAACATTTTACAAAAATTGACACAATTTCACATAATTTTTTTTATAGAGGACCTTATGAAGACAAGTACCCAACAACTATATATCACGTGATAGCTGATGCATGAAGGGACGTTATGTTAAATTTTTGTTGCTTAGCAACAAACCACAGAAATGTGAATATTGTTATAAGAGACAGGAAGTAAAATAAAAGGGTTTATATCGGGTTATATATCATCTCAATTTCATATTACACATGAAACCAGCAATGTTAGCTGGTCAACTTTTGGTCAACAACAACAACTGTTTGTAAAATAACCTCTCCTCCAACCCTGTCTTCTCCTCTGCTGCTTCCTCATCCTCCTCCTCCAGCTCCATGAGTGAAACTACCTTCCCAGGAGAAATAGTTCTTATTATTATGCTAGTTACTAGGCTTTACTATACAATTCTTATCTATTCTTACCTTGGGGGAAGTCTTCATGACCATCGCTATCGTCTGAAGCTTCGCTTGGCAGATTAGGGCGATCTATACTTTGAAAACTTGCTTCGTGGTCGGTGCCAACAGCTTCTGTTATAGCTACCATAGCATCACTGTCAACTACGCCACTTCCCAGGTAAGCACAGGCACTTTCTTCCTCTCCTTCACTAACGTCAATCTCGGACAGGCCGAAGTCATCCTCAAATACGAAGTCTAACGCTTCGTCTCTACTCTAAAGCAAGTCGCCATTTCTTCTTCGAGACCGGGAATTAACCGGAAGTGATGTTTGCTGGCATGTTTACTTCCCTTTCCTCATTCCGTATTTTCCTGATATTCAGGGGTATATTAGAGGCATGCTTTGGGCATATTCATACCATTTTTGAAGTTAATACCGCGAACGGTTATTTTTTTATGAATTGTTTCGTCGCGGTTAATCCGTTTTCACGACTTAAGTCGCTTATGCCAGTGAGAGGGTTAAATAGTACCATAAAAAATTAATTCAGGTAATGAAGGGAGAGTAGGTAGTATGTCTAATGTTGGGTAGATTGGTAGCAGAGGCGAAAGGGTATTGGTTAAGATGGAAGATGGCAATGATGACCAGTCAACACAAATACTTGACCAGGTTATATAAATACCTGACCTGGCAATACAAATACCTGACCTGGCAATACAAATACCTGACCTGGTTACATAAATACCTGGACACAAATCCCTGACCTGGCTAACCAAATACCTGACCTGCCTGCACAAATACCTGGCCTGGCTACACAAATCCCTGACTGGGCTATACAAATACATGACCAGCTACACAAATACCTGACTGGCTACACAAATCCCTGACCTGGCTACACAAATACTTGACCTGGCTATACAAATACCTGACCAGCTACACAAATACCTGAACTGGCTACACAAATACCTGACCTGGCCACACAAATACCTGACCTGGCTACACAAATACTTGACCTGGCTATACAAATAACTGACCAGTTACACAAATACTTGACCTGGCTACACAAATACCTGACCAGCTATACAAATAACAGTTAGTAGCTATAAGTCGAGAAATCAAAACTTGAACTGCGAATGAATTTTGACAGTACTGTTTCTCAGCTAATAACAAAAAAGAACAAGAGCACCCCAGCTACAGACAGGTGGTTCAAAGCTAAATGTCTCTGAGGCAGGATTGCTAGTCTTTGAGATCTTTGAATTCTCATTGAACAATCTTCTAATTCTTGGCTCTCTCTCTATCTTATGTTATTGTACGTATATTATCTTTACTGTTTGGACATTACTGTTTATTTACCACCCGAAAGGGCAGGGCAATGAAACTTTCCACCAAAAATTTGGTATTGAATTACTTAATAATAGCATGCACACTGTCAATCCAGAACTGAAACTTAGTTAGTCAGTATTTATGTTACCGGCAGTCTCCAAACACTCTCTGCCTGCCTTCTCTTCCAGTGACAAACTCTCTGGCTACATTCATCAGATCCAAGCTATCTGTGCTTGCCTTGAGTAATAAGAGGTGGTTCAGATGCTTCTGTGTCACATGTTTGCCCTGAGATACATCTTGACACATCGTAAGGCTGAGAATGAGTTATCTGAGGTGGCATTAGTCACTGGCATCACCAAGAGAAGCTGCATTACTTGACACACACCAGTTAATGCAACTTTCTCTGCAACACTCAATTTTCCAAGCACACAAGCAACTTCTCCCACACATACTTTGTTTGCACTTGTTTCCTGGGTATCTTCGAACAAACACCTTAAAAGTGGAAGCTGTGCTTCTTGCTGGATAAAGGAGGGGGGGGAAAAAGAAGGGAGAAAAAGAAAGAAAAAATGAAAAAATGTGGTACGGCCATGGCCGTACCAGCCGCACCATTGCCGACGCCCCTAATGCTTGGTATAGTTTACTGGGCATGTACAATGCTTGGTATAGTTTACTGGGCATGTCAAGATACAAAATAATAATGATATTAATGAGTGATCGGAAACACCAGCAAATAATTTTATAGCAAATAGCTAACAATTCTAAAATTAGAGCGACCAATCAGATTTTCATGCAAAACTATATTTAACTTAAGCTAAGTTTAAGCTTTGCTGAAAATACTCCAGCCTCAAGCAGTCCATCCTAATATACCTACTGGAGATTGATAGATCACTTTATGCTATCTTTAATTAAATAAATGTGTTTTGCATATAAACCAAGCATTTTCTATGTAATATATCTCACCAATTAGCAAACATTACTACCTTCAGCTATTTGCTTGGATAGGCTAAGTAACATTGTATGGCTCATCATATTTGATTATGGCTTGTAACTTTCATTACTGTAGATACTGTAGATGCCACCACAGCACCTGTCACTGATGCTACTACTGCTACTGCACCTACAGGTAGTGTGGGTGGGGCTGGGGCTGGCAGTGGAGCAGTGATTGGAGGTGTGGTGGGGGGACTGGTAGCCGTAGTCAATCTGGTGGTCATTACCATCATTGTGCTGGTAGTCTTATGCAAAGGTAAGTAAGAATGACAATTGTTTGCTACACATCTATCCTTCCTTCTGTAGAGTGGTGTTAGGTGGAGCATGCTAGAGTGAGAGAGAGTGGTGTTAGGTGGAGCATGCTAGAGTGAGAGAGAGTGGTGTAGGTGGAGCATGCTAGAGTTAGAGAGAGTGGTGTTAGGTGGAGCATGCTAGAGTGAGAGAGAGTGGTGTTAGGTGGAGCATGCTAGAGTGAGAGAGAGTGGTGTTAGGTGGAGCATGCTAGAGTGTGAGCGAGTTGTTTTTCCTTGAGATATCTCTGTATGGCTTATATTCCATTCTTATTTGAATTTAAATACCAGAGACTAGCTCAAAGACGTTTAGCTTTGAACCACCTGTCTGTAGCTGGAGCACTCTTGTTCTTTTTTGTTATCAACTGAGAAACAGTACTGTCAAAATTCATTCGCAGTTCAAGTTTTGATTTCTCGACTTATAGCTACTAACTGTTATTTGTATAGCTGCTCAGGTATTTGTGTAGCCAGGTCAAGTATTTGTGTAACTGGTCAGTTATTTGTATAGCCAGGTCAAGTATTTGTGTAGCCAGGTCAGGTATTTGTGTAGCCAGGTCAGGTATTTGTGTAGCCAGTTCAGGTATTTGTGTAGCTGGTCATGTATTTGTATATCCCAGTCAGGGATTTGTGTAGCCAGTCAGGTATTTGTGTAGCTGGTAAGGTATTTGTATAGCCCAGTCAGGGATTTGTGTAGCCAGTCAGGTATTTGTGTAGCTGGTCATGTATTTGTATAGCCCAGTCAGGGATTTGTGTAGCCAGGCCAGGTATTTGTGAAGGCAGGTCAGGTATTTGGTTAGCCAGGTCAGGGATTTGTGTCCAGGTATTTATGTAACCAGGTCAGGTATTTGTATTGCCAGGTCAGGTATTTGTATTGCCAAGTCAGGTATTTATATAACCTGGTCAAGTATTTGTGTTGCCTGGTCAGGTATTTGTGTAGCCAGGTCAGGTATTTGTGTAGCCAGGTCAGGTATTTGTATAGCCTGGTCAGGTATTTGTATAGCCTGGTCAGGTATTTGTGTAGCCAGGTCAGGTATTTGTGTAGCCAGGTCAGGTATTTGTGTAACCTGGTCAGGTATTTGTAGAGCCTGGTCAGGTATTTGTGTAGCCAGGTCAGGTATTTGTGTAGATCAGGTCAGGTATTTGTGTAGGTCAGGATGTATAGCTGGTCAAGGTGGGATGGTTGTGTTGTGTTAGTGGTAGACTTCATGCATTTCATTTACTTGCAGCTCTCAAGCGTGACAAAGGACAGAGGTTGCAGTAAGTGATAATTTTGTATTTTGTATTAGTATGAAGTATGCATGGTACAACATTATTGTATAGTTTGCAATATCACGGATTGTAGAGTTTATTCTTCCATGTACTGTAGTGTATTATCAACATAGAGTATTACTGCCATGCCAATATGATGACCTATATTGTAGTGTATTTATCAGTGTAGAGTAATGCTGCCATGCCAATATGATGACCTATATTGTAGTGTATTTATCAGTGTAGAGTATTACTGCCATGCCAATATGACCTATATTGTAGTGTATTATCAGTGTAGAGTATTACTGCCATGCCAATATGATGACCTATATTGTAGTATATTATCAGTGTAGAGTATTACTGCCATGCCAATATGATGACCTATATTGTAGTGTATTATCAGTCTAGAGTATTACTGCCATGCCAATATGATGACCTATATTGTAGTGTATTTATCAGTGTAGAGTAATGCTGCCATGCCAATATGATGACCTATATTGTAGTGTATTATCAGTGTAGAGTATTACTGCCATGCCAATATGATGACCTATATTGTAGTGTATTTATCAGTGTAGAGTAATGCTGCCATGCCAATATGATGACCTATATTGTAGTGTATTTATCAGTGTAGAGTATTACTGCCATGCCAATATGATGACTTATATTGTAGTGTATTATCAGTGTAGAGTAATACTGCCATGCCAATATGATGACCTATATTGTAGTGTATTTATCAGTGTAGAGTATTACTGCCATGCCAATATGATGACCTATATTGTAGTGTATTATCAGTGTAGAGTATTACTGCCATGCCAATATGATGACCTATATTGTAGTGTATTTATCAGTGTAGAGTAATGCTGCCATGCCAATATGATGACCTATATTGTAGTGTATTATCAGTGTAGAGTATTACTGCCATGCCAATATGATGACCTATATTGTAGTGTATTTATCAGTGTAGAGTAATGCTGCCATGCCAATATGATGACCTATATTGTAGTGTATTTATCAGTGTAGAGTATTACTGCCATGCCAATATGATGACCTATATTGTAGTGTATTATCAGTGTAGAGTATTACTGCCATGCCAATATGATGACCTATATTGTAGTGTATTTATCAGTGTAGAGTATTACTGCCATGCCAATATGATGACCTATATTGTAGTGTATTATCAGTGTAGAGTATTACTGCCATGCCAATATGATGACCTATATTGTAGTGTATTATCAGTGTAGAGTATTACTGCCATGCCAATATGATGACCTATATTGTAGTGTATTATCAGTGTAGAGTAATGCTGCCATGCCAATATGATGACCTATATTGTAGTGTATTTGTCAGTGTAGAGTATTACTGCCATGCCAATATGATGATGACCTATAATTATTGTAGTCTATTTATCAGTGTAGAGTATTACTGCCATGCCAATATGATGACCTATATTGTAGTGTATTATCAGTGTAGAGTATTACTGCCATTCCAATATGATGACCTATATTGTAGTGTATTATTAGTGTAGAGTAATGCTGCAATGCCAATATGATGACCTATATTGTAGTGTATTATCAGTGTATTGTAATACTGCCATGCCAATATGATGACCTATAATTATTGTAGTGTATTATCAGTGTAGAGTAATACTGCCATGCCAATATGATGACCTATGTTGTAGTGTATTTATCAGTGTAGAGTATTACTGCCATTCCAATATGATGACCTATGTTGTAGTGTATTTATCAGTGTAGAGTATTACTGCCATTCCAATATGATGACCTATGTTGTAGTGTATTTATCAGTGTAGAGTAATACTGCCATGCCAATATGATGACTTATATTGTAGTGTATTTGTCAGTGTAGAGTATTACTGCCATGCCAATATGATGATGACCTATATTGTAGTGTATTTATCAGTGTAGAGTATTACTGCCATGCCAATATGATGACCTATATTGTAGTGTATTATCAGTGTAGAGTAATACTGCCATGCCAATATGATGACCTATATTGTAGTGTATTTATCAGTGTAGAGTATTACTGCCATGCCAATATGATGACCTATATTGTAGTGTATTAACAGTGTAGAGTATTACTGCCATGCCAATATGATGACCTATATTGTAGTGTATTTATCAGTGTAGAGTATTACTGCCATGCCAATATGATGACCTATATTGTAGTGTATTATCAGTGTAGAGTATTACTGCCATGCCAATATGATGACCTATATTGTAGTGTATTATCAGTGTAGAGTAATGCTGCCATGCCAATATGATGACCTATATTGTAGTGATCAGTGTAGAGTATTACTGCCATGCCAATATGATGACCTATATTGTAGTGTATTATCAGTGTAGAGTAGTACTTCCATGCCAATATGATGACCTATATTGTAGTGTATTTGTCTGTGTAGAGTATTACTGCCATGCCAATATGATGACCTATATTGTAGTGTATTTGTCTGTGTAGAGTATTACTGCCATGCCAATATGATGATGACCTATATTGTAGTGTATTTATCAGTGTAGAGTAATGCTGCCATGCCAATATGATGACCTATATTGTAGTGTATTATCAGTGTAGAGTATTACTGCCATGCCAATATGATGACCTATATTGTAGTGTATTATCAGTGTAGAGTAATACTGCCATGCCAATATGATGACATATAATTATTGAAGTGTATTATCAGTGTAGAGTAATGCTGCCATTCCAATATATGACCTATATTGTAGTGTATTAACAGTATAGTATTACTGCCATGCCAATATGATGACCTATATTGTAGTGTATTATCAGTGTAGAGTATTACTGCCATGCCAATATGATGACCTATATTGTAGTGTATTATCAGTGTAGAGTATTACTGCCATGCCAATATGATGACCTATATTGTAGTGTATTTATCAGTGTAGAGTAATGCTGCCATGCCAATATGATGACCTATATTGTAGTGTATTAACAGTGTAGAGTAGTACTTCCATGCCAATATGATGACCTATATTGTAGTGTATTATCAGTGTAGAGTATTACTGCCATGCCAATATGATGACCTATATTGTAGTGTATTTATCAGTGTAGAGTAATGCTGCCATGCCAATATGATGACCTATATTGTAGTGTATTATCAGTGTAGAGTAGTACTTCCATGCCAATATGATGACCTATATTGTAGTGTATTATCAGTGTAGAGTAATACTGCCATGCCAATATGATGACCTATAATTATTGAAGTGTATTATCAGTGTAGAGTAATGCTGCCATGCCAATATATGACCTATATTGTAGTGTATTAACAGTATAGTATTACTGCCATGCCAATATGATGACCTATATTGTAGTGTATTATCAGTGTAGAGTATTACTGCCATGCCAATATGATGACCTATATTGTAGTGTATTATCAGTGTAGAGTATTACTGCCATGCCAATATGATGACCTATATTGTAGTGTATTTATCAGTGTAGAGTAATGCTGCCATGCCAATATGATGACCTATATTGTAGTGTATTATTAGTGTAGAGTATTACTGTCATGCCAATATGATGACTTATATTGTACTGTATTATCAGTGTAGAGTATTACTGCCATGCCAATATGATGACCTATATTGTAGTGTATTTATCAGTGTAGAGTAATGCTGCCATGCCAATACGATGACCTATATTGTAGTGTATTATCAGTGTAGAGTATTACTGCCATGCCAATATGATGACCTATATTGTAGTGTATTTATCAGTGTAGAGTATTACTGCCATGCCAATATGATGACCTATATTGTAGTGTATTATCAGTGTAGAGTAATACTGCCATTCCAATATGATGACCTATATTGTAGTGTATTTATCAGTGTAGAGTAATGCTGCCATGCCAATATGATGACCTATATTGTAGTGTATTTATCAGTATAGAGTATACTGCCATGCCAATATTTATGATGACCTATATTGTAGTGTATTTATCAGTGTAGAGTATTACTGCCATTCCAATATGATGACCTATGTTGTAGTGTATTTATCAGTGTAGAGTAATACTGCCATGCCAATATGATGACCTATATTGTAGTGTATTTGTCAGTGTAGAGTATTACTGCCATGCCAATATGATGATGACCTATATTGTAGTGTATTTATCAGTGTAGAGTATTACTGCCATGCCAATATGATGACCTATATTGTAGTGTATTTGTCTGTGTAGAGTATTACTGCCATGCCAATATGATGATGACCTATATTGTAGTGTATTATCAGTGTAGAGTAATGCTGCCATGCCAATATGATGAGTAGTGTATTATCAGTGTAGAGTATTACTGCCATGCCAATATGATGACCTATATTGTAGTGTATTATCAGTGTAGAGTAATGCTGCCATGCCAATATGATGACCTATATTGTAGTGTATTTATCAGTGTAGAGTATTACTGCCATGCCAATATGATGACCTATATTGTAGTGTATTAACAGTGTAGAGTAATGCTGCCATGCCAATATGATGACCTATATTGTAGTGTATTATCAGTGTAGAGTAATGCTGCCATGCCAATATGATGACCTATATTGTAGTGTATTATCAGTGTAGAGTATTGCTGCCATGCCAATATGATGACCTATATTGTAGTGTATTATCAGTGTAGAGTATTACTGCCATGCCAATATGATGACCTATATTGTAGTGTATTATCAGTGTAGAGTAATGCTGCCATGCCAATATGATGACCTATATTGTAGTGTATTATCAGTGTAGAGTATTACTGCCATGCCAATATGATGACCTATATTGTAGTGTATTATCAGTGTATTGTAATACTGCCATGCCAATATGATGACCTATAATTATTGTAGTGTATTATCAGTGTAGAGTATTACTGCCACGCCAATATGATGACCTATATTGTAGTGTATTATCAGTGTAGAGTAATGCTGCCATGCCAATATGATGACCTATATTGTAGTGTATTATCAGTGTAGAGTATTACTGCCATTCCAATATGATGACCTATATTGTAGTGTATTTATCAGTGTAGAGTAATACTGCCATGCCAATATGATGACCTATATTGTAGTGTATTTGTCAGTGTAGAGTATTACTGCCATGCCAATATGATGATGACCTATATTGTAGTGTATTTATCAGTGTAGAGTATTACTGCCATGCCAATATGATGACCTATATTGTAGTGTATTATCAGTGTAGAGTATTACTGCCATGCCAATATGATGACCTATATTGTAGTGTATTATCAGTGTAGAGTAATACTGCCATGCCAATATGATGACCTATATTGTAGTGTATTATCAGTGTAGAGTATTACTGCCATGCCAATATGATGACCTATATTGTAGTGTATTTATCAGTGTAGAGTATTACTGCCATGCCAATATGATGACCTATATTGTAGTGTATTAACAGTGTAGAGTATTACTGCCATGCCAATATGATGACCTATATTGTAGTGTATTATCAGTGTAGAGTAATGCTGCCATGCCAATATGATGACCTATATTGTAGTGTATTATCAGTGTAGAGTATTACTGCCATTCCAATATGATGACCTATATATTGTAGTGTATTTATCAGTGTAGAGTATTACTGCCATGCCAATATGATGACCTATATTGTAGTGTATTTGTCTGTGTAGAGTATTACTGCCATGCCAATATGATGATGACCTATATTGTAGTGTATTTATCAGTGTAGAGTATTACTCCCATGCCAATATGATGACCTATATTGTAGTGTATTATCAGTGTAGAGTATTACTGCCATGCCAATATGATGACCTATAATTATTGAAGTGTATTATCAGTGTAGAGTAATGCTGCCATGCCAATATATGACCTATATTGTAGTGTATTAACAGTATAGTATTACTGCCATGCCAATATGATGACCTATATTGTAGTGTATTATCAGTGTAGAGTATTACTGCCATGCCAATATGATGACCTATATTGTAGTGTATTAACAGTGTAGAGTAGTACTTCCATGCCAATATGATGACCTATATTGTAGTGTATTATCAGTGTAGAGTATTACTGCCATGCCAATATGATGACCTATATTGTAGTGTATTTATCAGTGTAGAGTAATGCTGCCATGCCAATATGATGACCTATATTGTAGTGTATTTGTCAGTGTAGAGTATTACTGCCATGCCAATATGACCTATATTGTAGTGTATTATCAGTGTAGAGTATTACTGTCATGCCAATATGATGACCTATATTGTAGTGTATTTGTCAGTGTAGAGTAATACTGCCACGCCAATATGATGACCTATATTGTAGTGTATTATCAGTGTAGAGTATTACTGCCATTCCAATATGATGACCTATATTGTAGTGTATTTATCAGTGTAGAGTATTACTGCCATGCCAATATGATGACCTATATTGTAGTGTATTTATCAGTGTAGAGTAATGCTGCCATGCCAATATGATGACCTATATTGTAGTGTATTATCAGTGTAGAGTATTACTGTCATGCCAATATGATGACCTATATTGTAGTATATTATCAGTGTAGAGTAATGCTGCCATGCCAATATGATGACCTATATTGTAGTGTATTATCAGTGTAGAGTATTACTGCCATTCCAATATGATGACCTATATTGTAGTGTATTTATCAGTGTAGAGTAATACTGCCATGCCAATATGATGACCTATATTGTAGTGTATTTGTCAGTGTAGAGTATTACTGCCATGCCAATATGATGATGACCTATATTGTAGTGTATTTATCAGTGTAGAGTATTACTGCCATGCCAATATGATGACCTATATTGTAGTGTATTATCAGTGTAGAGTATTACTGCCATGCCAATATGATGACCTATATTGTAGTGTATTATCAGTGTAGAGTAATACTGCCATGCCAATATGATGACCTATATTGTAGTGTATTATCAGTGTAGAGTATTATTGCCATGCCAATATGATGACCTATATTGTAGTGTATTATCAGTGTAGAGTATTACTGCCATGCCAATATGATGACCTATATTGTAGTGTATTTATCAGTGTAGAGTATTACTGCCATGCCAATATGATGACCTATATTGTAGTGTATTAACAGTGTAGAGTATTACTGCCATGCCAATACGATGACCTATATTGTAGTGTATTATCAGTGTAGAGTAATGCTGCCATGCCAATATGATGACCTATATTGTAGTGTATTATCAGTGTAGAGTATTACTGCCATTCCAATATGATGACCTATATATTGTAGTGTATTTATCAGTGTAGAGTATTACTGCCATGCCAATATGATGACCTATATTGTAGTGTATTTGTCTGTGTAGAGTATTACTGCCATGCCAATATGATGATGACCTATATTGTAGTGTATTTATCAGTGTAGAGTATTACTCCCATGCCAATATGATGACCTATATTGTAGTGTATTATCAGTGTAGAGTATTACTGCCATGCCAATATGATGACCTATAATTATTGAAGTGTATTATCAGTGTAGAGTAATGCTGCCATGCCAATATATGACCTATATTGTAGTGTATTAACAGTATAGTATTACTGCCATGCCAATATGATGACCTATATTGTAGTGTATTATCAGTGTAGAGTATTACTGCCATGCCAATATGATGACCTATATTGTAGTGTATTAACAGTGTAGAGTAGTACTTCCATGCCAATATGATGACCTATATTGTAGTGTATTATCAGTGTAGAGTATTACTGCCATGCCAATATGATGACCTATATTGTAGTGTATTTATCAGTGTAGAGTAATGCTGCCATGCCAATATGATGACCTATATTGTAGTGTATTTGTCAGTGTAGAGTATTACTGCCATGCCAATATGACCTATATTGTAGTGTATTATCAGTGTAGAGTATTACTGTCATGCCAATATGATGACCTATATTGTAGTGTATTTGTCAGTGTAGAGTAATACTGCCACGCCAATATGATGACCTATATTGTAGTGTATTATCAGTGTAGAGTAATACTGCCATGCCAATATGATGACCTATATTGTAGTGTATTATCAGTGTAGAGTATTACTGCCATTCCAATATGATGACCTATATTGTAGTGTATTTATCAGTGTAGAGTATTACTGCCATGCCAATATGATGACCTATATTGTAGTGTATTTATCAGTGTAGAGTAATGCTGCCATGCCAATATGATGACCTATATTGTAGTGTATTATCAGTGTAGAGTATTACTGTCATGCCAATATGATGACCTATATTGTAGTATATTATCAGTGTAGAGTAATGCTGCCATGCCAATATGATGACCTATATTGTAGTGTATTATCAGTGTAGAGTATTACTGCCATTCCAATATGATGACCTATATTGTAGTGTATTTATCAGTGTAGAGTAATACTGCCATGCCAATATGATGACCTATATTGTAGTGTATTTGTCAGTGTAGAGTATTACTGCCATGCCAATATGATGATGACCTATATTGTAGTGTATTTATCAGTGTAGAGTATTACTGCCATGCCAATATGATGACCTATATTGTAGTGTATTATCAGTGTAGAGTATTACTGCCATGCCAATATGATGACCTATATTGTAGTGTATTATCAGTGTAGAGTAATACTGCCATGCCAATATGATGACCTATATTGTAGTGTATTATCAGTGTAGAGTATTACTGCCATGCCAATATGATGACCTATATTGTAGTGTATTTATCAGTGTAGAGTATTACTGCCATGCCAATATGATGACCTATATTGTAGTGTATTAACAGTGTAGAGTATTACTGCCATGCCAATATGATGACCTATATTGTAGTGTATTATCAGTGTAGAGTAATGCTGCCATGCCAATATGATGACCTATATTGTAGTGTATTATCAGTGTAGAGTATTACTGCCATTCCAATATGATGACCTATATATTGTAGTGTATTTATCAGTGTAGAGTATTACTGCCATGCCAATATGATGACCTATATTGTAGTGTATTTGTCTGTGTAGAGTATTACTGCCATGCCAATATGATGATGACCTATATTGTAGTGTATTTATCAGTGTAGAGTATTACTCCCATGCCAATATGATGACCTATATTGTAGTGTATTATCAGTGTAGAGTATTACTGCCATGCCAATATGATGACCTATAATTATTGAAGTGTATTATCAGTGTAGAGTAATGCTGCCATGCCAATATATGACCTATATTGTAGTGTATTAACAGTATAGTATTACTGCCATGCCAATATGATGACCTATATTGTAGTGTATTATCAGTGTAGAGTATTACTGCCATGCCAATATGATGACCTATATTGTAGTGTATTAACAGTGTAGAGTAGTACTTCCATGCCAATATGATGACCTATATTGTAGTGTATTATCAGTGTAGAGTATTACTGCCATGCCAATATGATGACCTATATTGTAGTGTATTTATCAGTGTAGAGTAATGCTGCCATGCCAATATGATGACCTATATTGTAGTGTATTTGTCAGTCTAGAGTATTACTGCCATGCCAATATGACCTATATTGTAGTGTATTATCAGTGTAGAGTATTACTGTCATGCCAATATGATGACCTATATTGTAGTGTATTTGTCAGTGTAGAGTAATACTGCCACGCCAATATGATGACCTATATTGTAGTGTATTATCAGTGTAGAGTAATACTGCCATGCCAATATGATGACCTATATTGTAGTGTATTATCAGTGTAGAGTATTAATGCCATTCCAATATGATGACCTATATTGTAGTGTATTTATCAGTGTAGAGTATTACTGCCATGCCAATATGATGACCTATATTGTGGTGTATTTATCAGTGTAGAGTAATGCTGCCATGCCAATATGATGACCTATATTGTAGTGTATTATCAGTGTAGAGTATTACTGTCATGCCAATATGATGACCTATATTGTAGTATATTATCAGTGTAGAGTAATGCTGCCATGCCAATATGATGACCTATATTGTAGTGTATTATCAGTGTAGAGTATTACTGCCATTCCAATATGATGACCTATATTGTAGTGTATTTATCAGTGTAGAGTAATACTGCCATGCCAATATGATGACCTATATTGTAGTGTATTTGTCAGTGTAGAGTATTACTGCCATGCCAATATGATGATGACCTATATTGTAGTGTATTTATCAGTGTAGAGTATTACTGCCATGCCAATATGATGACCTATATTGTAGTGTATTATCAGTGTAGAGTATTACTGCCATGCCAATATGATGACCTATATTGTAGTGTATTATCAGTGTAGAGTAATACTGCCATGCCAATATGATGAACTATATTGTAGTGTATTATCAGTGTAGAGTATTACTGCCATGCCAATATGATGACCTATATTGTAGTGTATTTATCAGTGTAGAGTATTACTGCCATGCCAATATGATGACCTATATTGTAGTGTATTAACAGTGTAGAGTATTACTGCCATGCCAATATGATGACCTATATTGTAGTGTATTATCAGTGTAGAGTAATGCTGCCATGCCAATATGATGACCTATATTGTAGTGTATTATCAGTGTAGAGTATTACTGCCATTCCAATATGATGACCTATATATTGTAGTGTATTTATCAGTGTAGAGTATTACTGCCATGCCAATATGATGACCTATATTGTAGTGTATTTGTCTGTGTAGAGTATTACTGCCATGCCAATATGATGATGACCTATATTGTAGTGTATTTATCAGTGTAGAGTATTACTCCCATGCCAATATGATGACCTATATTGTAGTGTATTATCAGTGTAGAGTATTACTGCCATGCCAATATGATGACCTATAATTATTGAAGTGTATTATCAGTGTAGAGTAATGCTGCCATGCCAATATATGACCTATATTGTAGTGTATTAACAGTATAGTATTACTGCCATGCCAATATGATGACCTATATTGTAGTGTATTATCAGTGTAGAGTATTACTGCCATGCCAATATGATGACCTATATTGTAGTGTATTAACAGTGTAGAGTAGTACTGCCATGCCAATATGATGACCTATATTGTAGTGTATTATCAGTGTAGAGTATTACTGCCATGCCAATATGATGACCTATATTGTAGTGTATTATCAGTGTAGAGTATTACTGCCATGCCAATATGATGACCTATATTGTAGTGTATTTATCAGTGTAGAGTAATGCTGCCATGCCAATATGATGACCTATATTGTAGTGTATTATCAGTGTAGAGTATTACTGCCATTCCAATATGATGACCTATATTGTAGTGTATTTATCAGTGTAGAGTATTACTGCCATGCCAATATGATGACCTATATTGTGGTGTATTTATCAGTGTAGAGTAATGCTGCCATGCCAATATGATGACCTATATTGTAGTGTATTATCAGTGTAGAGTATTACTGTCATGCCAATATGATGACCTATATTGTAGTATATTATCAGTGTAGAGTAATGCTGCCATGCCAATATGATGACCTATATTGTAGTGTATTATCAGTGTAGAGTATTACTGCCATTCCAATATGATGACCTATATTGTAGTGTATTTATCAGTGTAGAGTAATACTGCCATGCCAATATGATGACCTATATTGTAGTGTATTTGTCAGTGTAGAGTATTACTGCCATGCCAATATGATGATGACCTATATTGTAGTGTATTTATCAGTGTAGAGTATTACTGCCATGCCAATATGATGACCTATATTGTAGTGTATTATCAGTGTAGAGTATTACTGCCATGCCAATATGATGACCTATATTGTAGTGTATTATCAGTGTAGAGTAATACTGCCATGCCAATATGATGAACTATATTGTAGTGTATTATCAGTGTAGAGTATTACTGCCATGCCAATATGATGACCTATATTGTAGTGTATTTATCAGTGTAGAGTATTACTGCCATGCCAATATGATGACCTATATTGTAGTGTATTAACAGTGTAGAGTATTACTGCCATGCCAATATGATGACCTATATTGTAGTGTATTATCAGTGTAGAGTAATGCTGCCATGCCAATATGATGACCTATATTGTAGTGTATTATCAGTGTAGAGTATTACTGCCATTCCAATATGATGACCTATATATTGTAGTGTATTTATCAGTGTAGAGTATTACTGCCATGCCAATATGATGACCTATATTGTAGTGTATTTGTCTGTGTAGAGTATTACTGCCATGCCAATATGATGATGACCTATATTGTAGTGTATTTATCAGTGTAGAGTATTACTCCCATGCCAATATGATGACCTATATTGTAGTGTATTATCAGTGTAGAGTATTACTGCCATGCCAATATGATGACCTATAATTATTGAAGTGTATTATCAGTGTAGAGTAATGCTGCCATGCCAATATATGACCTATATTGTAGTGTATTAACAGTATAGTATTACTGCCATGCCAATATGATGACCTATATTGTAGTGTATTATCAGTGTAGAGTATTACTGCCATGCCAATATGATGACCTATATTGTAGTGTATTAACAGTGTAGAGTAGTACTTCCATGCCAATATGATGACCTATATTGTAGTGTATTATCAGTGTAGAGTATTACTGCCATGCCAATATGATGACCTATATTGTAGTGTATTTATCAGTGTAGAGTAATGCTGCCATGCCAATATGATGACCTATATTGTAGTGTATTTGTCAGTGTAGAGTATTACTGCCATGCCAATATGACCTATATTGTAGTGTATTATCAGTGTAGAGTATTACTGTCATGCCAATATGATGACCTATATTGTAGTGTATTTGTCAGTGTAGAGTAATACTGCCACGCCAATATGATGACCTATATTGTAGTGTATTATCAGTGTAGAGTAATACTGCCATGCCAATATGATGACCTATGTTGTAGTGTATTTATCAGTGTAGAGTATTACTGCCATTCCAATATGATGACCTATGTTGTAGTGTATTTATCAGTGTAGAGTATTACTGCCATTCCAATATGATGACCTATGTTGTAGTGTATTTATCAGTGTAGAGTAATACTGCCATGCCAATATGATGACCTATATTGTAGTGTATTTGTCAGTGTAGAGTATTACTGCCATGCCAATATGATGATGACCTATATTGTAGTGTATTTATCAGTGTAGAGTATTACTGCCATGCCAATATGATGACCTATATTGTAGTGTATTATCAGTGTAGAGTATTACTGCCATGCCAATATGATGACCTATATTGTAGTGTATTATCAGTGTAGAGTAATACTGCCATGCCAATATGATGACCTATATTGTAGTGTATTATCAGTGTAGAGTATTACTGCCATGCCAATATGATGACCTATATTGTAGTGTATTTATCAGTGTAGAGTATTACTGCCATGCCAATATGATGACCTATATTGTAGTGTATTAACAGTGTAGAGTATTACTGCCATGCCAATATGATGACCTATATTGTAGTGTATTATCAGTGTAGAGTAATGCTGCCATGCCAATATGATGACCTATATTGTAGTGTATTATCAGTGTAGAGTATTACTGCCATGCCAATATGATGACCTATATTGTAGTGTATTTGTCTGTGTAGAGTATTACTGCCATGCCAATATGATGACCTATATTGTAGTGTATTTGTCTGTGTAGAGTATTACTGCCATGCCAATATGATGATGACCTATATTGTAGTGTATTTATCAGTGTAGAGTAATGCTGCCATGCCAATATGATGACCTATATTGTAGTGTATTATCAGTGTAGAGTATTACTGCCATGCCAATATGATGACCTATATTGTATTGTATTATCAGTGTAGAGTATTACTGCCATGCCAATATGATGACCTATATTGTAGTGTATTAACAGTGTAGAGTATTACTGCCATGCCAATATGATGACCTATATTGTAGTGTATTATCAGTGTAGAGTAATACTGCCATGCCAATATGATGACCTATAATTATTGAAGTGTATTATCAGTGTAGAGTAATGCTGCCATGCCAATATATGACCTATATTGTAGTGTATTAACAGTATAGTATTACTGCCATGCCAATATGATGACCTATATTGTATTGTATTATCAGTGTAGAGTATTACTGCCATGCCAATATGATGACCTATATTGTAGTGTATTATCAGTGTAGAGTAATACTGCCATGCCAATATGATGACCTATAATTATTGAAGTGTATTATCAGTGTAGAGTAATGCTGCCATGCCAATATATGACCTATATTGTAGTGTATTAACAGTATAGTATTACTGCCATGCCAATATGATGACCTATATTGTAGTGTATTATCAGTGTAGAGTATTACTGCCATGCCAATATGATGACCTATATTGTAGTGTATTATCATTGTAGAGTAATACTGCCATGCCAATATGATGACCTATATTGTAGTGTATTATTAGTGTAGAGTATTACTGTCATGCCAATATGATGACTTATATTGTACTGTATTATCAGTGTAGAGTATTACTGCCATGCCAATATGATGACCTATATTGTAGTGTATTTATCAGTGTAGAGTAATGCTGCCATGCCAATACGATGACCTATATTGTAGTGTATTATCAGTGTAGAGTATTACTGCCATGCCAATATGATGACCTATATTGTAGTGTATTTATCAGTGTAGAGTATTACTGCCATGCCAATATGATGACCTATATTGTAGTGTATTATCAGTGTAGAGTATTACTGCCATGCCAATATGATGACCTATATTGTAGTGTATTATCAGTGTAGAGTAATACTGCCATGCCAATATGATGACCTATAATTATTGTAGTGTATTATCAGTGTAGAGTATTACTGCCATTCCAATATGATGACCTATATTGTAGTGTATTTATCAGTGTAGAGTAATGCTGCCATGCCAATATGATGACCTATATTGTAGTGTATTTATCAGTATAGAGTATACTGCCATGCCAATATTTATGATGACCTATATTGTAGTGTATTTGTCAGTGTAGAGTATTACTGCCATGCCAATATGATGATGACCTATATTGTAGTGTATTTATCAGTGTAGAGTATTACTGCCATGGCAATATGATGACCTATATTGTAGTGTATTATCAGTGTAGAGTATTACTGCCATGCCAATATGATGACCTATATTGTAGTGTATTATCAGTGTAGAGTAATACTGCCATGCCAATATGATGACCTATATTGTAGTGTATTATCAGTGTAGAGTATTACTGCCATGCCAATATGATGACCTATATTGTAGTGTATTTATCAGTGTAGAGTATTACTGCCATGCCAATATGATGACCTATATTGTAGTGTATTAACAGTGTAGAGTATTACTGCCATGCCAATATGATGACCTATATTGTAGTGTATTATCAGTGTAGAGTAATGCTGCCATGCCAATATGATGACCTATATTGTAGTGATCAGTGTAGAGTATTACTGCCATGCCAATATGATGACCTATATTGTAGTGTATTTGTCTGTGTAGAGTATTACTGCCATGCCAATATGATGACCTATATTGTAGTGTATTTGTCTGTGTAGAGTATTACTGCCATGCCAATATGATGATGACCTATATTGTAGTGTATTTATCAGTGTAGAGTAATGCTGCCATGCCAATATGATGACCTATATTGTAGTGTATTATCAGTGTAGAGTATTACTGCCATGCCAATATGATGACCTATATTGTATTGTATTATCAGTGTAGAGTATTACTGCCATGCCAATATGATGACCTATATTGTAGTGTATTAACAGTGTAGAGTATTACTGCCATGCCAATATGATGACCTATATTGTAGTGTATTATCAGTGTAGAGTAATACTGCCATGCCAATATGATGACCTATAATTATTGAAGTGTATTATCAGTGTAGAGTAATGCTGCCATGCCAATATATGACCTATATTGTAGTGTATTAACAGTATAGTATTACTGCCATGCCAATATGATGACCTATATTGTATTGTATTATCAGTGTAGAGTATTACTGCCATGCCAATATGATGACCTATATTGTAGTGTATTATCAGTGTAGAGTAATACTGCCATGCCAATATGATGACCTATAATTATTGAAGTGTATTATCAGTGTAGAGTAATGCTGCCATGCCAATATATGACCTATATTGTAGTGTATTAACAGTATAGTATTACTGCCATGCCAATATGATGACCTATATTGTAGTGTATTATCAGTGTAGAGTATTACTGCCATGCCAATATGATGACCTATATTGTAGTGTATTATCATTGTAGAGTAATACTGCCATGCCAATATGATGACCTATATTGTAGTGTATTATTAGTGTAGAGTATTACTGTCATGCCAATATGATGACTTATATTGTACTGTATTATCAGTGTAGAGTATTACTGCCATGCCAATATGATGACCTATATTGTAGTGTATTTATCAGTGTAGAGTAATGCTGCCATGCCAATACGATGACCTATATTGTAGTGTATTTATCAGTGTAGAGTATTACTGCCATGCCAATATGATGACCTATATTGTAGTGTATTATCAGTGTAGAGTATTACTGCCATGCCAATATGATGACCTATATTGTAGTGTATTATCAGTGTTGAGTAATACTGCCATGCCAATATGATGACCTATATTGTAGTGTATTATCAGTGTAGAGTATTACTGCCATGCCAATATGATGACCTATATTGTAGTGTATTTATCAGTGTAGAGTATTACTGCCATGCCAATATGATGACCTATATTGTAGTGTATTAACAGTGTAGAGTATTACTGCCATGCCAATATGATGACCTATATTGTAGTGTATTATCAGTGTAGAGTAATGCTGCCATGCCAATATGATGACCTATATTGTAGTGATCAGTGTAGAGTATTACTGCCATGCCAATATGATGACCTATATTGTAGTGTATTTGTCTGTGTAGAGTATTACTGCCATGCCAATATGATGACCTATATTGTAGTGTATTTGTCTGTGTAGAGTATTACTGCCATGCCAATATGATGATGACCTATATTGTAGTGTATTTATCAGTGTAGAGTAATGCTGCCATGCCAATATGATGACCTATATTGTAGTGTATTATCAGTGTAGAGTATTACTGCCATGCCAATATGATGACCTATATTGTATTGTATTATCAGTGTAGAGTATTACTGCCATGCCAATATGATGACCTATATTGTATATTGTAGTGTATTAACAGTGTAGAGTATTACTGCCATGCCAATATGATGACCTATATTGTAGTGTATTATCAGTGTAGAGTAATACTGCCATGCCAATATGATGACCTATAATTATTGAAGTGTATTATCAGTGTAGAGTAATGCTGCCATGCCAATATATGACCTATATTGTAGTGTATTAACAGTATAGTATTACTGCCATGCCAATATGATGACCTATATTGTATTGTATTATCAGTGTAGAGTATTACTGCCATGCCAATATGATGACCTATATTGTAGTGTATTATCAGTGTAGAGTAATACTGCCATGCCAATATGATGACCTATAATTATTGAAGTGTATTATCAGTGTAGAGTAATGCTGCCATGCCAATATATGACCTATATTGTAGTGTATTAACAGTATAGTATTACTGCCATGCCAATATGATGACCTATATTGTAGTGTATTATCAGTGTAGAGTATTACTGCCATGCCAATATGATGACCTATATTGTAGTGTATTATCATTGTAGAGTAATACTGCCATGCCAATATGATGACCTATATTGTAGTGTATTATCAGTGTAGAGTATTACTGCCATGCCAATATGATGACCTATATTGTAGTGTATTATTAGTGTAGAGTAATACTGCCATGCCAATATGATGACCTATATTGTAGTGTATTATCAGTGTAGAGTAATGCTGCCATGCCAATATGATGACCTATATTGTAGTGTATTATCAGTGTAGAGTATTACTGCCATGCCAATATGATGACCTATATTGTAGTGTATTATCAGTGTAGAGTATTACTGCCATGCCAATATGATGACCTATATTGTAGTGTATTAACAGTGTAGAGTATTACCGCCATGCCAATATGATGACCTATATTGTAGTGTATTATCAGTGTAGAGTAATACTGCCATGCCAATATGATGACCTATATTGTAGTGTATTATCAGTGTAGAGTATTACTGCCATGCCAATATGATGACCTATATTGTAGTGTATTAACAGTGTAGAGTATTACTGCCATGCCAATATGATGACCTATATTGTAGTGTATTATCAGTGTAGAGTAATACTGCCATGCCAATATGATGACCTATATTGTAGTGTATTAACAGTGTAGAGTAATACTGCCATGCCAATATGATGACCTATATTGTAGTGTATTTGTCTGTGTAGAGTATTACTGCCATGCCAATATGATGATGACCTATATTGTAGTGTATTTATCAGTGTAGAGTATTACTTCCATGCCAATATGATGACCTATATTGTAGTGTATTATCAGTGTAGAGTATTACTGCCATGCCAATATGATGACCTATAATTATTGAAGTGTATTATCAGTGTAGAGTAATGCTGCCATGCCAATATATGACCTATATTGTAGTGTATTAACAGTATAGTATTACTGCCATGCCAATATGATGACCTATATTGTAGTGTATTAACAGTGTAGAGTAGTACTTCCATGCCAATATGATGACCTATATTGTAGTGTATTTGTCAGTGTAGAGTATTACTGCCATGCCAATATGATGACCTATATTGTAGTGTATTTATCAGTGTAGAGTAATGCTGCCATGCCAATATGATGACCTATATTGTAGTGTATTATCAGTGTAGAGTATTACTGCCATGCCAATATGATGACCTATATTGTAGTGTATTTATCAGTGTAGAGTAATACTGCCATGCCAATATGATGACCTATATTGTAGTGTATTTGTCAGTGTAGAGTATTACTGCCATGCCAATATGATGATGACCTATATTGTAGTGTATTTATCAGTGTAGAGTATTACTGCCATGCCAATATGATGACCTATATTGTAGTGTATTATCAGTGTAGAGTAATGCTGCCATGCCAATATGATGAACTATATTGTAGTGTATTATCAGTGTAGAGTATTACTGCCATGCCAATATGATGACCTATATTGTAGTGTATTTATCAGTGTAGAGTATTACTGCCATGCCAATATGATGACCTATATTGTAGTGTATTAACAGTGTAGAGTATTACTGCCATGCCAATATGATGACCTATATTGTAGTGTATTATCAGTGTAGAGTAATGCTGCCATGCCAATATGATGACCTATATTGTAGTGTATTATCAGTGTAGAGTATTACTGCCATTCCAATATGATGACCTATATATTGTAGTGTATTTATCAGTGTAGAGTATTACTGCCATGCCAATATGATGACCTATATTGTAGTGTATTTGTCTGTGTAGAGTATTACTGCCATGCCAATATGATGATGACCTATATTGTAGTGTATTTATCAGTGTAGAGTATTACTCCCATGCCAATATGATGACCTATATTGTAGTGTATTATCAGTGTAGAGTATTACTGCCATGCCAATATGATGACCTATAATTATTGAAGTGTATTATCAGTGTAGAGTAATGCTGCCATGCCAATATATGACCTATATTGTAGTGTATTAACAGTATAGTATTACTGCCATGCCAATATGATGACCTATATTGTAGTGTATTATCAGTGTAGAGTATTACTGCCATGCCAATATGATGACCTATATTGTAGTGTATTAACAGTGTAGAGTAGTACTTCGATGCCAATATGATGACCTATATTGTAGTGTATTATCAGTGTAGAGTATTACTGCCATGCCAATATGATGACCTATATTGTAGTGTATTTATCAGTGTAGAGTAATGCTGCCATGCCAATATGATGACCTATATTGTAGTGTATTATCAGTGTAGAGTATTACTGCCATTCCAATATGATGACCTATATTGTAGTGTATTTATCAGTGTAGAGTATTACTGCCATGCCAATATGATGACCTATATTGTGGTGTATTTATCAGTGTAGAGTAATGCTGCCATGCCAATATGATGACCTATATTGTAGTGTATTATCAGTGTAGAGTATTACTGTCATGCCAATATGATGACCTATATTGTAGTATATTATCAGTGTAGAGTAATGCTGCCATGCCAATATGATGACCTATATTGTAGTGTATTATCAGTGTAGAGTATTACTGCCATTCCAATATGATGACCTATATTGTAGTGTATTTATCAGTGTAGAGTAATACTGCCATGCCAATATGATGACCTATATTGTAGTGTATTTGTCAGTGTAGAGTATTACTGCCATGCCAATATGATGATGACCTATATTGTAGTGTATTTATCAGTGTAGAGTATTACTGCCATGCCAATATGATGACCTATATTGTAGTGTATTATCAGTGTAGAGTATTACTGCCATGCCAATATGATGACCTATATTGTAGTGTATTATCAGTGTAGAGTAATACTGCCATGCCAATATGATGAACTATATTGTAGTGTATTATCAGTGTAGAGTATTACTGCCATGCCAATATGATGACCTATATTGTAGTGTATTTATCAGTGTAGAGTATTACTGCCATGCCAATATGATGACCTATATTGTAGTGTATTAACAGTGTAGAGTATTACTGCCATGCCAATATGATGACCTATATTGTAGTGTATTATCAGTGTAGAGTAATGCTGCCATGCCAATATGATGACCTATATTGTAGTGTATTATCAGTGTAGAGTATTACTGCCATTCCAATATGATGACCTATATATTGTAGTGTATTTATCAGTGTAGAGTATTACTGCCATGCCAATATGATGACCTATATTGTAGTGTATTTGTCTGTGTAGAGTATTACTGCCATGCCAATATGATGATGACCTATATTGTAGTGTATTTATCAGTGTAGAGTATTACTCCCATGCCAATATGATGACCTATATTGTAGTGTATTATCAGTGTAGAGTATTACTGCCATGCCAATATGATGACCTATAATTATTGAAGTGTATTATCAGTGTAGAGTAATGCTGCCATGCCAATATATGACCTATATTGTAGTGTATTAACAGTATAGTATTACTGCCATGCCAATATGATGACCTATATTGTAGTGTATTATCAGTGTAGAGTATTACTGCCATGCCAATATGATGACCTATATTGTAGTGTATTAACAGTGTAGAGTAGTACTTCCATGCCAATATGATGACCTATATTGTAGTGTATTATCAGTGTAGAGTATTACTGCCATGCCAATATGATGACCTATATTGTAGTGTATTTATCAGTGTAGAGTAATGCTGCCATGCCAATATGATGACCTATATTGTAGTGTATTTGTCAGTGTAGAGTATTACTGCCATGCCAATATGACCTATATTGTAGTGTATTATCAGTGTAGAGTATTACTGTCATGCCAATATGATGACCTATATTGTAGTGTATTTGTCAGTGTAGAGTAATACTGCCACGCCAATATGATGACCTATATTGTAGTGTATTATCAGTGTAGAGTAATACTGCCATGCCAATATGATGACCTATGTTGTATTGTATTTATCAGTGTAGAGTATTACTGCCATTCCAATATGATGACCTATGTTGTAGTGTATTTATCAGTGTAGAGTATTACTGCCATTCCAATATGATGACCTATGTTGTAGTGTATTTATCAGTGTAGAGTAATACTGCCATGCCAATATGATGACCTATATTGTAGTGTATTTGTCAGTGTAGAGTATTACTGCCATGCCAATATGATGATGACCTATATTGTAGTGTATTTATCAGTGTAGAGTATTACTGCCATGCCAATATGATGACCTATATTGTAGTGTATTATCAGTGTAGAGTATTACTGCCATGCCAATATGATGACCTATATTGTAGTGTATTATCAGTGTAGAGTAATACTGCCATGCCAATATGATGACCTATATTGTAGTGTATTATCAGTGTAGAGTATTACTGCCATGCCAATATGATGACCTATATTGTAGTGTATTTATCAGTGTAGAGTATTACTGCCATGCCAATATGATGACCTATATTGTAGTGTATTAACAGTGTAGAGTATTACTGCCATGCCAATATGATGACCTATATTGTAGTGTATTATCAGTGTAGAGTAATGCTGCCATGCCAATATGATGACCTATATTGTAGTGTATTATCAGTGTAGAGTATTACTGCCATGCCAATATGATGACCTATATTGTAGTGTATTTGTCTGTGTAGAGTATTACTGCCATGCCAATATGATTACCTATATTGTAGTGTATTTGTCTGTGTAGAGTATTACTGCCATGCCAATATGATGATGACCTATATTGTAGTGTATTTATCAGTGTAGAGTAATGCTGCCATGCCAATATGATGACCTATATTGTAGTGTATTATCAGTGTAGAGTATTACTGCCATGCCAATATGATGACCTATATTGTATTGTATTATCAGTGTAGAGTATTACTGCCATGCCAATATGATGACCTATATTGTAGTGTATTATCAGTGTAGAGTAATACTGCCATGCCAATATGATGACCTATAATTATTGAAGTGTATTATCAGTGTAGAGTAATGCTGCCATGCCAATATATGACCTATATTGTAGTGTATTAACAGTATAGTATTACTGCCATGCCAATATGATGACCTATATTGTATTGTATTATCAGTGTAGAGTATTACTGCCATGCCAATATGATGACCTATATTGTAGTGTATTATCAGTGTAGAGTAATACTGCCATGCCAATATGATGACCTATAATTATTGAAGTGTATTATCAGTGTAGAGTAATGCTGCCATGCCAATATATGACCTATATTGTAGTGTATTAACAGTATAGTATTACTGCCATGCCAATATGATGACCTATATTGTAGTGTATTATCAGTGTAGAGTATTACTGCCATGCCAATATGATGACCTATATTGTAGTGTATTATCATTGTAGAGTAATACTGCCATGCCAATATGATGACCTATATTGTAGTGTATTATTAGTGTAGAGTATTACTGTCATGCCAATATGATGACTTATATTGTACTGTATTATCAGTGTAGAGTATTACTGCCATGCCAATATGATGACCTATATTGTAGTGTATTTATCAGTGTAGAGTAATGCTGCCATGCCAATACGATGACCTATATTGTAGTGTATTATCAGTGTAGAGTATTACTGCCATGCCAATATGATGACCTATATTGTAGTGTATTTATCAGTGTAGAGTATTACTGCCATGCCAATATGATGACCTATATTGTAGTGTATTATCAGTGTAGAGTATTACTGCCATGCCAATATGATGACCTATATTGTAGTGTATTATCAGTGTAGAGTAATACTGCCATGCCAATATGATGACCTATAATTATTGTAGTGTATTATCAGTGTAGAGTATTACTGCCATTCCAATATGATGACCTATATTGTAGTGTATTTATCAGTGTAGAGTAATGCTGCCATGCCAATATGATGACCTATATTGTAGTGTATTTATCAGTATAGAGTATACTGCCATGCCAATATTTATGATGACCTATATTGTAGTGTATTTGTCAGTGTAGAGTATTACTGCCATGCCAATATGATGATGACCTATATTGTAGTGTATTTATCAGTGTAGAGTATTACTGCCATGCCAATATGATGACCTATATTGTAGTGTATTATCAGTGTAGAGTATTACTGCCATGCCAATATGATGACCTATATTGTAGTGTATTATCAGTGTAGAGTAATACTGCCATGCCAATATGATGACCTATATTGTAGTGTATTATCAGTGTAGAGTATTACTGCCATGCCAATATGATGACCTATATTGTAGTGTATTTATCAGTGTAGAGTATTACTGCCATGCCAATATGATGACCTATATTGTAGTGTATTAACAGTGTAGAGTATTACTGCCATGCCAATATGATGACCTATATTGTAGTGTATTATCAGTGTAGAGTAATGCTGCCATGCCAATATGATGACCTATATTGTAGTGATCAGTGTAGAGTATTACTGCCATGCCAATATGATGACCTATATTGTAGTGTATTTGTCTGTGTAGAGTATTACTGCCATGCCAATATGATGACCTATATTGTAGTGTATTTGTCTGTGTAGAGTATTACTGCCATGCCAATATGATGATGACCTATATTGTAGTGTATTTATCAGTGTAGAGTAATGCTGCCATGCCAATATGATGACCTATATTGTAGTGTATTATCAGTGTAGAGTATTACTGCCATGCCAATATGATGACCTATATTGTATTGTATTATCAGTGTAGAGTATTACTGCCATGCCAATATGATGACCTATATTGTAGTGTATTAACAGTGTAGAGTATTACTGCCATGCCAATATGATGACCTATATTGTAGTGTATTATCAGTGTAGAGTAATACTGCCATGCCAATATGATGACCTATAATTATTGAAGTGTATTATCAGTGTAGAGTAATGCTGCCATGCCAATATATGACCTATATTGTAGTGTATTAACAGTATAGTATTACTGCCATGCCAATATGATGACCTATATTGTATTGTATTATCAGTGTAGAGTATTACTGCCATGCCAATATGATGACCTATATTGTAGTGTATTATCAGTGTAGAGTAATACTGCCATGCCAATATGATGACCTATAATTATTGAAGTGTATTATCAGTGTAGAGTAATGCTGCCATGCCAATATATGACCTATATTGTAGTGTATTAACAGTATAGTATTACTGCCATGCCAATATGATGACCTATATTGTAGTGTATTATCAGTGTAGAGTATTACTGCCATGCCAATATGATGACCTATATTGTAGTGTATTATCATTGTAGAGTAATACTGCCATGCCAATATGATGACCTATATTGTAGTGTATTATTAGTGTAGAGTATTACTGTCATGCCAATATGATGACTTATATTGTACTGTATTATCAGTGTAGAGTATTACTGTCATGCCAATATGATGACCTATATTGTAGTGTATTTATCAGTGTAGAGTAATGCTGCCATGCCAATACGATGACCTATATTGTAGTGTATTTATCAGTGTAGAGTATTACTGCCATGCCAATATGATGACCTATATTGTAGTGTATTATCAGTGTAGAGTATTACTGCCATGCCAATATGATGACCTATATTGTAGTGTATTATCAGTGTTGAGTAATACTGCCATGCCAATATGATGACCTATATTGTAGTGTATTATCAGTGTAGAGTATTACTGCCATGCCAATATGATGACCTATATTGTAGTGTATTTATCAGTGTAGAGTATTACTGCCATGCCAATATGATGACCTATATTGTAGTGTATTAACAGTGTAGAGTATTACTGCCATGCCAATATGATGACCTATATTGTAGTGTATTATCAGTGTAGAGTAATGCTGCCATGCCAATATGATGACCTATATTGTAGTGATCAGTGTAGAGTATTACTGCCATGCCAATATGATGACCTATATTGTAGTGTATTTGTCTGTGTAGAGTATTACTGCCATGCCAATATGATGACCTATATTGTAGTGTATTTGTCTGTGTAGAGTATTACTGCCATGCCAATATGATGATGACCTATATTGTAGTGTATTTATCAGTGTAGAGTAATGCTGCCATGCCAATATGATGACCTATATTGTAGTGTATTATCAGTGTAGAGTATTACTGCCATGCCAATATGATGACCTATATTGTATTGTATTATCAGTGTAGAGTATTACTGCCATGCCAATATGATGACCTATATTGTATATTGTAGTGTATTAACAGTGTAGAGTATTACTGCCATGCCAATATGATGACCTATATTGTAGTGTATTATCAGTGTAGAGTAATACTGCCATGCCAATATGATGACCTATAATTATTGAAGTGTATTATCAGTGTAGAGTAATGCTGCCATGCCAATATATGACCTATATTGTAGTGTATTAACAGTATAGTATTACTGCCATGCCAATATGATGACCTATATTGTATTGTATTATCAGTGTAGAGTATTACTGCCATGCCAATATGATGACCTATATTGTAGTGTATTATCAGTGTAGAGTAATACTGCCATGCCAATATGATGACCTATAATTATTGAAGTGTATTATCAGTGTAGAGTAATGCTGCCATGCCAATATATGACCTATATTGTAGTGTATTAACAGTATAGTATTACTGCCATGCCAATATGATGACCTATATTGTAGTGTATTATCAGTGTAGAGTATTACTGCCATGCCAATATGATGACCTATATTGTAGTGTATTATCATTGTAGAGTAATACTGCCATGCCAATATGATGACCTATATTGTAGTGTATTATTAGTGTAGAGTATTACTGTCATGCCAATATGATGACTTATATTGTACTGTATTATCAGTGTAGAGTATTACTGCCATGCCAATATGATGACCTATATTGTAGTGTATTTATCAGTGTAGAGTAATGCTGCCATGCCAATACGATGACCTATATTGTAGTGTATTATCAGTGTAGAGTATTACTGCCATGCCAATATGATGACCTATATTGTAGTGTATTTATCAGTGTAGAGTATTACTGCCATGCCAATATGATGACCTATATTGTAGTGTATTATCAGTGTAGAGTATTACTGCCATGCCAATATGATGACCTATATTGTAGTGTATTATCAGTGTAGAGTAATACTGCCATGCCAATATGATGACCTATAATTATTGTAGTGTATTATCAGTGTAGAGTATTACTGCCATTCCAATATGATGACCTATATTGTAGTGTATTTATCAGTGTAGAGTAATGCTGCCATGCCAATATGATGACCTATATTGTAGTGTATTTATCAGTATAGAGTATACTGCCATGCCAATATTTATGATGACCTATATTGTAGTGTATTTATCAGTGTAGAGTATTACTGCCATTCCAATATGATGACCTATGTTGTAGTGTATTTATCAGTGTAGAGTAATACTGCCATGCCAATATGATGACCTATATTGTAGTGTATTTGTCAGTGTAGAGTATTACTGCCATGCCAATATGATGATGACCTGTATTTATCAGTGTAGAGTATTACTGCCATGCCAATATGATGACCTATATTGTAGTGTATTTGTCTGTGTAGAGTATTACTGCCATGCCAATATGATGATGACCTATATTGTAGTGTATTATCAGTGTAGAGTAATGCTGCCATGCCAATATGATGACCTATATTGTATTGTATTATCAGTGTAGAGTAATGCTGCCATGCCAATATGATGACCTATATTGTATTGTATTATCAGTGTAGAGTAATGCTGCCATGCCAATATGATGACCTATATTGTAGTGTATTATCAGTGTAGAGTAATGCTGCCATGCCAATATGATGATGACCTATATTGTAGTGTATTTATCAGTGTAGAGTATTACTGCCATGCCAATATGATGACCTATATTGTAGTGTATTTGTCTGTGTAGAGTATTACTGCCATGCCAATATGATGATGACCTATATTGTATTGTATTATCAGTGTAGAGTAATGCTGCCATGCCAATATGATGACCTATATTGTAGTGTATTATCAGTGTAGAGTATTATTGCCATGCCAATATGATGACCTATATTGTAGTGTATTATTAGTGTAGAGTAATACTGCCATGCCAATATGATGACCTATATTGTAGTGTATTATCAGTGTAGAGTATTACTGCCATGCCAATATGATGACCTATATTGTAGTGTATTATTAGTGTAGAGTAATACTGCCATGCCAATATGATGACCTATATTGTAGTGTATTATCAGTGTAGAGTAATGCTGCCATGCCAATATGATGACCTATATTGTAGTGTATTATCAGTGTAGAGTATTACTGCCATGCCAATATGATGACCTATATTGTAGTGTATTATCAGTGTAGAGTATTACTGCCATGCCAATATGATGACCTATATTGTAGTGTATTAACAGTGTAGAGTATTACCGCCATGCCAATATGATGACCTATATTGTAGTGTATTATCAGTGTAGAGTAATACTGCCATGCCAATATGATGACCTATATTGTAGTGTATTATCAGTGTAGAGTATTACTGCCATGCCAATATGATGACCTATATTGTAGTGTATTAACAGTGTAGAGTATTACTGCCATGCCAATATGATGACCTATATTGTAGTGTATTATCAGTGTAGAGTAATACTGCCATGCCAATATGATGACCTATATTGTAGTGTATTAACAGTGTAGAGTAATACTGCCATGCCAATATGATGACCTATATTGTAGTGTATTTGTCTGTGTAGAGTATTACTGCCATGCCAATATGATGATGACCTATATTGTAGTGTATTTATCAGTGTAGAGTATTACTGCCATGCCAATATGATGACCTATATTGTAGTGTATTATCAGTGTAGAGTATTACTGCCATGCCAATATGATGACCTATAATTATTGAAGTGTATTATAAGTGTAGAGTAATGCTGCCATGCCAATATATGACCTATATTGTAGTGTATTAACAGTATAGTATTACTGCCATGCCAATATGATGACCTATATTGTAGTGTATTAACAGTGTAGAGTAGTACTTCCATGCCAATATGATGACCTATATTGTAGTGTATTTGTCAGTGTAGAGTATTACTGCCATGCCAATATGATGACCTATATTGTAGTGTATTTATCAGTGTAGAGTAATGCTGCCATGCCAATATGATGACCTATATTGTAGTGTATTTATCAGTGTAGAGTAATACTGCCACGCCAATATGATGACCTATATTGTAGTGTATTTGTCAGTGTAGAGTATTACTGCCATGCCAATATGACCTATATTGTAGTGTATTATCAGTGTAGAGTATTACTGTCATGCCAATATGATGACCTATATTGTAGTGTATTTGTCAGTGTAGAGTATTACTGCCATGCCAATATGATGACCTATATTGTAGTGTATTATCAGTGTAGAGTATTACTGCCATTCCAATATGATGACCTATATTGTAGTGTATTTATCAGTGTAGAGTATTACTGCCATGCCAATATGATGACCTATATTGTAGTGTATTTATCAGTGTAGAGTAATGCTGCCATGCCAATATGATGACCTATATTGTAGTGTATTATCAGTGTAGAGTATTACTGTCATGCCAATATGATGACCTATATTGTAGTATATTATCAGTGTAGAGTAATGCTGCCATGCCAATATGATGACCTATATTGTAGTGTATTATCAGTGTAGAGTATTACTGCCATTCCAATATGATGACCTATATTGTAGTGTATTTATCAGTGTAGAGTAATACTGCCATGCCAATATGATGACCTATATTGTAGTGTATTTGTCAGTGTAGAGTATTACTGCCATGCCAATATGATGATGACCTATATTGTAGTGTATTTATCAGTGTAGAGTATTACTGCCATGCCAATATGATGACCTATATTGTAGTGTATTATCAGTGTAGAGTATTACTGTCATGCCAACATGATTACCTATATTGTAGTGTATTTATCAGTGTAGAGTATTACTGCCATGCCAATATGATGACCTATATTGTAGTGTATTAACAGTGTAGAGTATTACTGCCATGCCAATATGATGACCTATATTGTAGTGTATTATCATTGTAGAGTATTACTGCCATGCCAATATGATGAGCTATATTGTAGTGTATTATCAGTGTAGAGTAATACTGCCATGCCAATAATTATGATGACCTATATTGTAGTGTATTATCAGTGTAGAGTATTACTGCCATGCCAATATGATGACCTATATTATTATTGTAGTGGTATTATCAGTGTAGAGTATTACTGCCATGCCAATATGATGACCTATATTGTAGTGTATTATCAGTGTAGAGTATTATTGCCATGCCAATATGATGACCTATATTGTAGTGTATTATCAGTGTAGAGTAATACTGCCATGCCAATAATTATGATGACCTATATTGTAGTGTATTATCATTGTAGAGTATTACTGCCATGCCAATATGATGACCTATATTGTAGTATATTATCAGTGTAGAGTATTACTGCCATGCCAATATGATGACCTATATTGTAGTGTATTATCAGTGTAGAGTAATACTGCCATGCCAATATGATGACCTATATTGTAGTATATTATCAGTGTAGAGTATTACTGCCATGCCAATACGATGACCTATATTGTAGTGTATTATCAGTGTAGAGTAATACTGCCATGCCAATATGATGACCTATATTGTAGTGTATTATCAGTGTAGAGTATTACTGCCATGCCAATATGATGACCTATATTGTAGTGTATTATCAGTGTAGAGTAATACTGCCATGCCAATATGATGACCTATATTGTAGTATATTATCAGTGTAGAGTAATGCTGCCATGCCAATATGATGACCTATATTGTAGTGTATTATCATTGTAGAGTATTACTGCCATGCCAATATGATGACCTATATTGTAGTATATTATCAGTGTAGAGTATTACTGCCATGCCAATATGATGACCTATATTGTAGTGTATTATCAGTGTAGAGTAATACTGCCATGCCAATATGATGACCTATATTGTAGTGTATTATCAGTGTAGAGTAATACTGCCATGCCAATATGATGACCTATATTGTAGTATATTATCAGTGTAGAGTAATGCTGCCATGCCAATATGATGACCTATATTGTAGTGTATTATCATTGTAGAGTATTACTGCCATGCCAATATGATGACCTATATTGTAGTATATTATCAGTGTAGAGTATTACTGCCATGCCAATATGATGACCTATATTGTAGTGTATTATCAGTGTAGAGTATTACTGCCATGCCAATATGATGACCTATATTGTAGTATATTATCAGTGTAGAGTATTACTGCCATGCCAATATGATGACCTATATTGTAGTGTATTATCAGTGTAGAGTAATGCTGCCATGCCAGTATTTCTATTGTTTTGACTGCAAGTACTTTAGTGTAATTCAATTTCTGCTATATATATATATATGTAGCCCAACCCCTTCGTCGGGCAGCACTCCGGGTCATGAGGGTGGTGATGGAGGCATGCCCGGAGACATGCGGTATGACACAGTAGGTGCTGAGCCTGGGGGTGGAGCCAGGGCAGAATATAACACTGTCACCCATGGCAACCAACACAATGGTTCCCCTGAGGATCAACTGCCCACTTACCAGGTGAGGAACAGAAGGTGCAAAGGCTCTCACATTCGCATGCATTACCCCAGTACCTGAGGACTGAATCAGCTCAGATTACGTATGTGGACCCTTGATATATGCTGTTCTTAGAGTAATTTGCATAGTTGATGATCGATGGTGGAGATAAGGATTAGCCATGATTGCAGCTAGCCAGGCCATCTTCAACAATTCTAACTCAAGAAATTGGGTGAGTGGAGTTTATGTCGATTAGAAAACATACTTGTTGGAGATGTGTATGGAAGAGCTTCAAGTTGATTGCATGCATGCAGGCACATATCATGAGCTGCAGCACCAGCAGCTTGCCTAGTTATTACTAGGGTATTGCCATTTTAAAAGAAATGATGTCTACGGGAGGACTAAAGGTTTTGCGATAACACTGGGGTGATTTATTTTCAACGAACCAGTTCTCATCCACATCTGCCTTTGTCTGTGTGCTTTAAAAAGTTAATTTTGCATATTATGCAAGTATAGTAAATATCGCATGGTGGAGGGTGTGTGTGTGTGGGGGGGGGGGGGGGGGGGCAAGCCACCAGAGAAAGTAAAATCCCTATTAACCCTCTCACTGGCATAAGCGACTTAAGTCGCGAAAACGGATTAACCGCGATGAAACAATTCATAAAAAATTAACCGTTCGCGGTATTAACTTCAAAAATTGTACGAATATGCCCAAAGCATGCCTCTAATATACCCCTGAATATCAGGAAAATACGGAATGAGGAAAGGGAAGTAAACATGCCAGCAAACATCACTTCCGGTTAATTCCCGGTCTCGAAGAAGAAATGGCGACTTGCTTTAGAGTAGCGTTAGACTTCCTATTTGAGGATGACTTCGGCCTGTCCGAGATTGACGTTAGTGAAGGAGAGGAAGAAAGTGCCTGTGCTTACCTGGGAAGTGGCGTAGTTGACAGTGATGCTATGGTAGCTATAACAGAAGCTGTTGGCACCGACCACGAAGCAAGTTTTCAAAGTATAGATCGCCCTAATCTGCCAAGCGAAGCTTCAGACGATAGCGATGGTCATGAAGACTTCCCCCAAGGTAAGAATAGATAAGAATTGTATAGTAAAGCCTAGTAACTAGCATAATAATAAGAACTATTTCTCCTGGGAAGGTAGTTTCACTCATGGAGCTGGAGGAGGAGGATGAGGAAGCAGCAGAGGAGAAGACAGGGTTGGAGGAGAGGTTATTTTACAAACAGTTGTTGTTGTTGACCAAAAGTTGACTAGCTAACATTGCTGGTTTCATGTGTAATATGAAATTGAGATGATATAAACCCGATATAAACCCTTTTATTTTACTTCCTGTCTCTTATAACAATATTCACATTTTTAGCAACAAAAATTTAACATAACGTGCCTTCATGCATCAGCTATCACCTGATATATAGTTGTTGGGTACTTGTCTTCATCAGGTCCTCTATAAAAAAAATTATGTGAAATTGTGTCAATTTTTGTAAAATGTCCTCCGTAAATCTGCCAGTGAAAGGGTTAAAACCAATTGAGATCAGTAAATGGACAGCAGCTATTGGTTCAAGTAGTGCTATAAGATGGACCTCATTAGACTCTTCACATTCCTCACATTGGTCTTACAGGTGAGGGAGTGACAATACAGTACTTCTGGGGTAGTCGCACCAAGTTCATATAATACTAGAATTTAATATTCACATTGACCCAACATGTGTATTGGCTTGATCATGTAAGAGATAACATTAGGGGAATTCTGAAAAGCTCTTTATCTAGAACATATTTAGTTTTTCCCCTACATACCTAACAAGTCGTTAGTCTCGGACAAGTCAGATTTGTGACTCGTCAAACCTTTTTTCTTGTGACTTGATATTTAACAACCTATTAGCATGGAAAAAAATTTGTGTGGTTATATACTTCATAATTGATGTTATGAATAGTGTCATAGGAAATCAATTGTCTTGTAATTTTTCTACACTTAAATAAGTGTCTTCTAAACGAGGTGATAAACTTGGATAGCGCAAGTATCCAGCCACAGGAGAGCCATGCATGGTCATAGAACATCATTAACATTTGAAATTCCAAAATTCTGTTACCAAGTAGTACCAAACTTTTATTTTTTCTTTGCTAGAAGGATTTCTGAAGCCTTCACCATTCTCTGTGTATGTATATACACCTAAACCAATTCCAGAGCCGCCATTAAGGTAGTGCTGTATATACAAGAACAGCAGGTTATATGGCATTGCCTACAATACTGAAAATTTGACATTAAATTTATGAAATTCCACTACTCTGTGTTTGTTCTAGTCTCACTCAAAGAAAAAATTCTGAATATCATTATACAGTAACATTAAAGTGTCCATGGATACCTACATGGAGATATAAAATGTTGAGCCTTTCTTAGCTGAGTAGAGCACCATAATTAGTGAAAGTGAAATTTTGTTACCATGCGAACAAGCCAACATATTATATATTAGTACAAGCCCCCAAAACTTAACCTTCTCTTTGCTTTGAACGTTTGTAATATGTTTGAGTCACAGTGTTTCTGTATCATTCGCCAACAATGCACGTACGTACAAACGGTAGCTAGGCAAAGATCGTTGAGTGTTATAATATTAAAATTTCTCTTGCGCACACTATCCACCGATCGACAAAGGCAGGAGACAGGCTAATGGTCGATGCTCTAGTGGCTACTCTTTTTCAGCGCTCACCTTATCGGAATCAAGATGCATTATTCTAGTATAACTATGCCTCTGAGGTGTCCGTGTGGGAAGGAGCTTTGGAGTTTTTTTGTAATTAAACACACAGTCCATGCATATGTCTGCTTACAGTCATCACATTGTTAGAGAGAATGACAGAACTGAGCTAGCTGGTCATTGCCACTGAAAGCACATCACATGAACATTCTGGTATCTGTAAGTGCTAATTAGAAAGGTGACTTGTGATTAGAAACGTACAAAAACTGACAGTACCAGGTGCTAACAACTGCAAGTAGCTAGTCCACACTGAATTCAAATTAATATAATGCGCATTCATTATTCTGGTCCACCTCGATAGGTGGTTTGATGCAGATCAATTAAAGCATTCAATTAACTATGCGAGTGTGCATTGAAAAGAATTTCATTCACTCGTGTCTTCGTGATGCTGCAGTTTGGAACTTTGGAGCTATCTGTGGCCTGCACCCAAACTAGCTAGCTAGACCAACTACATAGCTAGAGAATTGTTGCTATGTTTATATGCCCTGCAGCTGGACTTCTGAAGTTCGTGCAGTCGCAATCTTTGTTGGTTCTGCCTTCCCCTGAGCTCTCCCTCTTCCAGGAGCTGTCAGCAAGAAAAGGACGCAAAAACAAACTCCATCCCAACTATAATTTTGACTGACTTTGGTAGGCTGATTTTTTTACTTTGTACGGTTTAATTCGTTGGTAGTGTGGATGCGACAAACACACATTGACTTGAAGAGTTTTTTCTCCCTAGCACCAAAAGTGCACAATGCACATGTCTAATGAGTCATCCTGGGGCTCTGTGTAGACATCATCCGAACATGTCAAAAGTCAAGCAAGAGCCTGTTATTAATTTCTTGTACTCCTAATATGGAAAACCAGTGTTAAATTCATGATCAGCATGTCAAAGAACATTAGACAATTAGTTTCGTGAATTTCATTATTCACGAGGTGAATTTTTATATAAATGGCTAAACGGCCTGGAGCCAGGTTGCATTACTCAGTTCCAATAAGTTTAAGACACAAATTGTCTGGAAAAAAATATTACTTTTGTCTATATGTACCCATATTGTCCAAATGTAGCCCTAAACTGCCACACTGCACGTGATGATGATAAAGTCCCTTATTATCTGGTCTGTGATGTGCATCTAGTGCAGTGCTGTAGTTGCCAACCCTTAGGTTAACCCACTCACCGGCGTTGCCGCCGAACGGCGGTCTGACTTTCATAAATCGAAAAGAAATACTTCCGAACATTTATAAGCCATAAATAGCACTATTCAAGCTCTATTTACCCGACGAATATTAAGTAAATCACTTCCGGGTAACTAAGGAAAAGAAATCTAGAAACGCGGCAGTTTTGAAGATTATCAAAATGGATCGAAGACTTAGTCTTGCTGAAGTCATTTCCCGAGTGACAGCCGGTAACTTAGACTCCTCTGAGGATGAGTCAAGTGAAGATGAGGCCAATGGCATCTATGCCTAGCTGGCTGTACCTGCTTGTGACCGTGGAGCTGTGGAAAACTTGGCCACAGCAGTCGAATTTGAGCGTAGCGCTCAAGCTGTGAGAGATGACTTGCTCTATGTCGATGAAGGCTTGGATCCAGAAGGTTTTTTAGGTTTGTAAAGGTTATCTAGCTCTCGTATAGTCTGGTAAATGTCCAAAGAGCAATAAAAGTCGGTACAATAATCTTCTCTAGCTTTGACCCAGTTATTGCCCAGTATTTTTTTACAGCCCAGTATTTTTTTACTACTAGCTTTATAGCTACTAGTATTTGTTGAAATCTTACTCTGAATATTTTTCATTTTGACACAATTGGTGATGGATTATGGTGCTGAAGAAACATCTCTGTTGCTTCTTGTTGCCACTCCCTCACCAGCTACTCTTGCAACCTCCTCTCAAAGCAACTCTCACAGCTCCTCCTCCAGGTCCAGGAACTGTCATAACTCCCTCTCACACTCCAGGAACTGTCATAACTCCCTCTCACACACCTCCTGCAACTGATCATGTAAGTGTAACTGCTAGCATATCTAAATTGCATAGCTCTACATCTAGCACTTCCCAAACTAAATCAGGTGGGGTTTTGTATGCATGGCGCTCTTGTCGTATGGGATATGCTTTACCAATCATTTGTTCTGCCCCCACTGAACAACCTGCACCTTGTAATGCTTGACGCAGACTTGTGCCTAGAATATCTGCTACCTCTACCAGAACAATAAGTCTTGTTCTGTTGCTAGTTCTGTTGCTTCCTCTACCAGTTCTGTTGTGGCTTCCTCATCTACCCCTTCAACCACCCCATCAACTATTACTCTTGCTTCTCTTTCAACTCCTGTTGGAATTTGGAGAAAGGAAGAGTCAACTAGCCAGAGTCCATATCGTATTATATTTGTTGTCATATTTTTTGTCTACACATTGTGTGTCACACGTTGAAAGGGGATCATGTTGTAGCAACATGTTTGTCCGCACACAATGTGTAGTGTGAATTGTGTGTGTTGTATATATTTGTTGTCTTATTTTTTGTCTAGACATTGTGTATCGCACGTTGAAAGGGCATCATGTTGCAGCAACATGCTTGTCCGCACACAATGTATAGTGTGATTTTTTCATTTTATTTTGTTGTTGTGATATGATTTATGTGTTTGATGTGTGTGTTGTGTGTCGGGCAATATAGCCATACCTCTTCGTGGTGCTCGATGGTAACAAGAGATGCTAGTTCCTTGGCTAAATGGCTATAAGTTATTGAATTATGTTCATTCTCAATAACATTATCCAGCCAAATCCATTATACAGTGTGTCATATATATACAATATTGTGTCAAATAATAGCAAAGAATATGTATATATGTAAACATTATACTCAGGATTATAAGCAATGTTCTTATGGTATGGAGACAGTGCACCTAAAATGTCTCTTGGAGTATGATGCTCACTGGGTTGCTATCCTGGAGGAGGCAGCTTTGTATCTCAGGTCCCTGTTCAACTGGGATCTGTTGTATTGATAAATAAGCATAATAATATTCATAGTTGTGTTCAGCATGTGGTCACATAATCTTGACCTGAGTATTATAAATTAAAAATATTATAAATTAAAAAAATTGTAATCATTACATTTATGATCATTATCATCATAAACAATGTTTTATGTTGATAAACAAGCATAATCATATTCATCTGCTGTGGTCAGAATGTCATCACAAACATCTGACCACATTGTTTCCAGTAATAGAAAAACATTAATTTTATGTAAAAAAACACGTAAGAAGCTTATAAACACACATAATCATATTCATTGACTGTGGTCAGCATGTGGTCACGCTATCCTGACCACATTGTTTGAAATACAATATTCAGGACAAAAAAATATTTAGGCAAAAATGATATTCAGCATCAAAATCTATGTTCTTATTGTTGATTAAATACCATAATCATATTCATACATTGTGGTCAGTGTGTGTTTTTCACAAAAATTACCACATGTTTATCAACAATAATGCTATCCCATAATATATGGTTGCTAGGGACTTTATTGCATTCCTGATTTTATATTAATTTTTAACAGTAGCTGTGTCAATTTCCAACAATTCTCCTGGCAATCCGCCGGTGAGAGGGTTAATTAACAGGTAGGGTGGCAGGGTTTGTTTTTCTCCGTCTGTATCACTCTCAGAGATAAGTTGAATTGCCAACTCTAATGACTGTGACTGGTGTCATTGCATCGTAGGATCCTAACTCTACCAAGCGCCAGGCCGCTGGTGATAGTGGATACATCCACACCTTACCCGACAAGAAGGATGAGAGGAAGTCGGTGAAGAATGACAGTGCCCTTACTAATGACATTCCTCTGTACTCTCTGCCAGACAAGAGCAAGAAGCATGACCCGGGGGTGAGGGTGCTCCATTTAGACTTCATCAATCATGTAGGCTCTACAGTGTTCACTAGTACAGCATATGCTCTATTATTGCTATACAGGATGCTCATTATTGTGCGAGGTGGCATCATAATTAAGCCAATATTGTTGTTATTGTTTTGTTTGCTTTCCTTAATCCTCCAATACTGTAGCAACTCCAACCAAATCTACAAAGCACAATCAACACCACAAATTCTAACCTCAGCAACATTAAATTAAACTGCTGAACCCATTATTCCAGCAACATAATTGGGAGGAGATTAGGAAGATACACCCATCACATCACAACATCAGCACCCTCATCACATCAGCACAGACATAACACATCACAACATCAATAAAGACTGCTAATAGGTCAAAATCTAACACATGGTTAGTTAATAATGTATAAATGACATTTATAAATATATATTATATTCTTTACTTTTAGTTAAATTAAAGTACAAAGAGCAGGAGGGATGAGGTGTACAAGTAGGAGATGGAATACAAGAAGGACAAGGGAGGAGGTGGAGGAGGAGGAGGGGGCCTGGCCATTTCCTATAAAATAGTTTGCATTAAATCTTGTCATTTAATGTATGGTGCAAATAACTTGTTATGTATAAAATCCTGCCATTTTTATTAAAGTCAGCCATTGATTAATAATGCTCTCGCTGTTATATAGCAACCTGCATTGGCCATAGGATGCAGATTACCAATCGATGGTGAGCCAACATATCAAGTGAGGTTTGTTTCGTGTTCTTAGCACATTCCCATAATCATGACGAGCTATTTTGTGTGTGTGTGTGACAGAAACATGGGAAATGATAATCTTACAATTTTAAACTGTTTGAAAATGGATTTTAAAGTGTTATTTTCAAAAATTGATGTCTCTGCACTTCAGGATTTATGTCCATTTCCTCCTTCCTTTAAGACCTGATTCAAGTACATTTCCAAACTTGATTTTGGGTTCATAATTATGTCTGACAGCAAACAACTTAAATTTGAGCTATTGTGTGTATTTTACCATCTCATTAGTGTCATGTCTCTTAGCATCCCAAATGAGAGCTAGACACACTACATCACAACATCAGCACAGATCCTGTCATCATGCTCTGGTTAACCATTTCAAGTATTGTGCCAAACCTACCATTTCATGCATGGTGGAATAACTGGCATGGTGGAATAACTGCCATTTCAAGCATGATGGAGTACCTGCCATTTCAAGCATGGTTCTCAAGGCCCTCCCATTTAAAGCATGGTGAAAGTCACTTGATATTTATTGATTTGGTGAAATATGACCAATTCAAGTGTGATCAATAGAAGACACCACTCCATCTCCATTAATTCACATGCACATCTACAGAAACGTATTACATCTTCAGCAACATCAAAAGCATACATATTCTTGGATGAAATGGTTGTTTTACATTCAGATCATACCCTCGGTTAAATTTATTAAGTGCATGGTATCAACATTTACCTGTATAGCAGTACAACTTCTTCCAAGCCATTATAGTATCTGTATGCATCAAGTAGATTAGAGATTAGACTCACACTCATCGGTGATGCTTTTGGAAAATCCTCACCCCTTAAGGCGGTGCTATATATGGGTCAGATTTAAATTTTCATTTATTATTATATATTTTTTTAAATCTAGCCCAACTATGCTTCAACATACTGGAAAAGTGGATCCCAAGTTACAGAAGATTTGGATGCTCTATTCTGGACTTACAGTGGCTTTTGCACACGCCATCCACCCGGGAAGGTGATCAAGAAGCTTTACCTGAATTCAGTGGGAACAATGGCATTTTTTAAAAAAAAATCTTTTTTTCTTATGGTTTGGTTATCACTTTAGAGCTCCGTAGATTCTGTAAACTTCATGGTCTGGACTTTATATATAGCTCAAAAGATAGGTCTCTCTGTGCTCTCTTTTGATACCAAAATATATTTCATAAATATAACTATAGGCAAGTTACTAGACTCTAAAGCGGAGGGACCTCAAAAGCCTGAATCGCCTCAACCTCTGCCAAGATAACTCCAAATTGCTAAGTGCCAAAAAATAATAATGGTACGAGTGGCTAGAGGAAGCCTGCCTCTATGCAATCACCTTTTTGATTAGGCATTAAAAATGTATTACCTGGTCAGACACGTGGTGGAAAATTGAAGGCGTTGTAAAAACAACTTTCCACCCGCGCACGCTTGACCAGGTAATACCTTTTAACGCCTAATGAAAAAGGTCATTGCATGCTCTAGGCCCAGCCAGGGTAGACACTCGTCAATTTTTTTGGCACTTAGCAATCTGGAGTTATTCTGGATGGGGACTTTGGGATGCAGGTTTTTGAGGTCCCTCTTCTTTAGGGTCTAGTAACTTGCCTATATTTACCCTATGAAATATAGTTTAGTATCAAATGAGAGCACACAGAGAGACCTATCTTTTGAGCTATATATCAAGTCCATACAATGAAGTTTGCAGAATCTACAGAGCTCTAAAGTTGTAACCACAAGTTTAAAAGGGGGGGGGGGGGTGCAGCTGTCTCCCCTGTCAGTACAAACCCAAACTTCAATGTTAACATTGCTATAACTTTTTGGTCAAAAATGTTGATTCCTTCCCTCCCGCCCACAATAACTCATTCCAATTAAAAAAATTATGTCTAACATTTTATACCATTTTGTAAGTCTGTCTTTACTCTACCAATTGAATGGTTTCAAAAAAACATTGCCTCTTTTGTGAAGTTATAGATGATCTAAGGTAAAATTTTACATTTGTACTTGCCATTACTAGTGGATTTAAAATAAAATAAACTTCTATTTGTAGCACTATGCATGCTCTAGAGACTGAAGCAATTACAAGCCAATACAAAATACTGGGAGTGCGCGGCATCTTCCTCAATGGTGCTTGCTTCTTTGAGTTACCTTGAAGGATGACAAAAAGAAAGTATATGATATGCATATCATTTGAAAGCATGACAAGTGGGATATCCTTTGATAGCAAAATTATGTTCATAGGAGTAGAAACAAAAAAGTTATGATCAGCTGTATTTGAGGTTAACTTTTTTTTGGAAGTATATAACCCTAGCACCCCTTAAGGAGGGCAAAACACTTTTTCAAATATTATTCATGAAATGTACTATAACATTTTAACTACAAACATAACAGCACCAGAAACAAAATAATGTCTTTTTCAAGGTTTTAATAACTTCTTTCCAGTTGAGAAAAACTAAGTAAATATCCAGATTTGTGTAAACTTTTTTTATATATAATAATTATATTCTTTAAAGACTGCTGATCTTGAGTGTGTCAGTTCTGTTAATACTCATGTTTATTCATTGATTGTATATACACCATTTATCTTGAATTGAATACAATATTTTCAAATTGATAAAACCAAGTTTATTGTAGATACTGTAGAAAGAATCACTTCAAATTTATAACATGAAATTATAGTATCTTAACATATTAAAGAAGAAAAATGCCATGACACCTATGAAGCGAGACCCAGATTATTCTTGACCATATATAATTCTATGTAGTTTTTAACAATTATTGGAAACTTGAACTTTTAAAATTAGTGAAAACAAAGTTTCTCTGACGCAGAAAACAGTCCAGCTCATTGACTTTTCAGATATGTGGAATTAGGTATTTTTCTACTCAATGAAACTCGATTCCATTATCATGTTGTTATTTTTAGAAATTTCAATGAGTGGAAACTTTTTCATAGTGATTGTAAATGATTTAGTTGTTATCCTTGCAGGACCTGCCAGATTTGAAGAGTAAGTGATTACAGTGGTGATTTGCTGAGTATACTGGTCTTGGTAGGTGTTGCTGCATCATAATGAGGAATGCTCAAGAATCAGATTAAAATAGAGATACATTTCATTTATGACATCAATTGTGTTTCGAATATCAGGCACAGAGCATGATTTTGCTACAGCCAAATTTAAAACATATGAGTAACAATGAGTTTACAAAGCAAGTGCATTCTTCTTCTTGATAAAAGCCTGAGTCCCTCTTCTTGTGCCAGCTATTGCTGAAGCTCCATCATATGACTGTCCTCTCATATCGTCAACTTCAATTACCATGCTTATTGAGAAGATCAATAATATACCAGCAGCAATGTTTTCTCCAGTAGCCCTTTCGAGGTCGAGAAAGTCCAAAAATATTTCATGGATATGCGGCTGAGCTTGACCACAACAAATCGGCCAAAATTTCCTGATTTGCATGCTTGTGTCTGTGACGTCGTCAGCCATAACGCTGTAATATTTTGAAGTTTTTAATGGAGTTAAAAGCTTTTCATGCGATAAATCTGCCATAATACTTATAATTTCATTTTGTATTAGTTTAGATGTGTATTGCTGGTTCTTCTCTCCTAGTTGAAGATGATCCCTTATTATTGGAACGTACTTGACAACATATTCGAATTTCCAGAAGGATTTGATGTCATGCTCTCTCTATGGCCCTGCATAGGAAGCCCCTGCATGCTGCAAAATTTAACAGCATCAACAACAGCTGAGAGGATGTGTTTATTTCGGTTGGAGGTTGTGTTAGACATTTTCTGGATTTGACAATCTATTCTGGTTTCTAGATTTTTGAATGTCGTCAGGAATAATTTTGCAGCATGTGAAGCATCTTGGTGATATTGAAAATCCATTTTTACCCTTTGCTTTGCTGAAATTTTTGAAAGGTTTTTTCACTAGAATTCCCAAATAACCCTTCGTAATTGGTCCAAACAGTATATACACAATATTTACAGTAACCTCCTTCATGTGAGGGTAAATATGACAACCATTCGAACTCTTTTAGCCATGACTTCTGAAATGTTAATGGTAGTTTCTTTCCCTTCTTTATCATTTCAAAGGTTGCAAACTTTGAATGTTTGCCCTCACTCTTAAAAAATTCATGTTTGTCACTATCTGACAAGGAACTGATTGGTATACTACCAGAAGCAACAAGTCCAATATCATTGATACCTGTACTTCTACTTCCCGTTTCCATTAAAGCTGTTTGCAAAGAACTAGCATCATTAGAATCTGAACGAATGGACTACACAATGTCAGTTTTTTTAACACCTTCAGGTCTCGTGATAACCTCGCATCCCAGTAAATCCAATTCAATTTCTGAACTGGCATGAGCAGGGACAGAAATGCTACTTTTTATTACCTCTTGATGTGGTCCTGAAGTATCTCCAGAAGAAGAGAAAGAGCACTGATGTAGTCTCTTAGGTGACAAACTATTACTTATGGAATGGTCATCAGAGCCAGAAGTAACTCCAAAGGATGACAAGGAACACTGACGTAGTCTCTTCATTTTTAGCCTCTGAGTTCTGATCTGATACTGTAGCACATATAAACCATGTGGTTGCCAATTGCCACAGCACATACATCATGTGGTTGCTAGCCTAAGACCACCAACCACATGCACTCTACCCATAGTCCTACATGCAAAAATGTTTTGTCCCTACACTAAATATACCAAGAAAGTATTTAAGCTTAAGCACATGTAAAGTGTTCATTAAAGAATTTTATACATTATTAGACTGAAGGTTTAAACCCCCCCCAAAAACTGGATCTGCCCCTGCGGGTATCATAAACACCTGATGACGGAGCCCTATGACCTGTTCCTGAAGTGGAGCAGATGCTTGCATGATGCTGCCCATAGTATTTGTTGCAGTGGTTGGTCGAACGACAACTCCTGCCAATGTGCCCTCATCTGAGGCACGCAAAGCAGCATCCTGCAGTGCAAAGTGCTTGTTCCGTGCTGGCACGGCGACACTCTGACATGAGTTGGAGGGATGAGGATGATTGCAGAACACACAGTTCATCTGTGCAGAAACACCGATCATCAATGACACTGGTGTCTGTGGGCTCCTCCCCATTCCATGGGACATCCGTGGTGGTGGGGGTGGCCTTCCCACAGAATGCTCCCTGGCCTCCACTTCCCTTGCGATTATCCTCATTATCGAATACAAATCTCAATTTCCCTCTGAGAATTCTCTTCTTATGACCAAGCATAGCTCTGAAGGTAGCTTACTCATTAGGATGGATGACGGAAGTCCGCCATAGCTATCAGAGGGAACTCCAAGTGCTCTCAGGCCTCTCACATTCGACTCCACTATGTCAAAAAGTTGTTTTAGATCCTTCAAATATTGTGGTGACGTTATCACTTCGAGGTTCAGTAAAGGATCCATGTCTCGGAAAATAATTAGCAGAATCTCCGCTTTAGGGTAGTCACTGCTTCTTCATAATTAGCTGCTGTCAGTGTTAGAACTGATATAGCATCACCTGCCTCAGACTCCAACAGGGAGTTCAAATAATTGAACTTGTCAATGCTTTACAAGTTAGAGTTGTTGTGCACAGAGGACTCAGATGTATCCCAGAATGTCATCCACTTGGTCAGATCCCTACTGAACTTCTTAAGTGACAGTTTTTCGGTAGTCTCACACATGGTGTCACGTGTATTGGTAAATCAACACAACTCGGAGGTGTGGTTATACTTCCCGATGTAGCAGTCACAACTGCATTTACTGGTGGGGTTTCCAATTCAGAATGATGAGAGTGTGTGACATTAGCTGGGTCAGCATGGTGACCCATTTCTGGGGTGTGCTCAGGGGTTCTTAGAACCCTTCGTGTGCACAGTCGCAACTTGATTGCCCTTAGTGTGGCCTCAAGTCTATTACTGCTAGTTCGATACACTCATGGACCTCATCAGTACTCCAAGTTCTTCTCCTCCACCAACTCTGTGATTTCGTCGTCCAGTTTATTTAGAAGCTCAGCCTTCAGTTGAAGGGCTTGTTTCTTCTGCTTCAAATTTTCCACATTTGACTCATCACCTTCTACTAGGCCACATCATTGCTTGTAGTTGCGCTATGCAGCACATGACTGATGCTCAGTGGGCCACTCGCAGTTTCTTTTTTCGGCTAAGCCCCTCAGCTTCAGCCATCTCAAACTCTCCAGGTTCGTTATCTGGGTGTTTGCGGCGCATTTCTACGATCCGGCTCAAAGGACCGTGTGAGATATAGCCAAAGTTTTGACTATTCTATCGCTAATTTGTGGAGCAGCTAGCTAACCCAAGGCGAATTCAGGTAAAACATTAGCAATCTCAAACAAAGTGAACATCAAATCTCTTTCATATTCAAGTGATCAAGATTAAAAGTACACATGCATGAACAAATGACTCCTGAACAATGACGTAATGAATAACTGACAATACAGTAAGTCATATACAACAATAAGGCAGGGTTCACTATGAAATTTTCCCATTTTCAAGGCAATTATGTGGCTCCATTAAACTGTGAAGTTCTGGAAAAATTATCTTATTCCATTGCATTTCTTAGAGCAGAAGTTACCATTGTAAAGAAGTTGGATGGGTGGAGTGAATAATTTGAAGACACAGGTCATTTTTGTAAAAGTTTATATAAAGTAGCAATAAAGTCAGTTACAACTTGAGAAACAGTGCAATAGTGAAAGTGTTCTAGAAATATTTAATACGCTTTATATATATATATCAGGTAGTAGTAGGTAAGCAGTTACAACTTGAGAAACAGTGCAATAGTGATTGTGTTCTAGAAATATTTAATACGATTTATATATATATATATCAGGTAGTAGGTAATATACATTATGTCTAAACCTATTGCAGTCTTCCTGCTCCTGTGATATGTACTCTTCGTTCAATGCAGTTACAACTAATTATACCAACTCCTAAACTGATAAGACCATTTCAAGATGAATTTTAAGTGTTTTGTTTATTCTGTCTTCAATGGAAGCTTTCCAGAGAGTGCACTATATAGAAAGAAAGGGGAAAAATAGTTTCAAACTATCGGTGAAATTATTTCGATCCAACGTTTAATCTCAAGTGGAATTATTTAATTTTCTCCCAATTTTTTTCTCTGATCACTTTAGTATTGTCGGAGATGAGTCCATATCTGACTAACAAAGACTTATCTGAGATGAATAGTAGGAAGAACAAACCACTATGACCACAGCGCTCCAACTGCAGAGAAAGCCAGAAACAACTGCACCACAACAAGACAGGAAACAAGTAATGAATTCACAACATATGCCAAGTTATAATAATAAGAACTTACTGAATAGCAACTACATATACAAGGATCCAGAACTTCTAGAAGACTTAGAACATCTGATGGTTTGGCTACTAATTACCAAGAAGCCACAGCAAAGAGCTGTGAAGTAGATGTGGATGTTGTATAAAAGGAACTGAATAAAGTAATTTAGTTAGATTACCTCTTAGTGAGAGAGTACATTGAACTGGTGTATAGTATTTTGTACTGAGTAATTTGTGCCTATTGAGTTGAGCTTAGGGTACTGTATCTTTGACTGGTGTATGTCATATTTTGTGAATTGATAAATCATGTATTTTTAACTACTGTTATATTAATCATGCTCTTCATTAGTGGTTACATAGCAACAATGGAGTGTTTGCTGATTTTGGTCTAACCAGAGGCTGTTGGTTAGGCATCAAAGGGTACTGACTACAAGAGGATTTTAGTAGTAATATTTGTCTAATAGTGGTGGCAGCGGTGGAATCTCTATCAGGAAATCCAGACCAATATTTAGTAGTAGTGTTGGTGAGTTGGGATTTTGTTTTGTCGTGACTAGCTAGTGAGTGCTCAGGGGAAACAGCCACTCATCTAGTGAGAAGGCCTGTTAGAACAAGAACCTGTGAGCGCAAAACAATGTAAGATTTTTTGGGGGTTGAGTTCGAGGATGTCTGTAGAGCGCAGAGAACAGGAGACATGACACCTCAGGAGTCCAGAGCCTAACACCCCCATGGATCGATTCCTGGCACAATGGCAAGTAATCAATCAGCAATGAGCTGAAAGAGAGCAAGTAAGAGGAGATCAACAGCGAGATGAGGAATGGCAACGGCAACATGAGGACGAGGGGCTCCTTCAATAACGAAGACATGAGGAAGATGTGGACTGTGTTCCTCTGAGGGTCCTTGTCGGGAGCAGGCTTGTGTCATTCTTTCCTGCATATCAACAAGCTGACTACGAGGTGGTCAAGCAAACCATTCTGTCTGAATACCAGATTTCATCTGAAACATAGAGAAGGAAAGTTTTCGACCAATCTTCTGATACTACTACTAGCCCTGAGACATGGTTAAGAACCTACCAGCAACATTTTAATCAATGGCTGGACTCGACCGATAAACCACCCAGAGACACTATGCTATTAGAACTAACTTTGAGGAATATGCCAAAATGGCTTGAGTTACAAATCCATAATGTGAACCCTCAATCATATGAAGAAAAGACTGCGGCTATAGCTAGTGAGAAACTTAGCCAACAGATTCTATACATAAAGAGTTGGAGGTACTGAAGCAAATGGAGCAGAATGGAGGTAACAAGTTCAGTCCTCAGCAGAGAGAGGAGAGCAGGTGGTACCTTAGCCCATTCCGAGAAAGGCGCTTGGAGCAGATGAGTTCCAAGACCCAAAAATTGAGGTGCCAGTCAGCCACGTTAAACAGACAGAGACATGAGCCAAGTTGAGTGTTTCGGCTGTGGAGACAAAGGGCACTACCGAAGCCAATGCAGAGTAAAACTGGAAAAAGCAAACTATGGAAGTGTTGATTGTGAGAACCAGAATGTACCCGAAATTTAATCGATCCGAATGAGGTCAAAGTGAATTGTGAAACAGTGGTCACACACCTCAACACTGGCTGTGCCATGCCTCAACCCTGACTCAGAGCAGCCCTGCAAAGATCAAACTATAAATAGAATTTATAAATAGAGCAAGATAGAATCTATAAATAGAGCTAGAACACATGACCTCAGACTATCAAAACACGATCAGAACTTATGACCTCAGACTATCAACACATAGGACAATCAGATATCATCTCACACTCTTAGATAAGTCCTGTAGGGACATAGAGTAATTCTACCACTCTGACACTGTTATCAAACCATAAGCTGTGAAAGCCTGGCTGCAAGGGTATTTAAACCCCTCTGCAGTCCAGGCTTAGTCAGTTTCATCCTATCTTCATATTCTGCTACTCGACTTTTGTTTTAATACAAGCTACTTAAGATCTAAAACTCTTTTGTCAAGCTTGGGGTTTAGCTAGAAGAAATTAGGAAGAGACTCTGGTGGCAGAGAATTACCAAGGTTGGTATCTGTTAGGTCTCTTGTGGTTGGAGACTCTAACATCTGGTGGCAAGTGGTGATTCTTACCTTTCATCGAAGTGGACTGGTTAGTAATACAGCTATTGTGTTGCGTTACCTTATCTTTTCTGGGAAACTTATACATAGAAGATAGCTGGTGTTTGGCTAAGCGGAGAATTGGAGCTGTGGCTGAGGACAATCAGAACTCATGACCGCAGACTATTAACACATAGGACAATCATGATATCATCTCACACTCTTAGATAAGTTCTGTAGGGACATACAGTAATTCTACTACTCTCACATTGTTATCAACACCATAAGCTGTGAAAGCCTGGCTGCAAGGGTATTCAAACCCCACTGCAGTACAGGCTTAGTCAGTCTCATCCTATCTTCAAATTCTGCTACTCGACTGTTGTTTTAATATAAGCATTGGTCAAGCTTGGGTTTAGCTAGTAGAAGTTAGGGAGAGACTCTGGTGGCAGTGAATTACCAAGGTTGGTATCTTTTAGGTATCTTGTGCTTAGAGACTCTAACAGGCTGTTCAAAATCCATTGAACATCCACGTTGCATATGGGAGTTATACCACTTAGACAGGAAGATCCCCAACACCATGGCTAGTGACAAGAAGACCTGTTTCCAGCAGCTAAGATCTCCCTACAAGTTGAAGGGAAAGAAGTAGATCTGGCTGTAGGTTTGTCCCGACACATTCAAGTGGACATGTTGATGGGACATGACATCCCACACCTTTGAAAGTACTTAAAGAAGCCCTGGAGAAGGAGCCAGTGGCAGAGGAGGAAACGACCCCCAGAAACACACCTAGCTGGGAGAGTGGATGAGTACTCTGCCTAGAATATGGAGGGAGAGGGAAAAGAAATCGAAAACTTAGCATCAGATGTAAAAGAACCAGTAGTTCCAAGGAATTCCGTCCCAACACAAGTGACAATGGTATTGACCCGGGCGCAAGAAGAAATGCAGAGCCAGCTCAAAAAGGAGACCCAAGACCTTCAAACGAGCCAGGGAGTGGTCAGACATGCATTGGACGAGGTGGAACTAAGTTATACTGATGAGTAAGACCAAACGGTAGTACACATGTGCAAAGTAGTAACACACCTACAGATTTGAATGTAGCAGAGGAAGACACTTTGATATTCGAGACTGTGACCCCAGAGCAGTTTAGTGGGCTACAAAAGGAGGATGCTATGTTAGTGAACATTTGAAAGAAGGCAGATGAGGGACATGGTCCTTACATCTGGGAGTAGAGTCTGCTCATGAGGGAGCCGTATCGCCTACAAGGGAAGAAGCTGATTGTTGTACGAAAGAGAGCACACATGACGATCCTACAGTTGGCACACAACACTCCAATAGCTGGTCATTTTGGTCAAGTCAGAGCCCTGGAAGCGATTCGGACGAGGTTGGACCAGCCTGGCATCACAAAGAATGTAGTGACATGTGTAAATCTTGCCTATTATGCCAAAAGTAAGCCCCTGCCGTGGTAGTGAGAGCACCCCTCCATCTATTACCTGTGATAGAAACTCCATTTGAGCGAATTGCTATGAATATAGTTGGACCACTTAAGAGAACAAAATCAGGAAACATAGTTATTATGGATTACAAAGTGGCTAGAGGCCTTCCCCATTAAAAACACGGTGGTAGATTGTTTGATTAACCTGACCTCAAGAGTGGGAGTGCCAAAAGAAGTATCAACTGACAATGGTACTAATTTTGTATCAAAGGCAATGAAGCAATTCTGTGCTATGATGGATGCTCACAAGATTAGAACCTCCCCATATACTATCTACAAACCGACGGAATGGTTGAATGGTTTAATGCCAACATCAAAATGTTAATACGGAAACTCACATTGGGAGGAAAGACGAATGGGACTAGTGCATACCTTTTGCATATCGAAGCATGGTGCACAGCACTACAGGTTTTTCACTTTTCCATTTGCTTTTCGGGACGGAAATGAGGTTGCCTCTAGATGAGTTTACTCGATATTGGAAAGGGAAAGAGGACGTCATGGAGACAAATGTGGGAGAATACCTCAGATTATTAAAGGAGAACATTGAAATAGCCCATGAATTAGCCCGAGAGAGTGAAAAAGAGAAACAGAAATGATAGTACGACAGAAAGTCTACAGAGAGAGTTTTTGAAGTAGGAGATTTTGTGTTGGGGTAGACCAAGTACGAAATGCATGGCAGGGACCTTTTATTGTCACGGAAAAGATCACGGCCGTTACATATAAAGTTGACCTTGGTTTACCTGGCAAAAGGTATAGAACGTTCCATGTCAATGGAATGAACATTGGACATCACCTGCCCAAGTAGTCTTCCTAGCATTGGACGATGAACTTGATGACCCCTTCCAACCAAGCTTGGATATGGTGTAACCCAACTCAATCCTGAGCAGCAACAACAACTAGTAGAGTAGAGAAAGAGTTTCAGGACGTGATCCGAGATGTGCCTGGATGAACCAAGTTGGTAGAACAAACCATTCCCACCAGAGATGTCAGGTTGCTGCCGTATCGATTTGCACATAAGTAATCAGAATCAGCTAATGACAATGCTGATGGCTTGTCTTGTGAACATGGTTCCTGGAGAGGAAGATGTCAGAGATGAGCCCATACCTGACTAACAAAAACTTACCTGAGATTAATAATGGGAACGAACAAACAACTATGACCACAAAGCTCCAACTCCAGAGAAAGCCAGAAACAACTGCACCAGCCAGCGGAAACCAGTAATGATCCGCAACAATGCCAAGTTATAATAATAATAACTTACTGAATTACAACTCCATAATTATACAAAGATCCAGAACTTCTACAGGACTCAGAAGCATCTGATAGGTTGGCTACTAATTACCAAGAAACAACAGCAAAGAGCTGTGAAGGAGATGCGAATGTTCTATAAAAGGAACTGAATAAAGTAGATTAGTTAGATTACCTCTTAGTAAGAGTGTACGTTGAACTGGTATAGTATTATGTACTTAGTAATTTGTACCTATTGAGTTGAGCTTAGGGTACTCTATCTTTGACTGGTGTATGTCATATTTTGTGAATTGATTATTAAGGTATTTTTAACTACTGCTATTGCTCTTTGTGAGTGGATACACTTCGTGAGTGGTTACACAGCACCAATGGAGTTATTGCTGATTTCGGTCTGACCAAAGGTTGTTGGTTAGTCGTCGCAGGGTACTGACTACAGAAGGAGTTTAGTACAGTAGTAGTATTTGCCTGACAAGTATATTTCATCTCAAAGATTCCCATTCTATCCTTGATGGAGTCATTTACTTTCCACCTCCATTTGTATTTAAAAAGTGAAATACTTGTATATAGTTTGTTAGTTTTTCTAATGTAGTACTCAAGTCCCCAGCCCTCTCTGATCCTTGGTGGATTCATTCATCCCCCTGCCCAATTTCTTCCATTCATTTCCCCCCTTTTTTCCTTTTAGCGTTTTCCACTGCCCCTCCCCCAACTATTAATTAAAAATATGTATGTTTAAATATTTAAACAAATATTTTCAGCCTACCAAGAGATTGGGAAAGAATAACTTCAAACCCCACCAAAAAACTCAAATATTTTTCTGGTGCTTTTAGAAGGAGTACCTGGTAGGATCTTCATTTGTTGTTTCTTCCATTTTAGATGGCTTGTTATGCTATATTATTTGACATCTTGCGAGTTATTAACCAAATCACCTATTTTCACTTGCAGACCAGATTCAGGCCATTATAGCTATAAACCGATTGCCAGGATCTCGATCATTCTATCACCATTCGTGATTTAAATAAGCTGGTATTATTTACATGTGACCTGTTCATTTGGCGAGTGAAGGAAACCAGCAGTGGAGAGTTAGATGGAAAACTTTAGTATTGCACACATAGTTATTTATGAATGCAAGAAATGAGTGAGAGACAGTAAAGCATCCTGTAGAATCTGATGAATTACGGCAGACTAGGTCATGAGAATCATGTCCCCCTCGTACGTGTGAGCATATATTATGTATTTTTAATACACGCAATAAATGGCCTCCATGTGTACTTACCTATTTTCAGTCTCCATCCTCATAATTGTGCCTTGGCTTGACACCAATTGTATGAGTATATCTATAATCAAATATTGCCGGCCAGGTATCACAAATGCTGAGAATCATTCCTCATCATATTTATACTGTTAATTGAGTAAACCAGCAGAGCTGATGAGCAACAATAGTGGTACATAGTAAATCTGCATGAGGCATATACTTCATTAACAGAGGTACCCAGTATTGCCAGGAAAAGGACAAAAGGAGCAGGAAATGAGAATGAGACATGTTCTCAACCTGGTGCTGTTCACCTCCAATGTTATTGGCCGCAATCACTTTATGGCTATTAAAATAATATCTAAAAGCTTAACAACCCTGCCCTCAGTAAATCTCAGCATTTCTCCATCTGCAGTGTACTTCTATTAGTGAGGATAAGAAGCAAGAGTGCTAGCAAATTTTATGCATCAGGTGAGCTCTAATTCATAACTAATAATTCTGCCCAGGTGTTTATTGGTGTGATATCTCATGAAAAAGTTGAACATCAAAACATTATAACAACTTAAAATCAAATTCATAATAAAATTATGTTGACTAATGTCCATTATCAATTCAACTCACATGTTCAGGTATATCCACAATCTATTGAAGCTTCTTATTTAGGACAACAATTTATTATTGTAGGTCAACAGTTCATCTCTATTATAATGTTCAAGCACTATAAATACACTCTCAATGAACTCTCAGTTGACATAATAACATTACAATAACCTTCTGGATATCTGACAATGACAATTTCAGAAAAATTGGAAACTGCAATCTTCTGTTCCTCTATCTCTACCAGTTTTGATTGGTTGGTGTAGAGGTTGTTCAAATTTTTAGTTATCCTCGTGTTTTCTATATATAGCTCGGTACCACACTATTTTTAATCAAATTGAAATTGTATTGTTTCGACGTTTTAACTAGATGCTCTAGCCTTCATCAGTAACAATTAGACAGTATTGACCAAGTTTTGCATGAGCCTGTGTATAGCTATTGACCATATGCTACAAAAGCATACCTTGGCACATGATTGTGTCCAACAAATGAACTGCACATTTGAACTGGGTGTAATAAATAAATAATAATAATAATAATATTAAACCAAAAAATATAAATAATAATAACAAAAAAATAACAACAAAAATAAAATAATAATAATAAAATAAAAAATAAAAAAATATAAAAAAATAATAAAAAATAAAATAAAATAAACTAAACAAATAAATTATTAATAATAATAAATAAACAAATAAAAAATAATTATATATACACAAGTAATAAATGTAGCAATAAAATAATAATAAATAGATAAATATAACAATTCACTAAATAATAAATTTGATAACAACTAAATATAAATAAATATATAAACAAATAAATAAATAAAAATTACAAAATACAAAATTATAAACAAAATTAAAATATATATTTTATTGTTTTGTTACATATATTTTTGTGTAATTTTATTTCTTTTTTTCCCTTTTTATTATTATTTATTTTTATTTTTATTTTTACTTAATTTTAAATGCACAGGCATCTGACACCTCATCATAATTGTTTTATGTTATTAGTATTATATATATATATATAATATATTATTATTGTATTGTAGATTATTTTAATGATTATTACAGCAGTTTTGTTTCATATTTATTATATATTTATATTTACGTTATATTTGTTTTATTTGTTTGTTTGTTAATTTTTTTAGTTTATATACTTATTATTATTGTTGTTGTTGTTGATGTTCTTCTCCTTCTTTTTCTTCTTCTTCTTCTTATTATTATTAGTAGTAGTAGCAGTAAAGTATTATTAGTATCATTATTTTATTATTATTATTATTGTTATTATTATTGTCATTGCTGTTATTGTTGTTGTTGTTGTTGTCGTTGTCGTCTTCGTCGTTGTTGTTATTATTATTATTATTATTGTTGTTATTGTTATTATTATGTTGTTGTTGTTGTTATTGTTATTATTATTGTTGTTATTATTGTTATTGTTATTGTTTTTGTTTAAAAAATTTATTATTAGCTGCGTGTGCCAGTTCACATGCTAGATTTGTGTGCTGGTTCATGTGCTGGACATATGTGTTAAGGTGTGGTTTTGTAGCCCACGGTGAATAGTTACTTCTATATAGCAGGCTCACTTGAGTCTTAGCATCTCATATAGGCTAGAGCATCTACTTGAAACATCGAGAGAATACAATTTCAAGTTGATTATTGAGTAGGTTTATTGTAAAGGTCTATAATTGAATTATTTCCTGTTCGGCAAATAAGGAATCTAAAAAATGTTCAGCCAGCACACACAAACACACACACACAAACACACACATCATTTTCCTTCTCCATTTTGGTTCACTTCTATACAGACACCTCTGCAAGCATGTATGTCATTGGTTTTTAAGGACAACTGGAAATATTAAAGCTATATACTAATTGTTGTAGCCTAGAGTATTATGAATCCTTAATAATACAAGAGAATGGTGAGAGGCTGAGATAGAAATTCTGCCACCAAGCTGTTAATTATTTATGTGATTAAAAAAGAACCAACATTTTGCATACTTGAAATGTAATGTATGACTATATAACAAGAATATGATCAACACTAGTATATAGTTGTATAGGTCTGTGGTTAGCTAGCACATTCCTGTTGCCTATTTTGTTTAGCTTAATGAGGTGATGACTATGAAACACTCATATTATAAAATATTTCTGAAGAATTCTATAGAAGGAGATACTTTGTAAATGATGAATTGTTAAGTTGTTATCTATCCTGTTCCACTGCCTTCCTATAATAATAATAATAATAATAATAATAATAAGTTTATTTCTTCTTAGTAGAAATTCTAAAAATAGTAACTTCTTATTTACACAGGACATAAATGCTATTATGGTATACTAAATAATTCAGGCAATATAGGTCAATTGTTATTGTTGTCCTACCAGACATGTTTCTTTTGTTAACTTCAATAACAATAGAGCTTCATAAGTCTCAACCTGCAACTTCAGCATAGCAACCTTCCTTCATGGCTTCATCATCTTATAAAAACAAAATGCCCAGAAAATACAAACTCTCCTACACCTGGCTCACACCTATGGTTTCTGTGTATGAATATATTAGCTTTCTACCCACACAGGTTTACATTGTTCATACAGAGGTGTGTTGGTAATTCTCCTTGATTTCTAATTTCTAGCTATAGAGCAGAAGGAAATTTCAAATGATGATAAAAAGTCCATGTATTGTATTTACTGTGAGCATATGAGTATATATGTGTTTATATGTATGTTTGTGCATCTGTATGTGCTTGTGTGTATGTGTATGTGTCTGTATATGTGTATGTTTGGGGGTCAGTACATGTCAGTACTATATTAATCAGCACCTTCCCATGGTAACCTGTGAGAAATTGTTCATTTTTGTAACAACTGGCAAAATCTGATTTTTCTGAAGTTTGGATTCACTTGATTCTGAGTAAAGGGTGCCATCAGATAGCATCACTCAGTTCTTGCCAAGACTGCCCCACTGCAGAAACTTTGCACATCTCTCAGGGTGAGCCATCTTACTGTGTGCATAAACCAGGTCCGAAGCTCTTTTTTTTGTGTGTGGCATTTGTCATCACGGAATGTCATGACATGCTAGATGTGGAGGGCTCTACTAAGACACAAGATAATGTTATGATGTGTCTACTATCGATGAAATGAAGATATATCAAGTTCTGAGTGAGTTGGGTAAGTATAAGGTGGTGTAACTGCTGTTTGAGAGTGAAGCTTATATAGAGCTGGCAGAGAGGTTCATGGGACATAGATCTCAGACTGACAGGTGAAGTTGTTGCTATTATGCTAACATGGACATCATTGCATACTTGGAAGTCTGGTTGAGGTTATAAGTATATAGGTATGGAATATTATGTTGGTTCAGCATCTTTGAAGTTTGGGAACTGAAGTTGTGATACAGGTTTGCCATGTATTATGCTTCAAAAATATAATAAAAATACAAACCTTATCACATTAGATGTCAAAATAACTGACCTGGTCCATGAGAATGCAACCAAGAGGCACATCAATGAGGACATGAGAAAATATTTCCTGAAATACTAAGTTTTATTATAAACTAGAGATCAACAAACCAAACATCCCTAATAGTCATTATGGTGTGTTCATGTATGGGCTCATCCAAATGTATCAGGATTAATATATCCACCCACTGGTCAGTACACGAATAATATAAATGGTGTCTCCAGAAACTGACCAGACTAGATCTGTATCTACATATTAGAAAACAACTTAAGAGTGCTTTTGCTAGAGGACTATATTACATCATAGTCATCCTTGATGTAAGCCACCTCTGCACAAGCACCGACCATGAAGAAGGATTTAAGGAATGCAGAATAGCTATAGAGAGATATACCCCAGGACAAGTCCATCTTGCAGCATATCTGATCAGATTTCAGCCAGGTAGACTCACTTATCAATGACCTCTGCAGCAGATACCATGTCTGCTGGTGTATAATTAGATAAGTGAAGGTTTTAAGTTCTGTGAGGGATCATGTCTCAGCTGAATGATCATAAAGGATCAGATTCTATTGGATTCAAGATTCTTCAGAGCAGTATTTCTGTTTTTAAGTGGTTTGCAAGACCCTTTTCCCTGAATGTATATTTCTCAATATCAAAAAGTCAGAGATTGAAAACATGGGGCAAAACACTTGGTGGGAAAGTATATCATGAAAGTTACTATGAAAATGTTCAGCCCTAACTGAATGAGAGCACACTCTTCAGCATTCCATGATGGAGCCATTTATGTGATTGTCAATATCTGTCCATGTCATTGACTACATGTCTGAAGGTCTTATTTTGTTATTCCACATGAATGTTGCTGGTACTGAAAACTGATAGAAGCATTCAATTAATTGAACGTCAACCTTTTCAATGAGATGGCCATAAAAAAGTAATAAAAGGTAACTTACACTGATGACCATTTCCTTTGTAGGTTCATATACTTCATGCAATTTTTTAAATATTGTTGCGTTGATAGTTTGTCTATTGTTGCTAAACTATTATTTTGTGAAAGTTTGCTATTTTAATTAACTTTTCATTTGTTACTGGTCATATCTTTGTTAGAAATTTGTCAGGTAGGACTGAGAGTTTAGATGCTTGCACATTGCCACATCTAACTAGTCTCATACTAAGTATATGCACATTGATCTTTTCATGTGACTGTTGGTTGCTGCCAGTGACCCCACAATATCTGAAAATGTGGCATCAAACCCACTAACATCTAGATGCATGGTACATGTATGTGCATTACTTTTAGCCTAAAGGATTACACTGTATAATAAATGGTTACTTTACATGTCTTCAATAATTCTTATATCAGAAAATAACTAAGATTTATACTCACTGTGATCCCTGTGCCTTCATCATATGTTTGGAAGCTGCAAATATTATATGAAGTGCATGAGAAGTTTACCATTAGAACCATACAGAAACAACACAAGCCCCTACTTTCCCATCCAGACCCCATCTTCATAATTAAAACCCTTGACTGTTGTTAGCTCTACTGATGCATGCAATACAAATTGAATTGTGAAATGCCATGAGACTGATCTATCAGCACCCTAATCAAACAATGGCTTGTCTCTGTCACTTCACTCTGCCATCTTGTTGTATAGTTTATGAAATGTCCTGGGCAATGGGAAAAAGATACATGCACCCTAGAACCAAATCCAAGGCCTTCACTAGAATTATCCTAAACGTAATAACTTGAACTATACTTCATATATTTAACTGTAGCAAATACAAGCCCTGGAGCACAGTGTAGGATAAATTAGCTTACAATGAGCTTCAATGAATTTACCTTTCGTGAATGGGGTGTTATTATGAACACTATGAGTACACACATTAGCTTTCCATACTTCAACTGTTGTTGCTCTTTAGATAAAATAGCCAGTGCTGTCTTCAGATGGGCCAAAGAAAACCACAAATATTAGAACAATCTAACTTTACCTCCAGACCATAGGATAAATGATCTCTAAACCGAGAGTCACACACTCAAATTTAGTTAGTAGAATATTATACCCTCACCTTGGGAATATAGCTTGAATTTGCCACAACAATACACTTACAATACTATTACTCCAATAATTAATTTAATATTTTTTAAGCATTTCCAGAGGGAAACCGTTTCATTTTCTAACACAGATATTATACTGAGTGTTTCAAACTTTCAGGACATGATCTTTTTAGATTATGTGTGCTACAATTAAACTTTAAAATATTAATTAAAAAATCATTACAGGACATGTTTTCAAAGTCTAGGTATACAAACTACATTCACTAAGAAAATTATCTGTCTACCCATCTTAGCAATTGGATGCCTTTATGCATTATTAGAGTTAGCAAAAGCTAGGAACTTTGTAAGTAATATTAATTTCAACATTCAACAACTAGTAATTTTGCTACACTCACTAATCTTAGTGTAGTAACAAATGACCACTCAATGCCACTTTATCCTGTCCCACCTCCACTGTATGATCGTTCATACTCTTGCACGCATCACATAACATCACGCTTTCTTACTCTTACATGCACTACTTTCTGATGTTACACTGACACTGTGTGATTGCCTCCATTTATCATGAGCATACAGGGGGGTAATTTCCATATGAAACTTGGGGGGGCCAAAAGCAGTATTAAAGCTGCTTACTCTAGGGGAGTCTCTAGATTCTCATCCAGGATATTTTGAAAAATAGGACTACAGCCTTTGGGGTAAATTAGTGTTGAAAATATTTTCATTTTATTAATCACCCGAACACCAGATGACAAACAGTATACTAGCACTAACATCTAAGAGAGAGAAAGAGACTATCATTCACTTCTACTAAGAAATGGAAAAGTGGCCGAAGATGGATGAGCGCCTCTCTACTCTATCCACAAAGTCATTTGTCACTTGCTTGAGGCTCACTTCCTTTACCAGCTCTTTATGCACTGTGCATGTCATGAGATGATTGAGGTGGTTGTTTGACATTGTTGTACGAAGGTAAGACTTCACCCTTCTCAGCGCACTGAAGGCTCGTTCAGAGCTTGCATTAGTTGCCGGCATAACCAGAACAACCTTGACCAAAGACATGACCTCTGGTATGAGGGGCCAGATGCTTTTGTTCTTTTTGAGGAAATCAACGACATTTTGCAATGTATCACCACCACCTTTATCTTGACTGAAACTGCGATAGGACTCTGCCATTATAGATAGCTGGATTCTTAAGGTTTCAGGGTCAAACACAGTGTAGAACTCACATAGTTCGTCAACATTTTGTGAGACATCCTCCCCCAATGTTCCTTTCACTAGGACCTTCTCACAGGTTGCATATGTGGTGTAGTCCTTCTGATTAAAACGCTCTTCAGCTACAGTGTCCACAGCCTCAAAATAGATTTGGCGGTAAAAGTTCTCTACATTGGTATGGTGCTCATGTTGAGCATTACCCTCACTATACCTTGATGGCATCTTACAGGGACGTGGAAGTGAAGGCTCTTTTAGTTCCAACTTCACAGCAGCTTGAGTTACTTTTGTCCAATGGAGGCTTGCATCCCTGTCTGATCGTATTCCTCATAGGACAGTGACAGATAGCTTGGCATTCGCTTGAGCATCCACTGCACATAGCTCTGCCCTCTGAAGGCAAGTGCTGAGGTTATCTGAATGTGAAAGTACTACAATGGCAAGCTGAAGACCATAGAAGAAACTAAAAGTTTGCATTTTAGTCTCCACGCCAATTATTCTTGCCTTCATTTCAGAGTCTTTGACATGGTCTTGTGCCCAGTCCCATAGGATCATGAGAGTGCCATAATTTATTCAGAATAGCACTCAGTGATGCTGCTCGGAGAGTCCACCTTGTTGGGCAGAGGATTTTCAGAGTTGGTGAGCCAATATTGTCTACATGGAGATCATGTTCCATTTGCCCCAGAATTTCTGATTGCTTTCTGCGGAATACTGCCTCTCTTTTTGGACTCTTCTTTATTAATTTAGTAATTTCATAAGCCACATCAAGCGTGTCTTTCAACAGGGAAATATTTTTTATTGTATCCCCGACAGCAAGATTAAGCGAGTGGCAATAGCAGTGTGTTAGCAGACATTTTTCATTCAGTTTCTGGATTTGTGCAGCAACCCCATTTTTTGTTCCAGTCATGGTCGAACTTCCGTCATAACATTGCCCACGGGCATCTTGAATTTTGAGATTCATGCGTAGCAGCACATCTTTTATGCAAGCAACAATTGTGTCTGCATTGGTCTGAGAAATTGACATCAGACCAATATATTCCTCCGTACTGTCATCTCATTAACCCAACGTATGCAAATCACAAGTTGTTCAATGTTGCTCGCATCTGTACTCTCATCAGCCAAGATACTGTAACATCCAGATTCAGCTATGTCAGCTGCTATACCAAGAAGCACTTTTAGAGCCATGATTTGTAAGATTTCATTCTGAGCATCTGGACTGATATGCTTGTCGTAAGACTTTTCAATCCATTTACTAAGCACTTTATCATCTTCAGCTCGCAGAAGGAGGAGTTGCTTGAAATTTGACTCCTCCTCTTGCGTGCCCTTACGAAGGGCAATTCCCTGGCGGGCAAGATAGGATACACTTTGAATGATTTTCAGGAGGCAGTTCCTATTTTCCTCTTTCTGACTCTTAAGCTGCTCCTTCAGCTGCTCATCAATATGACAAGGTTGAGTTAACATAGCAACTGCATGCTTGTGACATAGTGAGCTTTCGTGCTTATGGAAACCCTTGTTTTTACACAGAGCATTTTTCCAATTTCTGAACCCATCAGACAAGAAGGAGGTTTCAGACCTTCTATCCAGCTTAAGCAGTCCCTTCAAATTGGCTGTGCCACAAGTGTGGCAAATAATAGTGTCTGAAATTGGAAGATAATGCAGCCATGAAAATTGCGAGTATACCAGGCTGGTTGGAATGCTCGTTGATGACCCATCTTACTTTTAGGGTATTTGATGTTGATTGGCTGGTAGGGAACTTGAGGAAGGGTATCCAGAGTCAGGGATATTCTACTGGCTTCTTGTTGCTTCTCCTGAGAGATATCAAAAGTACTTGTAGCTTGAGTCAAAGTCTAATTTTGCACCAAAAAAAATACAACAGGGTCTGTCAATATATGATTGTTAATAAGGATTCACTGACATCAGAGGCTGAGATGCCACAAAAAAATTGAGAGGCTTAATGTTGTTATCATGTGATGGATTATGACAGACGTACCTGTTCAGATTCTTCTGGGTTTTCTTCAACCTGTACATCTTGGCTATCAGATCCTTGGGCTTGATCATCAGCCTTCTCCTCAGACTCCCTTTGTCTCTTAGTTGGACTTTGACAAAAACTTAACAAGGAGGCTTGTCTTTTAGGCATGATTCACTCAGCTAATTTCTCAATATAATGGCCTGCTACACTGTTAGGGTTCACTCTTATATTGCTTAGTTTTCCGATTAATGATTAACAGCACATTAGGTTTATAGCAGAACTCAACATAAGGCAGTGGAGAGCTTACTTATATAGGCACTCCACTGCTGTCATGGCAAAATCAAAATGAACCAATGAAATACATGAACTATATATATAAATGTCAAAATGATCCAACAGCTAAAATGATCCTCACACCTAAAGTGTTAGAGTTCCATGGTATGGTCTGAGGTGGTTGAGTTGTCAGGCTGTTATTCGTGACATACACTAACTGGTCACATGTATTGAACCGATTAGGGAACAAAGTTGTTGTTTTTACCAATATTATGGTGTTGTTCTATGGTGTTGTTCTATCTAGTATATTTCACACGAATTACAATTATGAATGTTGTATAACTTGTTAGTCAACACCTTCAACAGCTTGCGAAAACTCCCTTAGAACACTTGTTTTGGCCAAAAGTTGGGGGGGCCATAGCCCCGCCAGCCCCCCCAGAAATTACCCCCCTGGCATACTATCAATATATCCTGAACACTTTATAATTGCTTTGCACTCTTTAGAATTATTTTGAAATTATGCTCTTAACCAAGAATGACACATGGTTATTATAAGAAATATAACTATTTAGCTTGCATCAAATTGGCGATGCTGATTAAAACTATGAGACTGTCACACTAGGAAATTTAATGCAGAATCTGCTAAAATTAACAATTACCAGGAGTAAATGGAAGTCTTTCTGGAGCAAATTATATAAAAATGAAAATAAACTTGGGAGTTGCATTATAAGCAAGGCATGGATTTCTTAAGAATCTGCTTGGATCTGACAAGCCCATTTCCAAGGATTTTGATGCCTTTTCTGCACTGCAGCAACATGATACAAAGCGAACAATTGCAGCTGAAACATGAATGTTTAATTGGTGCAGAGGGCATCCATGTGCTTCTAGCAGAGGGCATCCATGTGCTTCTCGCAGAGGGCAACCACGTGGAAAGACTCAGTCAATTAGTCATTTTGATACTCACTTTGATGATTGTCTCTGTAACCACTTAATCTCTGGGATAATCAGTGAAGCAAAACTAAAGCGTTTCCTTTCTTAAAATTTTTAACAGTCAAAATGGCACAGGGACTTTCTATTTGTTCTGAATCAATGGCAGTAATTCTGATGTTCTTAATGGTATAACAGTGTTTCCTTTCAACTATTATTCTTGCTAATGAATGAGGATAAGTCTACCACTTAACACAGTTGTGACAATAGTATGCTCATTAATGTGCTCTACTGAGAGCTCAGGAGACAACAACACAACTAACCAACCACCAACGCAACAGGCAATACATGCAAGCCATTTCTTGGCTGAACCTTATATCCCATCAAGATACTTCCATGCACAATTACACGAGTGACAAAAGAATCCTTGCAATTGGAATGACAAGTTGCCACACTCTGCCATTGAAGACCAGTAGATTGTGAAGTCATGATATACAATCTTTATTATATACAGGAAGACTTATTCAAAAACCTAAATCCTGTGAAGGTTTAAGTATTTTCTGACTACAGCATTTCATACTGAACAGGGCCTTAAGTATTCATCTGTTTTCCTATAAACCTCGCTATCCTTAGGGTGTGAAGATAAAAGAATTCTCAAAAATATTTGAAATAAGATAATCAGAATTTAAAGTATCTCCGGAGAAAATACTGGGAACCAAAAAAACACCAGAAGTGTCGATCACAAACTCCACCCCCAGGAACTGTAACCTTCACAATCACAACAAAAAAGTGAAATAACTTGCACCTTGTTTTCCTGTTCTATCTGGGGACTAATTTATGACATGTCCCATCCTCAAAGGATTTCAAAGTCATTTGCCTCCCAAAAGAAAATGTATATCAGTGGAGAAAACATTATCTGTTTAGGTACGTCATCAATGGACATGTCGCTGCATATCTAACCGATAGTAGGAGGACCAAACAATAAAAGAAAAACAATAGCATCACGGAACTGACTTTTAGTATAATAATATTTCTGTGCCATTGACACATCAATATTGCTGTTGTTTGCACTGAAGAAGCTAATACTATGATAAAAGGTTACAGGTCTTAGAAAATACAATAAAATTCGACATTAGTTTCCCGTCTCATCAAACAGTCATCAACTGGATTTGTATGTGAGTGTTTATGTGTGTGCATGCACATGTGGGTAAAAAACATAACAAATACGCACAATACATATACACACACACACTCATTACTAACTAATTCCAAGCTTAAAGTTTACTTTCTATATATTATGTATACATGGAGTCAGATATACCTCTCTTGGAATGTAGAACACAAGGATAATGATAGTGGGTGTCAGAATCATTATGACTGCGCTGCAGCAGTTCCACCCACTATACTTCCAATCAGTGCTTCATAGATACTACCATCACCACTAACTGAAGGTGAAGGTGCAATGGTAGTAGTAATTTCATTGACAGGTTCTGTAGTGCTACCTACAGTATTGGAAATAATATTTAATTTGAAGGGACAAAGGAACAATTAACAAATATTAATTTTCCCCTATTTTTATAATATCCATATAGAGCTAGATGTGAGAGGTTTTTGCACATAATTGTACCAACGTCACCCAATTTTTCATTTCCCCTTTTTTCATTGCCTTTACTAAAATTAATTACTATACTTGTGCTTAAGGTAAGAAGTAGTTTAACATAATTATTATAGGTCAAAGTCGAGCACTTATGGCTTCAGTGGAAGGAATTGGTGTGGTCCATGGAGTATTGTGTTATAGTTTTCATTAATGCAGATAATAATATAGAATAAGCATGCTGCTGGCCCAGCTGAAGATATCTGCTATTAATTATTGTGATTTAATCTCACCCACCTCAATGTGAGGATATTCACTGATTTTAACCATGAGTTATCACCATAATTATAGTCCACCAAACCTCAACGTAAAATTCTACTGCTGATGAGTACTCTTGTCACATAATTTAACAACATTATTAGGAGGTACTCTACTAATTAGCTAGTATAAGACACAAAGTAATCAGTTTACCACAAAAAATTGGTCTAAACTATTTTCAATTTTTTTTTAAAGCCAAGTCATTGTGAATTAGACTTACAATGTTGTGAAAGTTTTGCGAATGAGTTAAAAATCGACATGGATAAATAGGTGAGCATTAAAAACAAATAGAGGTGTATTTTTATTACTTTAGCAAAGATTCATGGAATTGCAGATATGTTCTTGGAAACAGAGTTTATTCCTTGACCATTATAAGCACAGCATTGTAAATTGGAATTATTCGGATATCTATCACAATATCTTTTGCGGTCTATTTGTATGATCATCTATCACTTGGGAACATACAGAGGGAACCAGGTCAATGTAAGTGTGACCTGAGATTTTAAGAAGAAATATTTGGTATTGCTTGTTTAAAATGAAGAAAGTGACTTTTTTAGAAAAATAGTAACTGACAGTCATTTTGTGTGTAAGGATATATATATAGCTGTACATGGTTTCAAGTTCCAGATGAATAATCCACATGGACACTAAGTTTGCTATGTAGATTAGAGCTTATGTTAAGCAAGCAATAAGCTAGTGATGATGCCTATAGACATATCCTAAAAAATATTGCTGTTGTTGCCTTGCAGCAGGAAATAGCATTGTAGTAAAAAAGTAGCAACAATACTAAGCATTGCTTGTTTGGAAGCCCCAATACTGTCTAGACCCTATATCATGGAAAGCCCAAATACTGTGTCCTCTTTCATGGGCAATCAAGTATCTAAGTGCCTTGGTCCTGCTTTATGGGAAACTCAAGTTCTAGTTCTGCTTTATGTGATGCAGAGCCATTAGGTGACTAGACCCTTCTTCATGGTGAGTGCAGTCAGTGAGTAGCCTTAGAGCAGTGGGGTGCTGAAGTAGCATCTGCCAAAAATTACTATCATTATTAGACAATGTTTGATGAGAACAAGCATTGCAGCTAGATTTAGTTCATCATGTTGATCATTTAAAGTCACCTGGGATGATGCTGAGCAAATTTGTTTAGAACTGTTGAAATGTGAATAGGTATGTTTCGATAGGTTGGAGTAATGTCAACCCATTGAGCCAAGTATTACCCATCCTTTATGAAGGGAATTTTTTTATTCATTTCGGTCCACTAAAAGAATGTTCAGAAGAACAGCCAAGGTACATAAAATAATTGGTAATACCTAAACTTTGAGCTAACATTACAAAGAGCAGCTGAAAATGTCACAGGTAAGCAAGATATCCCATAAGAAATGTTCTGTTTCTTCCATTCCGTGTGCAAACAGTGCAACTAACTCTGAAAATTGGTGTTGGGTTGAAGATAATCTTGATAGAATTCAGCCATTTGTTGAGGTTTAGTATTGCACTCTTCAGCACTGAATATGAATGTTAGCTACTAAGTAAGTACATACCCTATAAAAATTATTTGATGATGAATGCTAAAATGGTCATCTTGTTCTGAAATCAAGTGGGCAACATGAGTAATAGATATACTACGACAATAATATTCACTTGAACAATTGGCAGGAACATTGTTTCTGTAATGCTGGAGACCACAAAGTCTAGGCAAAGATGGCTGTATACAAATACTCTGTTGCTCAATAGTATTTAACCATTGAGAATGATGTCTATCTGTAATTCTCCTAACATCCATATCAGCCCAAATGCGGGAGGTTAAGGTTTGGATATATTTGAGACAACTATGAGCGATTACTAAGGAAATGTTTTGGATAATTGCTAGCCAAAGTTTTCTGTCATCAGTTATCAAATCTGAAGATCATTCAGTAGTACTCCTTGTGTATATCTTTTCCATGCATGCACAATAAAAGGATAAAGTGACTGTATCGGTAAGTAAATAAATATGTAAGTAAGTAGATAAATAATTAAGTAATGAAGTGATTAATAAATAATGAAGTAAGTAAGTAAGTAAGTAAGTAAGTAAGTAAGTAAATAAGTAAGTAAGTAAGTAAGTAAGTTAGTAAGTTAAGTAAGTAAGTAAGTAAGTAAGTAAGTAAGTATGTATGTAAGTAAGTAAGTAAGTAAGTAAGTAAGAAGTAATTAAGAAAGTAATAAGTAAGTAAGTAAGTAAGTAAGTAGTAAGTAAGTAAGTAAGTAAGTAAGTAAGTAAGAAGTAATTAAGTAAGTAAGTAAGTAAGTAAGTAAGTAAGTAAGTAATCAAGTAAGCAAGTCAGTCAGTCAGTCAGTCAGTCAGTCAGTCAGTCAGTCAGTCAGTCAGTCAGTCAGTCAGTAAGTAAGTCAGTAAGTAAGTAAGTAAGTAAGTAAGTAATAAATAAATATAATTATTAATAATATATATTTTGTACCACCATTAATCTCAGCTGACATCACAAAATAACATGTTTTAAGATTTATCGATTGATTTAAAGATAAATCGTAAAGTAGTTAAATGATAACTATTTCTCTATTTTTTAAAAAATATCATAGTGTGACTCACATCTTGTGTTAGATAATTAACAATATGTAAATCAACCTCAAGTGAGTTTTTTAACTCATCATGATGAAAGCTACATATCTATCAGTTTTCTGTCATCAGTTATCAAATCTTTCATATCAGCCCAAATGCGGGAGGTTAAGGTTTGGATATATTTGAGACAACTATGAGCGATTACTAAGGAAATGTTTTGGATAATTGCTAGCCAAAGTTTTCTGTCATCAGTTATCAAATCTGAAGATCATTCAGTAGTACTCCTTGTGTATATCTTTTCCATGCATGCACAATAAAAGGATAAAGTGACTGTATAGGTAAGTAAATAAATATGTAAGTAAGTAGATAAATAATTAAGTAATGAAGTGATTAATAAATAATGAAGTAAGTAAGTAAGTAAGTAAGTAAGTAAATAAGTAAGTAAGTAAGTAAGTAAGTAAGTAAGTAAGTAAGTAAGTAAGTAAGTAAGTAAGTTAGTAAGTAAGTAAGTAAGTAAGTAAGTAAGTAAGTAAGTAAGTAAGTAAGTAAGTAAGAAGTAATTAAGAAAGTAATAAGTAAGTAAGTAAGTAAGTAGTAAGTAAGTAAGTAAGTAAGTAAGTAAGAAGTAATTAAGTAAGTAAGTAAGTAAGTAAGTAAGTAAGTAAGTAATTAAGTAAGCAAGTCAGTCAGTCAGTCAGTCAGTCAGTCAGTCAGTCAGTCAGTCAGTCAGTCAGTCAGTCAGTCAGTCAGTCAGTCAGTCAGTCAGTCAGTCAGTCAGTCAGTCAGTCAGTCAGTCAGTCAGTCAGTCAGTCTCAGTCAGTCAGTCAGTGTCAGTCAGACAAGTCAGTCAGTCAGTCAGTCAGTCAGTCTATCAGTCAGTCAGTCAGTCAGTCAGTCAGTCAGTCAGTCAGTCAGTCAGTCAGTCAGTCAGTCAGTCAGTCAGTCAGTCAGTCAGTCAGTAAGTAAGTAAGTAAGTAAGTTAGTAAGTAAGTAAGTAAGTAATAAATAAATATAATTATTAATAATAGATATTTTGTACCATTAATCTCAGCTGACATCACAAAATAACATGTTTTAAGATTTATCGATTGATTTAAAGATAAATCGTAAAGTAGTTAAATGATAACTATTTCTCTATTTAAAAAAATATATCATAGTGTGACTCACATCTTGTGTTAGATAATTAACAATATGTAAATCAACGTCAAGTGAGTTTTTTAACTCATCATGATGAAAGCTACATATCTATCAGAAATATGGAGTGAGCAAATTTAAATTGATTATTGAGAAAGTAATTATCTATGCCAACTGAGAACTTGTTGAATATATTTTTAAACTTATCTAAAGGGAAATTACCAATTGAGTATAGATAATTATATCAAGTAGTGAGAATGGTGAACATGTTTAATACTGTAAAAGTGTTTTCTAAGTGCTTATAATTTATATATTTCACTGTTTTATGTTCTTCTATTTTGACAAGTCAATCCAAAGAGTTTGTTATTTTAAACTCTCATTATTGGGTTGTTGTTGTTGCTACAAAAAAATATTCAGATATAGCGTTCATCAAGGACTTGGTAATAGTTCCATAGCAACAAATTAAAGTCGAGATTAATTGGATTCTCGGCAAATTTACATAGCAGTAATTTCCATTTTCTCTTAATGAAGCATCTATGCCAGCTACATTGTGTTGAGAAACATTATCTGCTCAATCATTAACCTCAATTATTTACACTAGGATGAATTAAGTAGTAAAGGATAACAATAGAATTTTTGTAGTTTCTGGCATTATAAATAGAATCTAACACATGCAAATTATGTTTGCAAACGAACAGAGAAATATACATCGATTTATAAAGAGTAGTTTCAGTTTTAAATGATGTTTCTGGTCGAAATTAAGACATGATGGAAATAATAACCTCTTCTACTTCGGATGCAAAGAATTATGTCTAGCAGTTTTAGGTGCTTTTTTCACATAAAGTAGTCAAACTGGTCAGGACATTTTGGAATAACTCAAGCTAAAGAAAGCATTTTTTTGGTTTTCACTAGCATTTAGTCTTTATAATTATATATAACTATGTCCTTATATTTCACAACATGTGAATAAAAAAATAGTACCTCCTTATAATACCCTCTAAACTCACTTTTCTCATTACAACTAGATATCTGAGAATTAGTTGATGTCATACTCTCAGATACTAATGAGATATTGCAGAGAGAAGTGGAAGCTTTAGTGCTGGTAGAAGACAATTTGAGATGGCCGGATATGTTTGCAGGAGAGATGAAAGTTTGGAATATTGGTCTGACACAATCACTAATATCCACACTCTCATAGCTTGCAGAATATACTGCTGCCCTACCAGTTGGTGATGTACCAGTAAATGCACCTAGAGAAATAGACCTTAATTAAAAATATATCGTAAAATTAACTAGCTTACTAGAAAAAAGTGTCTTAACAACATCATCGTTTAGATTTAGTAAAGGGAGAATTGCAAAGTCTTGAATCTTGCATTGAAAGAGTCGCAAAAAATATTTGCCATAGCATTCTGCTGGAAGAATGCTAGAGATAGTCCACTGCACTACGCCATTATCAACTGTGACACCAGAAAATTCTGAAACAGCTATATAAAAAAAACAGTTCATAAATATTGTCCACAGTAAAACTAACATTCCTTCTAGAAATGATATATACTTAAATTACAATATCCGAAGCTGTATTGCTACATAGCTATATACAAAACTTATGATTCATTACTATGAGTTACAAATAAGCATAATTATTGTTATCTCCGCATTCAAGTTGTAATAAAGCTAGTAACCATTTAAAGGGGGCTATAACCCTTGTATTCAGAACCTGCATGTTGGTTGGAGCAGACCAACAATTACAAATTTTGGGTTCTGATAGCTTTGCAGTGCACTGGTGGGAAAAGAATTATTTAGCTCAAGTGCAATAAAAGCACAGCATGATGCCCGGTTTTTTACATTCTAACCTCAAAACTTCATGGTATTGGAGAAGGTCTTATTTCTGAAAGCCTGAGCACAATAGTGGTGTAACCAATGTAATACCTATTTGAATGTATCACCTTGTTCATGTGTTATTATATCACCTTCCCAGCATGCACATATTTGGTAATGATTGTGGTCACCATCATGAGTTCAAAGTTCACTCCTTCTGAGAATTGCTAAGAGCAATATGATTCCTACTATAGTTAACCAGATATCAGTGGCACCGAACCGATAAATTTGGTCAGGTATTTGAAACCAGAGTGCGAAATCATAAATGTGAGAACAAACTATGCAAGAACAAAATACCCAAATATATTTGACCTATAAAGAAAGGAAACAAGTGTGTATCCATTTAGAGAGCACACAAAGTTGACCCTTTATTCAAATACAACAATCTTATATCTGTATGCACAAGACTTTTTAGGGTAAAGGATCACTAACTGTTTATCTAAATGGGGAAACTTTTGTTTCATGACCATCTATCTGAGAGATCACACTTATTATTGTACTCTGAACATATCACACAATATTTAGAGAGCCCAACTAGCTGCAGACTCTTTCAAGAACTTGGAAAAAGTTGCACAGGAGAAATTCAGAACTTAACCTACCAGAGCAGATACTACTCTATATCATGTTATCGCTAAAGTGCACGTGATTTTATTCTGTAGTCAATTCCTTTTGTTTAGGTCTTGTCTGTATTCTTCTGGAAATTAATTGATGTAGAATTAACTTCATAGAATTGTAAACCTGGAGTCATTTAAATTATGTTCTTTACCCAATTAAGCTGGCATGAAATACCCCTAGCAATGGGATTTTCTGCAATTGATTAGCTGGTAGGTGTGGATTGTATCATGAATGTTAAGACTATAAAATGCAAGTTATGTTCGGGAAAACTAGGAATAAAAATCTTGAAAATGAATTTCAAACTCTCAATGAACTCTCAGTTGACATAGTCATTACAATAACCTTCTCAATAATCAACTTGAAAAACTGTATTCTCTAAATGTTTTGACTACATGCTCTAGCCTGCATCAGGAATAATGAGACGCTAAGACTCATGTGAGCCTGCTATTCACAACGTGCTACAAAACGACACCTCAGCACACATGTACAGCATGTGAATGTCGAATATAATTATAATAATAATAACAACAACAAAAACAACAACAAGAACTATTAATAATTATGATAGATAATAGTGGGTGTATGGCCTCCAATTGAACCATTCTAAATGTTTGTTATGCATTCCCAGCTTATCCTCTGTGCCCAATCCTCTGCCTGGAGATATCCCCACCAACAGTGAAGGCTTTGTTCTCCTTGGCTCACCTATTGGCCCTCTTTCCGTGAAAGCTCGTTCCTTGATCGGGTCAAAAAGGTAAAGGGAGTGCTTGACAATCTTACAGACCTGGAGGACTCACAGATGGCTACTTCTCTCCTCCGTTCATGTCTTAGCTTCCCCAAGGTTACATTCTCCCTCCGCACATGCCCTCCCCACTGTCTAACAGAGGCCACTGAGGCTTTTGACCTTATTATGAGATAAGCTCTTTCTGATATTGTCGGTAGTCCTTTATTCGACTGGGCCTGGTTGAAAGCTTCTCTCCCCAGCTCCCTAGGTGGTCTCTCGATCCGGAGTGCTTCCCTTCATACCCCTGCTGCCTTCCTGGGTTCACTGGACCTCACTAAAAGCCTGATTGCCAACATATTTCGACGAGTCCCAGATTCTTCAAAACATCTTTCTCAGTCCCTCCATGTTCTTCCCCTTGCTGTCGACAATCCTGAGTGGTGCACCATTGAAGGAGTAGAAGTTCCCTTACGTCAGCATGCCCTCTCTTTCTCTATCGATAAGGCCTCATTTGGAAAAATTCTGGCTCTTGTGTGTGATTCCCGGCCCTAGCTATGTCTTCATCTATTGACAATGCTGGAGACTGGCTCAATGTTATTCCCTCTGTCTCTCTTGGTCTCAAATTTCAGGATAGGGAATTCTAACATTGCCTACACTATTGGCTTGGTCTCAGGATGGTGGAGGATGGTTCTTGTTTGTTGCCCTGTCTGCAATGTGGTGATGGACTGCTTTGGTGACCACCAGGTGGTTTGTGGGGTTAACGGGGATCGAATTAACCGCCATGATGCCATCAGATATGTCATCTTCTCTGCTTATCAGTCAGCTGCCCTTGCTCCCAGGAAGGAAATACTGCCATTATTCCTTGATCGCATAGTCGCCCTGCAGATATTTTCCTTCCAAACTGGAAGAGAGGTCGTGCTGCTGCCCTGAATGTAACGGTAATTTCCACACTCCAACACTGGATTGTCGATGGGGAGCAATCATACGCGAGCTGCTCACTGTGCTGATTACAAGGTCGACTTCATCCCCCTTGTAGTTGAATCTCTTGGTGGCTGGAGTGAAGATGTGTGCCACATTATAACTGAGATCAGGCTCAGAGATTCGGCAACACTCCTGTTCCAAAGGCTGTCTGTCTGCCTCTGGAGAGGCAATGCTACCCTGTGGCTAGGCCGCCTCCCCCAGTTACTGCAGAGGTGGATGGATTCATTTACACTTTTTAGTGTCTGCTTTGTGCATAATATAGGTGTATTTATTATTCTTGTTGAAAATTATTTAATTAACCGAAACGCGTGATCAACATTCGGTATCCTATACCACGTGTTCGATAGAGCACGTAAAGTCAATCGGCCTACTTTTGATCACTGTTGAGTTTTGTCGCAGCTTCTACTTTTGATTTGTCCTGGGAATGGCTCACAGAAGAACTCTCATCGCTCTTAGCGGTAAGTGTAATACTGGGTAGAACTCCATGCTTGTACCTCTAGCGCCTATCTGTGGTAGTGAACCAGCCTTTAGTTCAGTCGTTATTAATTTTAGTAATGTCTAGAAAACCAAAAAAATAATATTTTAAAGCTATATAGCACAGTGGATCCAGTAATGATAATTATACAGACTATTGTTTGGTCTTCTGGCAGAATGAAAGTTCTACCAAGCAGCAATGTCTTAGGGGGCTCCTCAGTGGGAGTGGGAGGTCAAGGCAGGGAGGGTGATATACAAAGGCAAGATTTCAGCTGTTGATATTTGAAAGAAAATTCTTTGAATCAAATTCAGGTGTAATTTATTATTTTGAAATGTAGTTACCAGGCAGCCATGAAGGAGCTGGAGGAAGAATTGAAGCCTGTCATGAAGACGATAACAGTTCTTCACTCTCTACATCTGTGGTGGTGGGGTCAGTGGGAGTCAGGACTGGACTTGTTCGATAACTATAAAGTTGTTATCCTTGTTATTATATACGATAATTTTTGAAGAGAAAAAACCCTCCTGTGTTACCACCCAAACACACAATAGTTTTGCCAACTTGATATCAAGAAGCATTGCTTGGCAAGTGATTTCCAAATAAACCTCCCTGTATCCCAACCCTCCAGGTGTCTAATCTACTTCCGACATGTACAGTTAATCAAAATTGTGTTATGCCATCAAACAATTCAGCTTTGGACTTGGGCTTCACTTCTCTCCTGATGTACTCCTTCAACTCGTGTCACAGGTTTTCAATGAGGTTTGCATCTGGAAACTCGGGAGGCATCCTCCATCAATTTATATCGAACAACTCCTTAGCCAGTCTGGATGTACGTTTGGGGTTAGTGTCCTGCATGAAGCGGTGATGGGGGCAAACTCCTTCACAAAGAGTAAATGGGTCTGGTGAAAAATTTGAACAAAAAGTGGGACTCTCATAATACCGGCCCACACATGCACCTTCACCAAATGTTTCACGCTATAATCAAATAAACAGAGGTTTAAAACACCGGAGTATACCATAAATCTACACCTTATTATATACACAACCATAATACAACATGAATCATATCTTGGCTTGTTCTTTCATGCCTGGCCTTATACAAAAAAGCCCATGTGTTTCCAATTGAACTGTGCACTCGTCTGTCCATTGGCTGCCTCTTCAAAGTTCTGCCTGTCTCACTCCAATCTCTTGACCTAGGATAGGGATAAATGATACCGCTATTGATCATAGGCTATTACATGAGTCACTAGACCAATTACCAGTATTCTATATCAATATTTCCCCCTAGTCTTAACGCAAAAACAGCTACAAAGTCTTACAGAGTCCCTAAACTATATATATATATTTTTTAATCCAATGGCTTATCCCAATCGGCACATTGGCTCTAGCTAAAATGCCATCAAGACTCAAGCCTAGATTATCATTAGCCACTAGCAACCAACATAGCTTCAATGTGACACAGAAAGCTTCTACACTAGATATTAACCCTTCCACCGCTGGATTTACACAGCACTTTTTTTAAATAGTGACGTTATTTTACATAATATTTTATATTCAACCAGGAGTGCACAAATGTCCCTAGCAACCATGGTTGATGTTATAGCATTGGTGTTGACAAACATTGTGGTCAACTGTAGGTTGCCTAGCAACTGACCACATACGATGAATATCATTATAACATTTGATTGTTTGTTTTGATTGTATTTTTAGGCAGAATATGGACAGAGATTACATCATGATGTAAATATAATAAAATGACAGTGTCATATTTTACTAGGGCAGATAATTAGAAACCATAGCTAACAAACTACCTACTAGCTTTATATTATTATAGCTATATAGATGGATAGCTAGTACCCGCGAAGTACCCAGGTAAATGCTATTTTTTATACAAGTCAGAAAAAAAGCAGTAATGCCTAAAGGATCTTACATGTGTATGGCTATTTATTTTCCTGGGACATCTTGTTCCTGTTCTTCACCATCGTCAGTCTCAAGACCTGGATCCCTACGCAAATCAGCGCTACTATCTCTGGACTGGCAAAAAAAGGTTCTGAATCTACGATGTCATTCAGAGTTGCTAGCTCTTCAGGATCTCTAGTCTGTTCTCCGTGGTAGGCCCTTCTCCTTCCTCATCACTGCTTTCAACCTCAGACAGACCGAATTCGTCGTCATCCAGCATTGCCAAAACATCGTCCAATTTAGTCTAGAAGCCATTTTTAAATCGATCAGCTGAGTTTGACGTCACGAATACCTTGGTTACCTAGGCACCATACGTCAGCTATTTTAAGTCCAGCTCTAGCAAAGCAAGGGACATCCCCAGGTATATTTAGCACATGCGTAGCTAAAACTAACGATTTTATATATTTGTTTTTGTCGCGGTCATTTACAACTCCGCCATATGGCGGATACGGCGGTGAAACGGTTAACTTTCAACTCTTTCACGGATGAATTCCAGAAAGACAATAACAATTTCAGTAAAAAATCTATATAAAATCAGGAATGCATATGTGCTCCTTGTAATTGAGGTAGGTGATAGCACCATTGTTTACAAATTATCAAATCACAAACATAACCACAAACAAAACCACAAACATGAATATCATTATATAGAATTATAGTGTTTATAACTTGTTGATCAATACAAGAACATATTTTTTCTTTGTTTTACATGACACACACACTCTAAAGATAACTATTGCAGTGCTAGAGAAAGTTCAGAGAATCTGAGATGAAGATGATAGAGTTAGAGTAAGAACAATCACTTGGAATAGGTATTTACCACAAAGTTTTTGAACAAAAAAATCTTTCTAATGGTGAACAACATGCTAATACATTACTGCAGCTATATATATACTTTCACAAACCTGAAAAGCCTTGTTGGTCTTCCTGGCCCATGTCTTCCTCATCAGAGAGCAGGAAATCGCTATCAGACACAGCCTGCCTCCATGGCCAAGCTTTCCGTGGCGGTCCTGTTGGAGCTCGCGTTTTCCAGGTAAGCATAGATGCCTTCATCCTCTTTTTCCTTAGATTCATCCTCGGAAAGGGCAATATCGTAGTCGGCAACCTCAGCAAGCACTTCCTCAAGAGTAATAAATCTTCGGACATTTTCTATATAGGTCGTGGCTAAACTGACTAACCCAAATAACTGCACCCTTTTCTCTAACTTCCTGGACGTTTACGGATTTGAAATTTCTTGTGTATGTGGAGTTAATTATGTGGAGTATTAACGTAGGTTTTTTTAATGTATATAAATTATTACTCTACGATCAACGAGTGATTTATAGTGAGCTCCCCAGCCATATGGTTCTTACATCCGTTAAAGAGTTAATCCCAAAACTAGTTCACCACAAATCTTGTTGGCTTCTCTTATCAGTTGGCATTACCACTGCTTCAAAATATCAACACAAGGAATGTCCTGCATGTTGTGAAGGAGAACTGCAGTTGGTATCCTGTCTTCTAGTCATCTTGACCAGCATCTTTTTCACGACAACTTTCGGGCCAGCAGTAAAAAACGATCTCCTGCTCCATGGCTGTAAGGTGATACCAGTCTCGTGGTGCTTGACAAAACTGGATGCTTTGCCTTGTTGCTGTCATGCCCTCCTTCAAAATACAGACGATAGCTGCAGCTTTGAATCCTGTAGATCCTAAAGAATACAATTCTGTTTCTTATAATAGAATAAGGCATCTTGATTCCGTTAAGCTGAAAAAGAATAACCGCTAGAGCAACGACAGTTAGCCTTTCTCCCGCCTTCATTGTTCGCTGGACTTGTGCAAGTGAAATTCAATTTTACAACGCTTAACGATCCCTGCCTAACGTTTGTTGGCGAACATTTAGCGAACGTTTGGCGAACGTTCGTCGAATGGTACAGCAATGCTGTGACTCAAACGTACTACAAACATCCAACGCAAATTGTATGTTAATTTTTTGGGGGCTTGTCTGTAACATTACAAAAACCTTTGCAATAATCAATACTCCCTCGACATTTCAACTAGATGCTCTAGCATGGTAGAGCATCTAGTCGAAACGTCGAGAGAGTGCAATTTCAAATTGACTATTGAGAAGGTTATTGTAATACTAATTTTTACTTGTCACACTGGATATTCAAGAAGCTGCAGTTTGATATAAGAATAGGCTCCTATCAAGCAAATGAAGAAAAGAAATGCAGTGCTATGTCACTATAATTATGTGACAGGATTTGGGAAAAGGGACCTTATCGCGCAAAAATAAATATATGAGTTAGCTATACCATGTTGAAGCCCGATTTATAAGGTTCAAAATAAGCCTTGTATCAAGTCTAGAGCTGCTCTGACACCGAAGATATGAGCGAGAGCTTCAGGTTTAAGTACTGGCTAAAACCGTGACTATTTCAATAACTGGGCGTTGTAGTTGACGACGAAAGCTAAAATGTTTACTCCGTAAATTACCGTGTTACGAACGGGTGGGGCTACTTTTGCGGGAAAGAAACGACTGTAAATAGCTATAGCTGTTGTCTGACAAAGTGAAACTATGGAACGCTGGCTAACTAAAACTATAGAACGCTGGCTAACTAAGACTGTGGACTTCGAAGCAGACGCTGTCGAAAGTGGAGCGGTACTTTCGGGAAAGAAGTGATCGAAGACTGTGAATTTCCAGTCATTCGCTTAAAGATTCATCCAAAACAGTCTGGATTTGTACTGGGAGTAAGCGCTAGCCAGGTCTAGCACTAGGCATAAATAAGTAGAGTATGTACAGGCTAGCATTAATAATTATTAGCATACATTAAAAAAGGACAAATTTGCAATGTAGCTTCCTACTGTTAGTTATGTGGTGTGTTTGAGATTGAGATGAGATTCCACTTCATTGTTCAGAAGTTGGGGGTACTGCTCCTGCTTGTTGGTTTTGGATTTGGGGGTAATGGACAGGTAGTGTCTTTGTCAGAGTCAGGACAAAATTGCCTGATATTCTCATACAGGTACCATTGCCGTTCAAGAGTAAGACCCTTGGGATGTATTACAAGTGGCAAACCATTCTGTTGCGGTTTCCAAGTATGTTTGAAGAGTTTGATCTCCTGTTCCACTGTGTCACATCGGTCCCTCACGAACACACTGCCAGGAACACGGCTATCAAAGAAAAAGTGATGGAGTTTTTTAATGCCAATGATCTTCTTGAAGTGAGTTGCAAAAAGAGTACTCCAATCGAATGTTGGTACAATGACTGCTTCATCTTCGGTTGCAACTAACTGAGCGAAGTTACAATCTGCAGATAAATTGACAACACTTGCTAGGCCACTCAATGTCCCTATCTTCGTCCTTCTGTATTTCCTCTTCAGAAGACCAAAGCACCAATCTGGTGAGAACTTTGTGTGCCCTACCACCAAAAATGACAACGTGATTTTGTTGTGCCTTCCTGTTAGAGTCCTCCACAACAAGTACTGCATCATACAATTGTTCTTGTTCTGTCCCGTGCAATTATCAGCATGGAGGAACACTTCTGTCTCTCCAAGTCCATGAGTCTCAAGGAAGTGATGAAGCTGGCTCACCACAACATTGGCGCCTTTGCCACAATCGCTGGCCTCATCAGTCAGGTAGTTCACCTGCCTCGGAATTCCTTCGCAGTGTACACCAAAGATACTGCACTTCCGAGGTACAAGAAAGTACATGGGACCTGGCTGGAGAGGATCTGAAGGATAGTGCACCTATCAAAGAAGGTAACAATGTCATGTGAATAAATCTTTATTCCCCTACTATCCAAAGTATATCCAAAGTAGTATGATTTATATTTTTTGTCTCATGCAGTTATCAGTAACACTTCGTCTCTTCTGGGTAATGCATATCCAAGAATTACGGAACATGATTAAAAGAAACCAAGGAGTGCAGGTAAACCAACATAAATATCCTATGACACTCCCACACTTTTGTCAATAACTGAATGTTAAGGTGCTATTCTAGTGTGATAATACTCTCAACACCCAAATAAATGACCCCTCTCTGACATTGTACACATTGTAGATACACAACCATGGGATAAGCTACTTAACACCCTGGTGAACATAGCTAGTACCTATAGGATTTATAGTAATACACACCATTTGTGTAATACATATATACCATTTGTGCGTAATCAAAGGAATAATGAGCTTTGATGTCTCTCGAATTTGCAGGTGTGAGTGCAGACAAAGGAGGTGGCTTGAATGAGACATTGGTTGGGAAGAGAGATCTGATTGACCTCTTACATTCGTCAGATTTGGTCCTATAAAATGACCTTTCGGTTGTCACAATTCGGAGATGCTCCAGTGCACTGGCAAGTGCTTCTGTCTTCTCAGACTCTGAGGAATTTACAGCTCGCACAACAGTGGTACTATTACGCTGGCATTGCCAACACAAATCCGACATTGGCCGCATGAGAATGATCGAGGGAAGAAGAGTTCGCCACAAGTTACAGAACGTCGAGTATGCAACAGCATGAAAAATGGTCATTTCCACTGCTGCCGTGTATATATTCCATATACCACGTTTGGAGGTGCTTGAGGGTAGAAGCTTGATGTCACTCTGTCGATACCCTGGGATGCGACCTGGAAGAAGCAAGCCATTCTCTTCTGTGTAATTGAGTAGGAAATGTACCATGTTCTTAATCGACACTAGTGATAGAGTGTACTTTGGTAAACGCTTCGTATTTCCATGTACGCGTGGAAGAACACCGTTGTCAAGGAAGCTCTTGGTGATGTTTTTGAAACGCTTCAGACCAATGGTATGTAAAAAGAGGAATGTTTCTTGACAAATTTGTCGACTCTGGTGTTGGTACGATACGCGAATTCGAACTCTTTTAGCAGCAGTGTGCCTGGCTTCCGTGGAGGTTGACTCACTAGTGTTCGCCAAAGCCAGAAGTTGCCCCATGATCAACATGTCAAGTTCACAGTGTGAGAGCTCGAAGCATTTTGATCTGACTTCCTGTACATGACCCACAGAAAACTGTGCTGAACAGCTCCGTCCCCTCCACTTCAGGCAACCACAACCTGCAGACATGAACATTGTGATTGATTTTTCCTCGTCCAAGTCAGTCGGCCGATACTCTACTTCTGTATCACAAAGACTGGACAATCGTGCCAAGGCCAAATCGGTCTCTGATGGAGTTGCTGGTTCATCCAACTCGCCATGCAGATCATCAGTTTCACTATCATCCATTGCATCCATTACTCCCTGCACATCCATCTCATCATCTCTGTCACCCTGCTCATCCATTGCATCCATCTCATCTTCTCTGTCACCATGTTCTTCAGATCCTTCCTTGTCAAGTTCTATATCAATTTATTTTATAATAATTATCTAAATCTTAATGAGAAATGAGGTAGCTACCATTGTCTACTTACCTTCAAATGGAGGATCATTGTCCTCATCATCCTCATTGGTGAAATACTGCTCAATTACATCTAGCAGTGCCAGCTGGTCTCCTGAGGAATAGCTGCTAAAAGAATTAATAGCCTTAGCTGCCTCATTACTACTTATCCAAGCCATTGCAGCTGGCAGTGTTTATGTAGTTCCATAACAACCGCAGTATGCCGCGCCGTATGCTAATTGGAGAATGACGTAATGCTAATTGAACTTTTACCGCGAAGCCACTTTAATTTTTTATTTTTTATTTTTTTTATTTAAAAAAAAATAAAAATTTTTACCTTTTTTTTTAAAAAGCAAATCAATCAATACAAAAGTGGATGAGACAAAAGTGTACAGACAAAAGTGTACAAACATATAACCAGTTAAAAGTTAAATCACGCCATCTACCTCCGGAGATCGAATTGGGAGGCGGCTGATCTCCACAGTGTAGCATTGCCCTTCCACAAGTTAATCGATAGCCTTTGGAACAGATGGCGAGTAGCTTCTGAGGGAGGAATGCCCAAACGATGTCCTTGAAGGCGTCCTACCTCCCGAATAACCTTGGCTGCATCCTCGCTCCACCCCCCCAGAGTCTCCACGACCATAGGAATGAAGGTGACACCTACAGCCCTGCATGCCTCAGAATGAGCTACCATTTTCCTTTCGATTCCCACGGAGAGGGCATGTCCCTGAGTGACAGCAGCCTCCTTCAATGTCCTGCCCTGAAGAGTAGATATAACATGTACATCTAAAGCAGCTGGTTGACCTCTCTTCCAAGTGGGCAAGAAGACATCGGCAGGACGACTGTTGGTTCTGGGAATGAGAGAGGGCAACTCCTTCCTTGGTGCAAGAGCAGCGGATTGAGCTGCAGAAAATAGAGCATCTCGGATGGAGTCGTGCCTGTGGATACGATCCCCGTTACCACCACAGCCTACTTGGTGGTCCCCAAAGGAGTCACAAATAACCTGGCAGATGGGGCATCTAGCACCCTCCTCAACCATCGGGAGACCCAACCAATACTGCAAGCACAATCTGAACTCCCAGTCTTGTAGGTGGAGACCAAGAGCGTGAGAGGGGGTGACGTTCAGCCAATCGCCGGCATGGGGGATGGCGGATGAAAGAGCTAGAGCTTTGAAGCGTATGTCGGTAACCTCTGCTACAAGCTTCGAGTAGGAAGCCACATCTATGGAGTGAGAGAGGTGTTTTTGGCGGAGAGGGACGTCTACTTCACAGATGGAGCACCAGTCAGGTTTATTGGCAGACTTGGCCAGCTCTAACAAAGTTGGGGCTAGGTGGATTGATTCAGCCAGAGACTGGCCCAGGATTCTGTCAACAAGGGGCTTCAGGGAAGCGATGAAGGCAGCTGGGGCGTGAAGGGATGCTCGTCGAATGTTCATTCCCCCGAGTGAACTAGGGAGGGAAGCCTTCAACCATGCCCAATCTGAAAGTGGCCCCCCCGCCAGATCGGAAAGAGCCTCAAGCATGGAGTTATCAAATGCTGCAGAAGCTTGGCGGATGTGACTAGGGGGACAGGTGCGCAGGGCAAAGGACACTTTGGGGAGGGCAAGGCAGGATCTAAGAAGGGTGGTTTCCATTTGGTAGTCTTGCAGGTCAGCCAGCTTGTCCAAGGTCACCTGCACCTTCTCCACACGCCTAAGCATAGTGGACTCGCAGTATGAGGGGGGCTCGATGGGAGAGCCCAGGAGCTCAAAACCACCTCTTGTGATAGGGATGTTGAGGGGGAGGGGGTTACTGGTGAGAGGGTCATCAGGTGGTATGAACAGTAGGGATTTGGCCCTGTTTAAATCGAGACCATGGGCTGGGCCAGCATCCTCAATAATCGCCAGAGCAGAGCAAAGGTCATCAGCAGAACCACACAAAGTACCATCATCCAGGTACCAAGCGTTGATCAGGAGATTGGGCACCTCTTCCTTGATTTTTTCAATGATGGGCTGGAGAGTGAGGGCAAATCCTAATGGCCCCAGAGGGTCTCCCTGCTGAACCCCACTGCAGCTAAGGATGGAGTGATCACCCAAGCGTAGAATAGGTTGAGCCCTGTAGCAACTCTCCATCCAAGCAGACATGAGTGGGAGGCGATTCCTCACTTCCCGAAACATGGAACCACGATCCACACTATTAAAAGCATTAGAGAAGTCGAGCAGCATGGTCCATTTTTGTTCAGCCGGGATGTTGGCATCCTCTTGCACAAGAGACAAGGCATGCACGATAGCTTCACACCCAACTTGGACACCGACTCCAAGTTGTAAGGGGGTCAGGATTCTGAATGCTTCAGCCTGTACTGCCCGAGAAATGCATTTGGATGTTAAGCGACGGAGAACCTCCCCCACTGCGATTGGGCGAAGGCCACCATCTTTCTTCTTACATGCAAAGAGAGTGGCACCGCAGAGGTGAGGGACCACTACAGGAGGGGCTTTTCCAGCAAACACAAGAGGTTAATCACTCCCGTCAAGGCTCGAATGGCACTGTTGGCACGGTCTGGGGAAGGGCAGAGCACCGCCTCCTTGAAATGGTTTGCCCTAAAAGAAGATGGACCAGGAGCAGAGCCATTAGGGAAAGATTTCAAGGCCTTGACAACAATCCCCTCTGAGATTTGGATGGGCGAAGGGACAGGTTCAGGGGAGTTGGGAGGGATATTAACCTGAGGGTGTTTTGCTAACATTGCATTGTAGATTTCATCTGAAGCCTGAGCCAGCCCATTGGAAGTGAGTGCTTGGATGGCCTTCTTGTATTGGCCATCCTCAACTGCGCGTCGAGCCCGTCTAGCGTTAGCTGCCCTTAGTGACTCTGGTGTTAAATTCTTCTTCTTGGACCTCCTGTGATGACAGTTTAGCCTATCCTCCTCCAAAACTACAGACCAAAGACCCATGAAATCACCTGCCTGCCACCTCCTTATCCTAGATTTCACTGTTTTTAGGGTATCACGCCAGTTACTGCGCCCCTCCGTATACGCGTTATTCTACGCAATGGAAAACTTGACGACAAGTTTTCGAACTGTTATTTTGACCTGTTCTGGACTGAACCTAGACACCAAACTTGGCACAGAGGTAAAGGAAAGATTCTAGAGAGTGCTAAAGTTAAAAAAATATATATAAGAAAAAGTGACCCATGCATACTTTTTGTGCTATAACTCAAAATCATTTTCTGTGCGATAAGGTCCCTTTTCCCAAATCCTGTCACATATGTCTAAAACAAAACTTACACCATAGAAATCTATCCAGAAGAGCCTCCTTGCTCAAGAGCGAAGGAGTTCAGAGTGATTCTCCTGGTAAGCTTAGGTGCCTTGTGCAGCTTTCAACTGAAGAAAAACTTCCAGAAGCCAGTAAGAGACAGTGCACAAAGGCCATAAGAAATTCTATAAGTTTACTCGCTCACCTCACAAAACAGGAAATGAAGTATTTCTAATAAATATTTGGGTGTGTACATACTGAGATCAAATTATTTGATTAAAAAATTCCAGGCTGAAGTAAGAAGGAAATTAGTATAATTCTAAAGGTAGTAGAAGTCAATAATATTTTTGCACCTAATTATTGTACGGCTAAATACACTGACAATGTGTGAGAGCTCATTGAGTAAACTTACATTGAGCCACAAGGATAAGAAGAAGAGCAGACACCTCCAGAGCAGCCATTATCCTGCACACACACAGTTAGAAATATAACATGTGTATACTGGTATCAAGGAAAACTAAGGCTGTCTGCCACATGATATGAGAACCATTCCTGCATATTTTCAAGCATGCAGGTGAAGTTCTGGTTAGGTTACTATGGAAATGCATCCAACACAAAGGATCTCCTCACTATAGCAAGGCACTGGCTGAAGGGACACAATTTATTTTAATCTAAAGCATACACTATATTTGGCATAAAATCACTTGCAAGGCAACAATAATTATGTTGCTCTTGAAAAAATATCATTTAGGTCCACCTAGTAAATTACTAAGAGCAGGTCATTGGTGAGTCAAGTCATAGAAACCTTCACAACTTGCTATAGACTCGAGTCAGGGAGACGATGCTATCAATTAGCACTAACTTCTTCCTAGTATCTGCACTGACACAAGCTTAATATCCTGAAATTATGAACTTCACCCACTTATTTACAAACTTAACCCCTAGCCCAGTTATTGATGAAGAGCCCCTAGCCCAGTTATTGTTGAAGAGCCCCTAGATCTTCCCCCCCCCCCCCAGTGGATCTAGCATCAGCATTCATCTGTGCTGTCACACTGCCTACCACACTAAGCAGCACTTGATAGAGTAGATGAGTTACTGTAATAGGTATCCAACTCTGTCTACCAATGATCAGAGCTGCTAACATTATGATATCCAAAGGTTTCCACTTCTGTGCTTGTTCCTGCCAATATAACAACCTGCAGAATGCCCCAACTTAAAGAATCAAGATTCGTGGTAGTCACTAGACCAGCTATCACGGAGATCCTGCACAGACCAGCTATCACAGAGATCCGGCCCAGACCAGTTATCATGGAGATCCTGCCCAGACCAGCTATCACGGAGATCCTGCACAAACCAGCTGTCATGGAGGTCCTGCCCAGACCATTTATCACGGAGATCCTGTCCAGACCAGCTATCATGGAGGTCCTGCCCAGGCCTGCTATCATGGAGATCCTGCCCAGACCAGTTATCACAGAGATCCGGCCCAGACCAGTTATCATGAAGATCCTGCCCAGACCAGCTATCATGGAGGTCCTGTCCAGTCCTGCTATCATGGAGATCCATCCTGCCCAGACCAGCTGTCATGGAGGTCCTGCCCAGACCAGTTATCACGGAGATCTTGTCCAGACCAGCTATCATGGAGATCCTGCCCAGACCAGCTATCATGGAAGTCCTGTCCAGGCCAGCTATCATGGAGGTCCTGTCCAGGCCAGCTATCATGGAGATCCTGCCCAGACCAGCTATCATGGAGGTCCTGTCCAGACCAGCTATCATGGAGGTCCTGTCCAGGCCAGCTATCATGGAGATCCTGCCCAGACCAGCTATCATGGAGATACTGCCCAGGCCAGCTATCATGGAGGTCCTGTCCAGCCCAGCTATCATGGAGATCCAATCTGCCCAGACCAGCGATCATGGAGGTCCTGTCCAAGTCTGCTATTATCGAAGTCCATCCTGCCCAAACCAGCTATCATGGAGATCCATCCTGCCCAGACCAGTTAGCATGGAGGTCCTGTCCAGGCCAAGCTATCATGGAGATCCTGCCAAGACCAGTTATCATGGAGATCCTGCCCAGACCAGCCATCCATGGAGATCCTGCCCAGATCAGCTTATCATGGAGATCCTTCCCAGACCAGCTACCATGGAGGTCCTGCCCAGATCAGTTATCATGGAGATCCTTCCCAGACCAGCTACCATGGAGATCCTGCCCAGACCAGCTATCATGGAGTCCTATGAGTTGGTTGCAAAGAGTATCCACTTATCACAGAAGAAGTACAAAGTGAACTACGCCAAGAGAACAGCTGAGAATCAGAGGAGGGTGAGGGTACTAGTGATATTTCAAGAAGAATTATAACAAAAATTTGAAACTTTCACACGCCTGGCACAGATCCTTTCAGGTACTCAGTAGATCTGGGACAACATATTGCATACAGACACCAAGAAAGTGCATCAGTATGTGTGGCTAGACACTGGCCATGTACACACACAACATAAACATACAGTTCATGTATGTGTGGCTAGACACTGGCCATGTACACACACACACCATAAACATACAGTGCATGTATGTGTGGCTAGACACTGGTCATGTGCACACACTGGTTTGTTCTATGGTGTGCACTCTTTTTCTCCAGCAGCAGTATCCTTAAAAGCAAGAGCTGTAATGGGTCAGGTCAGTGTTGGGGTGAGACTGGCCTGCAAGCCACTTCTTGGGATCAATTCATAATGTGCAATAAACAATACTTAGAGACAACCAGTACATGATCGAAATGGTAAAGGTCATCTAATAGTTTTGGTCTACATCAGTCATTGTCTAACTTCAAATTTGTTTATTTTGTAAGTTGAGTGGTGGAGGACTACAGCAAGTCCGAGTTCCAAACAGTCCAAAAATGAGCTTCAGGGTTTCCAAGGCTTTCAACTTTTACTTATTTTTTAATTGAATTTTTTTTTTTTACAAAAAACACATGCTGTCTTGTTGCTATTGTTGACTGTACCCATGTAGGGTCAGCTAAAAACTCCTACAAGGACTCGAGAACTCCACAATCCAAACAGAAGAACTGAAAGTGCGCTATCTGTTCTGCCCATAATATAGCATATGTGGTCATTATTCTGATTGTTAAACTTGGGCTAGCTTGCATACATCTGAACAGACACCACTACCCATGCCTTTCACTGCAATCCAGTATCTCATGGAGGACAGATGTGCATTGCAAAATTTGAAATTTTTCTAGTACTAAAGTTTATTATGAATTCAGAGCTTATCTTACACAAGTTATGCGAGGACATACTGCAGAATATTTTGGACATGAAGTTGAATGTGAGATACAACTGAGATATGAGCTTTGGTTTGTGGGAGAAAGTTGGAGGTGCAGTCTACTACTTTGAAATCAGGGTCAAACCAATATTATGAGTGTGGAAGCTATAGCTGCTACTAAGAGCATAAATAGGCAACAGCTAAGGGTATAGCTAAGGAACACCTGAGAGTACAGTTAAGGCAACAGCTAAGGGTATAGTAACAGCTAAGGTAACTGGTAGGTCTAGAGTCAGGGTAGATATATAAAGTTGTCCACACTGCACCTAAACTGATGCACATTAATACGTGTAGGGTCCTAGTCACAATTCTTTTCAATGCATACTCGCGAAGTTATTTAAATGCTTACTTTAAAAAAACTCAAACCTCCTAGTGAGGTGGACCAGATCAATGCACATGAACATTCTTAAGGCCAGTTCACAATATGACAGATGACAATCTGATCCGTTCAATCCTTTTCCGCATAGCACAATCCATTCCGTTCCGCTGCATGGCTCACAATATCTGCATTGAATAGTGGAGTCCACTGCATTTGAACTTTGACTAATACAATAGACGGCAGTACTAGCAGCGAGCAAGAGTTGCATTTGATTTTGCTATTGACTAGCAGGAGGAGGCACAGAAAGAGAACTCACTATCTGAAATATTTTTATAGCTGGTGATAGCTAATAGCTGGATAGCCACTTCAGGCATTTTGTTTTGGCCCTAAGATCTTTACAGCATCTAGTTGAGCCTTGCCAGAGGTTGGGAGAGCTCCTCACCACTTCAATAATTCTAGCGACTTCATGGAAGGAGTGAAAGTTCAACACGTGATATGCTCTAGGATTCTGATTGGTCCGATGCAACGGATTGTGGATGAATCAAATCCTACTCCTTCATATCTGTTCCCATCCGTTAGATCCATAGTCAGTTGCATTACCAGATCACAATATCAGTGCAATGGATCAGAAGGACGGAACCCACGCAATGGATTGACTTAGATCATATTCTGAACCAGCCTTAACTTGTGTGGACGTGACAAATGTATATTGATTTGTGCAGTGTGGACAGGCCTTAAGTTAAGACAATAGCTACTGCTATAGTTAACTCTTTGGGGCTGACAGCAGATACACCTGCATGCATGTGAGCTTCACATACTGATGATAGCGGATGTATCCACACAAAGATCGCAACATGGAAGATATTAAAAAAGGTTCACTAGAGCTCACATTGTGAAACCAAAGTCAAGCTGATCATTAGCAAAGACTAATCTAATCCTCTTCTACTAGAGTAACCCGTAGTTGTTGAAATATAGGGGGTTATAGCAGCCGTTGAATCGGTGAGATTTACATTGCCAAGCATCATGGTTTTTGACTAAAATAAAGTGAGCAATTACAATACATGGCTAGCTCCATCAGGTAAACACTGTTGTTAGCTAGCATTATCAGTAATGCTTACCTGATACAGCCTCAACCCATGAGAAAGCACCCTTGACCCTTCCCCGCACTTCCTCACATGATATAAATAAAAGTTAGGCATACTCGGTGGTAATGTTATTCATCCCTAAAGTGTTAAGGCAGCTTATAGACAAGGCCATAACTATATAAAAGACTGCTAAGGCTAAGGTAGCATACCTAATGATACAGGTAACTTACAGCAACAATTATGAGGTGCTTAAAGCCAAGGGTATATATGTAGCTAAAGGTTAGTGCAACCAATGTTATAGCCTAAGATGTGGTTATTTCTGGCTAAAGAATTATGAATAATTGACATTTATATAGCTACTAACACACCAGCTAAGCCACATTTAAGACAAGGACTACCTACAGCAAAAGCAGCGGATAAACTACAACACCAATCACAAAAGCGATGTAGAATGTATATACACACCGAGGGAACTCACCACTTCTCTCACACAAGTCCCAACTACGACCGAAGGGGAGCGGATCACAAAATAGCAAGAAAAAGTCGCGCCCAAGTTACCTCCGTGAGTGGTCTAGTTCGCAGCTGCATTTAGAATTGGCTATGACCTCATAGAGGAAGTTGTGACCATGTCCAATAGCTTCACTATAATTATTTCACTCGCTTACCGCTCACTTAGATCGTGGAACCGCCAGCTACAGTTAGCGTAGCTATAGTCTATAGTTAACGTAGCCAAGGGGTAAAGAAACTGGCCGTCCATTTTATTTTGTTTGTTTTAGGTGCAAGAACACAAGGTCACTGCCTTTACTGGGCTGGGGCCTTGTTCTCTATAGCATTTTCTTCCTCTCTCCAAATACAAACCACCAGAGGACATCTCATTCACTGTAACTGTTGCTGGTTTAACTCTCTTCCTACTGCACCCTATACATTTAGATCGCCCATGATCGATTTTGTATCTTTTTATTGGCAAGGAATTTCCCCCTTACACACACAGTGGAAGGTTCATAGTACACAAAAAATAATCAACATACAATGGAAAAAAAGTGGAAAAACTTGGGTGCACCATATAAATTTTTTTATCACCCTCACACATTACCATTTTTTATTACCCTCTCACACATTGAAATAAAAATTCCTCCCAGCTTGAAAGCTTTGCCAGGTCCTTCTCACCTGTATACTGCAGATGAGGTTTTATCTATGTTAGATTTATCTAGCTCTTCTGCAGATGAAGTCATTGATCTCTCTGATCCAGAGGCATTCAGTCAAGATTTGAATTTGGGAATGAACAATTTGAAGTTAACAGAGAGTGAAGCGAGATCTGGAACTGATCCTTCCGCAAATGATGAAGGAAGTGATCCTTCTGGAAATTGTGTAGAAATGGGAAGTGAGTCTAGTTCATCTTGTTCTTCAACAGACAATGGGTAAGATTTGATATACAAAAAACAGGTGTTCCTTTTTATGAATTTACAACTTTCTTTTCTTGTAGAATGACACATGGAATACACCGAGGAAGGGGTAGTGGAAGAAGCCGTGGAAGAAGAAGAGGTAGGGGCAGAGGAAGAAATAGTGGTAAGGGCCAAGGAAGATGTGGTAGACCTGGTCGAGGATTGCTGCCAGTTGATGAGCCAGGTATGAAGAAGCTTAGTGATGTAGATTACGGCTAAACAGTCTAATCCAACTTTTCTACCCCCTGGTCCAATATACACTCAGGCATAAGTAGTGCCCTCAACTACTTCCTACTATTCTTTGACAATAAAATTATCGACACCATTTCTATGAACTCCAATAGTTATGCTGAGCTCTACAAGGATAAGTATCCCTATAGCTATTATAACTGTTACCCCCAAGATGGATTGAATTGAATACATTTCTACGTGTTTTTGTCAATTATTATATACATGGGCCTTCATCCACAGGATGACTATTTCCCTACTGGTCCACAGACTCTCTTTTTTTCATCAGTTTATTATGTCAATTCCAATCAGCAGGGACACTTTCTCTGCCACTATAACTTTTCTTGATATTGACCCAACTAACATTGATCAAACTGATCATCTTTACAAAGTTCGTGTATTTCTTGACAGTATAAGAGCTAATTGTAGGAAATTCCACCATCCGCACCAGGCTAGGGGGGATATGGCTAGGGCTAGGCATGTGTCTGTTGATGAGCGGATTGTAAAAAACAAAGGATGGCTCACATGCAAGCAATATGTCAGAATGAAGCCAACAATGTGTGAAGTGTAGGGTCTTTCTTTGCTTCACTAACAACTGTGAATGCTTTGCCAAGTGGCCCCATCCACGAAACCCCATCAAATCAGTGACATAATTATTCATGAAAACCTAATAAGTCATTATTTCTATTCTATTTATTTTCCTCCAAATCAATTGTGACATTATTTCAATTAGTAATCGATTTATGCTGCTAAATTGTGATTTATTCGATACAAAAAAAAAACACGCCAAAAAAGCAAAATGTGTGGTCAAACATGAAACATCTACACTTGCTGAATAAAGTTTGCGTAAATTACTTTTATTTATTCATGGGTTTATATAAGGATGCTATATTAACCGTGTCTAATTCAGTAGGAAGAGGGTTAAATGCTACAGTGTATATGCTCACACAGAGCTGATTTGTTTTCATGCAGACCACAAGAGCCACACTTGTGTTGCTTGGTTAGACCGTAAACTCGCTCTCCTTCTTGATATTTTCATATCACATTCAGTAATTCATTTACAAATGCATATGGCTTGAAGTTGTAGTCGAGATAGATATCTAGAACTTGCTCGTCCTATGTTAGGAATGCTTTGCTAACACTAGACAAAGTGGGACTAGTAGTTCAATGACAGTGTACTTATTTATTCAGAATAACTTGCTTCTGCATGTGAAATTTCCAGAGCAGTGTCACACCTTTATATGGAGACATCATAGGATTCCTGTGTGCCTATCTACATGTCTGTTTCCTCGGCATCACTGAGAAATGAAAAGTGTGGTTGTGGATTGGATATCAGCTTCCAATGCACGAGAAGTAGTTACCAAGGATACCAAGGATACAGCATCTCTCTTTGCTAATTTTCTCACCATTTTTACATGGTAATATTATTATTATGTCCCCTTGCCATGTACATGAATTGTTGGTACGAGCATTTTTATCATGGTTGGCATGTCTGTTCAAAAACTTTTGCTGTATTTTGTAGTTTGCCACAGTTGTCAAATATAACATGCACTTCTGAGCCTCTCCTTTTAAACTGAGCTATGATAAATTGTTCAGGTAGAAAAGTACCATAATCTGTCAATGTTGAATAGTTCAGTAGAGGAAGTGTGTGTATTAAAAGCTTACCTTCTGACATTGATTGTAGTGTCCAGCCTGAAGGTAAGTACATGTGATGTAATTGCTGGAGGAGATGCACTTTTATGAAGTTGTCTAATATAGCGAATACTTTCTGTATGGAAGTATATACAGTGTGAGAATTCCATGCTCGGTCATATGTTTATGCAATATTCACCTTCTATTTCAGTGAATGTAACTTTGACTATCTTGGAACATAACTACTATTAGCAAGAAGTTGTTCTACAAGCCTGGCAAACTACTCCATTGTTGGGGCATATTATACACCAACACATCTCCACCTCTCCTCTGCAAAAGGATTACTCATATTTTGTTTGGTGTGCAGAATACTTTTGAAGTGATCTGGTGGTTGGGTGGAAGCTTTGTGGGACAGGCTTCCTGCTATTCCTTGTTTATTGCACTATTATTGTATATTTCTTGGAGTGGCTGCTGAGGTGTGTAGGAGTCTCTCCCCTTCAGCTATAGCATGTTTTAATATTAAGTCATCCTACATGATATGTGTACCTGGTAATATAATTATAGTTGTGGTTGACAGCAGTTTTGTGGTGAAGTTTGAGGCCTGTTTTCTCTGCCTTGAAACAGCTGCACAATTTTTTTTCCCTCGTCAATACATTCCCATATGCTACATGGCGAGCTGCTGATAGCTCATGGTTTATCAGTGAGCTCTTCAGTGTACCTCACATTCAGAGTGTCCTGGATGTTTGACATTACAGATTCTGAACTGGCAAACATTGACCTGCAACATAATGGGGGGATGCAAATACTGGAGCAGAAATGTGCATGTGAGTAAAGCTTTGTGAGCTATTTACCACATAATGTAGATTAACAACTTTCTCAACAAATAAATCACTAGACGATTTGGCCTTCAGCAATAATGAGATGCTAAGCCTGAAGTGAGGTAGGTAAACACCTGTAGCTATATAGCTCCACCATGTGTGTGTGAACCACAACCTGGCACAGACACCTTGCATGTGCCACGGTGTGGTAACAAAATAATAATAATAACTCTGACAACACAATAACAACAACAAATAAATATAAATAATAACAAATTATTGTGCTATAAATAACTAGCACAATTAATAATTACACATTAACTACAGAAAAATTATGGTGAATTTTATTATTATAATTATTATCCTCGATGAACTCTCAGTTGACATAATAACATTATTACAATCAACTTTCAAATTCTAGTCGAAACGTCGAGAGAATACAATTTGAAGTTGATTATTGAGAAGGTTATAATAATATTAATATCTTTTTTTTTTAACCACATCTTGTTCATGAGGGGAATGTGTGTTCCAGACTCCCCATGAGGTATTGTCTAGGCAGCATCCAGCTAGACTCCCCATGAGGCAGTGTCTAGGCAGCCACCAGCTAGACTCCCCATGAAGTGTCTAGGCAGCCACCAGCTAGACTCACCATGAGGGTGGTCCTAGGCAGCCACCAGCTAGACTCACCATGAGGCAGTCTTTAGGCAACCACCAGCTTCAATCACCATGAGGTAGTGTCAAGGTAGCCACCAGCTAGACTCACCATGAGGCAGTGCCTAGGCAGCCACCAGCTAGACTCCCCATGAGGCAGTGCCTAGAATGCCAATCTAGACTCACCATGAGGCAGTGCCTAGGCAGCCACCAGCTAGACTCCCCATGAGGCAGTGCCTAGAAAGCCAATCTAGACTCACCACGAGGCAGTGCCTAGGCAGCCACCAGCTAGACTCACCATGAGGTAGTGTCCATGCAGCCAACAGCTAGACTCACCATGAGGTAGTGTCTAGGAAGCCACCATCTAGACTCACCATGAGGCCTAGGCATCCACCAGCTAACTCACCATGAGGTAGTGTCTAGGCAGCCACCAGTTAGACTCACCATGAGGTTGTGTCTAGGCAGCCACCAGCTAGACTCACCATGAAGTGTCTAGGCACCACCAGCTAGACTCCCCTGAAGTGTCTAGGCAGCCACCATCTAGACTACCCATGAGGCAGTGCCTAGGTAGCGAGCAGCTAGACTCCCCAATTATCGGTCTTGCCTTGTGGTCATACATTCATAAAGACAAACTAAAAGGACAGGTAAATCAACAGAGAAATTCAACCATCCAGAAGATTCAATCTGAAAGATTAGTATTAGAGTTATCACCTGTTTACCTTTGGTGGAGCCAATAAAGAATACTTCTGGATGTCAATGTAGGTATCCATCATGCACCAAGTTCAGGTTATTACAAGTTTACAAGATGAGTTTCAGGATATTACAAATATACTAAAGAGGGAACTTAATTATAACATTGTTCCACACCAAGATAAAGGCCAAGTGAACCTCATGGTTAAAGTTTGAACAAACACGGAAATAAATGTATGAGCCAGAGAACGAGCTCCTGTCTGCTTATGCAATGGAGACAATGGAGGTAAACAACAAGCCAGTCCCGTAACTGTGGTCAGCAGGGCAACATATCTACACTGGTCCAGATGATGCGAGTGCAGCTCTGAGCCAGTATTCACCTATGGTTTCAGACATGTCAAGTGGTCAAGAACTGACCAGCTGCACTGGACACCTACAAGATGGATGTCCAGTGCTATCACAACAACTCCTAGGATATTCTGGGGGTATAAATTAGAAGTAAATGTACTCAGGATTACCTAGAATATTTGTAATGAGGTTTATCGCTCATATCCCGGGAAACATGCATTTACCCTGCAATGTCCCTAGCCTTAGTTTAACCCAACTCCTGGTCCTAGAATAGTCTTGGCCTTACTATACCACCAGCTCCAGTATTTCCTAGCCCCAGCCCCAGCATACTCCTATGCCTAGCCCTATTCTTATACCACTATTTGTGGTCTTAGCCCTAGAATAGTTTTAGCCCTAGAATAGCCCTAAGCACTGATTCCATGCTTTCTGGCCAGTTAGTCCACCACAAACATCCTGGGATACTCCCGAGGTGCCACAGGAATACGGTAGCACAGCAGCCCCTCTTCTGACACCCTCTAGTGTAGGATTCACTTAGCCAAAGACCACCTTCATAACTAGACCAATGCAAATTATGCCGGCATAATTTGGGGGAAAATAAGTGAAATGTGGGTTAATAGTGGATTTGTAAATATTATACAGTAGACCCTCATTAATCCAAATAGCCTGGGGATCCGATTAGTTCGGATTAGTGAAATTTTCGGATTAGTGAAATGTATGAATATCATTATATTAAACTATGAATTTGTTTATTTTTTGCAGGTGTGGGTTGAATACTGCGAGCACCAGTTATTTTTAGTCATTATGATCCCTTTCCATCCTCATTCTTTTAGCAGATCTCCGGAATCCCATCTCAGTCATTTTCCTTTTGCATCCTGCAACTCGCTGCCCTTCTTCTTTATGTCTGAGATAGTGGAGACTCCAACTCCATACTGTTCAGATAGTAATTTGTAGCTTTACTTCCCGAGCTGGTCTAGGACTCGACCTTCTCCTCAATGGTAAGGCTCTTGTGTGCTCTTTTCTTCTCCATATCACTGCAGCTGCATTGTACGACAGGCTCGTGGTATGTTCAAAGTTCAATAATGGCCCAATTTTTAATTTTTTTTTCCTTTCCCCCCCCCTTTTTTTCTTTTTCTTCCTGCTACCTAATGCAGTTCGGATTAGCGAGGGTCTACTGTATTATGCATGTGTTTCACTGAGCAAGCACATGGTTAGTGGACCACTGAACAAGCACATGGTTGGGACGACAGAGCAAGCACATGGTTGGTGGACCACTGAGCAAGCCCATGGTTGGTGGACCACTGAGGAAGCACATGGTTGGTGGACCACTGAGCAAGCACATGGTTGGTGAACCACTGAGGAAGCACATGGTTGGTGGACCACTGAACAAGCTCATGGTTGGTGGATTACTGAGCAAGCACACGGTTGGTGGACCACTTAGCAAGCACATGGTTGTTGGACCACTGAGAAAGCACATGGTTGGTGGACCACTGAGCAAGCACACGGTTGGTGAAACGCTGAGTAAGCTATAGTTGGTGGACCATTGAGAAAGCACATGGTTGGTGGACCACTGAGCAAGCACATGGTTGGTGGACAACTGAGCAAGCACATGGTTGGTGGACCAATGAGCAAGCACATGGTTTGTGAACCACTGAGGAAGCACATGGTTGGTGGACCACTGAACAAGCTCATGGTTGGTGGATTACTGAGCAAGCATACGGTTGGTGGACCACTGAGCAAGCACATGGTTGGGACGACAGAGCAAGCACATGGTTGGTGGACCACTGAGCAAGCACATGGTTGGGACGACAGAGCAAGCACATGGTTGGTGGACCACTGAGCAAGCCCATGGTTGGTGGACCACTGAGGAAGCACATGGTTGGTAGACCACTGAGCAAGCACATGGTTGGTGAACCACTGAGCAAGCACATGGTTGGTGGACCACTTAGCAAGAACATGTTGTTGGACCACTGAGAAAGCACATGGTTGGTGGACCACTGAGCAAGCACACGGATGGTGGAACACTGAGTAAGCTATAGTTGGTGGACCACTGAGCAAGCACATGGTTGGTGGACCACTGAGCAAGCACATGGTTGGTGGACAACTGAGCAAGCACATGGTTGGTGGACCAATGAGCAAGCACATGGTTTGTGAACCACTGAGGAAGCACATGGTTGGTGGACCACTGAACAAGCTCATGGTTGGTGGATTACTGAGCAAGCACATGGTTGGTGGACCACTGAGCAAGCACATGGTTGGTGAACCACTGAGGAAGCACATGGTTGGTGGACCACTGAACAAGCCCATGGTTGGTGGATTACTGAGCAAGCACACGGTTGGTGGATCACTGAGTAAGCACATGGTTGGGGATTACTGAGCAAGCACATGGTTGGGGATTACTGAGCAAGCACATGGTTGGTGGACCACTGAGCAAGCACATCGTTGGTAGACCACTGGCCAAGCACATGGTTAGGGATTACTGAGCAAGCACATAGTTGGTGGATTACTGAGCAAGCACACGCCACTGAGCAAGCACATGGTTGGGGATTACTGAGCAAGCACATGGTTGGTGGACCACTGAGCAAGCACTTGGTTGGTAGACCACTGAGCAAGCACATGGTTAGGGATTACTGAGCAAGCACATGGTTGGTGAACCACTGAGCAAGCACATGGTTGTTGGACTACTGAGCAAGCACATGGTTGGAGGACCACTGAGCAAGCACATGGTTGGTGGACCACTGAGCAAGCACATGTTTGGTGGACCACTGAGCAAGAGCATGGTTGGTGGACCACTGAGCAAGCAAATGGTTGGTGGACCACTGAGCAAGCACATGGTTGGTGGATCACTGAGCAAGCACATGGTTGGTGGATTACTGAGCAAGCACATGGTTGGTGGACCACTGAGCAAGCACATGGTTGGTTGACCACTGAGCCAGCGCATGTTGGTGGATCACTGAGCAAGCACATGGTTGGTGGGCCACTGATCAAGCACATAGTTGGTGGATCACTGAGCAAGCACATGGTTGGTGGACCACTGAACAAGCACATGGTTGGTGGATTAGATGAGCAGGCACAAGGTTGGTGGACCAGTACTAAAGTTTGAAGAATGTTATGCTAGTACTAGCTGACACTGCAGACAGTCAATATTTGTGCAGCTCCTCACCAGATAGTTCAGAATAAGACCTCAGTGAGTCTGTAGTCACATCATTAGATTGAAAGAATATGATCTTTGTGTATAGAAAGAGGATAATTGTGTGTAAACAGGCAAATGGGAAAAGACATCTTCTGAAATTCATTTATAAGGAGCCAAAATTTCTTCCTTCACAGAAGGTTATTCCCTGGTGAAGACGTATGTTTTTGTAGGACGACTTTTTTGCAATGCTAGCAGAGACACTATTGCTCTAAAGAGAAGCAACGGCCTCCATCCTTTAAGGTCAGTCAAGCAAGGAAGACAGAGCTAAACTTCAGGAAAGGCAAGCTAAAGATGGCGATTTTGCTAAAGCTTTAAAAATTGGACAAATCTCAGAGATTATATATATACATGTAGAGCGAAAGTTAGGATGGGGGGCAGGAATTCCAACATAAAAACTTAACTACCTGCAAGATGTTATGAACCACTAATACTAGACACATGCTTGACTATATCCTGATGAGGAAAGAGCAAAGAAGGTAAGTATCTATCACGGCACATCATCAAGGAACAAAGGTTAGTTATAATTGTTAAAAGCTAACACCTTTTGAGCATACATAATAGGCAGTTTTGAGGGGACAGAATTTCAGTATATTGCAGAATAGCATATTAGGGAAGGAAAAAAGTATTTTGCATAGCAACCAACCAAACTTACAAACAACCACTTACTTGCACCACTTGACATAAAGATCTGCTATACAGTATTCCTACCACTGCTTGCTGCTAGTGGAACAGTGTGTATGTAGGTGTGTGTATATACAACACTATTCCTACCGTTGATTTCTGCTTGTGGAACTGCGTGTATGTGGGTGTGTATGTATACAACACTATTCCTACCGCTGCTTTCTGCTACTGGAACAGTTGTGTGTGTGTATATGTGTGTGTGGTGTGTGTGTGTGTGTGTGCATGCTGCGTCATGCATGCATGCATGTACAACAATATTCCTACCACCATGATTGCAGCTGCTAGTGCAGAGTACTAATGTTCAGCAGTACTTAGCCATTCAAAATTGTGGTAGCCAATGTCTGCCAGGAAAAGATAATTTCTAACTTTGCAAGTGAGTTGGTGTATATACGTAAGGTACATGCAGGAAGTGAGAGGTATGTATGTATAGCTAAACACCTTACATATTCATGTGCACTAAACTCAGATATATAAAGTTGGTCCCTCCCATTGCTCCACCTACCCTAGTCACAGAAAACCTGCTTTGTGATAACATTGAGAGTGTTCTCCCAAAAGAGGCACCTTAGTATCACCAGATGCAGATGAGTGTGCATTGACCTATCCAATTAGCAGAAGTCACTTATGGTTCATCCTCATGACTTTAATTACAGATTGCACACTAGTTCATGCATGCAGTGAGGTGGGAGTGGCTAGCCACAATGCAACACAACAAGGAATGTGTTGACATAAAACACAAGTTGACTGGTGGTTGATGCATAGCTTTATACCACACCTACTTCATGAGACTAGATAGAAAAAGAATTAACTACCGTAAACCTGGAATACTTCGTGCTTAAGTGAGAATATATTTTGTGTCCATATATTTCCATTGAATTCATGACCTACGAACTATTTTTTACGGAAGCAATAGACCATGAGACAATTCACTTCCAAAGAGAAACAAATTGAAAAGCTCTGGACGTGATTACGAGGACAGTGTTAAAAGAGGGTTGCTAAAGAGAGCCATTGAATAAGGATAGCTGGCGTAAGGGATCCCTATGCAGTAGCTGGAGGTGACTAAGAGATCCCTATTCAGTAGCTGGAGGTGACTAAGAGATCCCTATGCAGTAGCTGGCAGTGACTGAGAGATCCGCATGCAGTAGCTGTAGGTGACTAAGATATCCCTATGCAGTAGCTGGACGTGACCAAAATATCCCTATGCAGTAGATGGAGATGAATGAGAGCTCCCTATGCAGTAGCTGTAGGTGACTATGCAGTAGCTGGCAGTGACTGAGAGATCCCTATGCAGTAGCTGTAGGTGACTAAGAGATCTCTATGCAGTAACTGGGAGTGACTGAGAGTTCCCTATGCAGTGGCTGGCAGTGACTAAGAGATACCTATGCAGTAGCTGGCAGTGACTGAGAGATCCGTATGCAGTAGCTGTAGGTGACTAAGAGACCCCTATGCAGTAGCTGGACGTGACCAAAATATCCCTATGCAGTAGATGGAGATGACTGAGAGCTCCCTATGCAGTAGCTGAAGGTGACTATGCAGTAGCTGGAGGTGGCTAAGAGATTCCTATGCAGTAGCTGGAGGTGGCTAAGAGATTCCTATGCAGTAGCTGGAGATGACCAAGAAATTCCTATGCAGTAGCTGGAGATGACTAAGAGATTCCTATGCAGTAGCTGGAGGTGACTATGCAGTAGCTGGAGATGACCAAGAGATTCCTATGCAGTAGCTGGAGATGTCTAAGAGATCCCTATGCAGTAGCTGGAGGTGACTTAGCTGAGAGATCCCTATGCAATTGCTGGCATGAGTAAGAAATCCCTATGCAGTACATGGAAATTGCCAGTTGTGTTCACTTCTGTACTCAAATATCTTAAGGAGTGAGATATTCCCAGCACTTCCTCTCTTCTCTGCCCCATCTGGTGTCTGGACGAGCCACAGCCAATGCATAATCTCACTCATTTTACAATTATTACTTTCCTGTTGCTAATATTCGCGAGTGGTAAGACTAGGAAAATTTATCAACAACGAAACTATCCATAATTAAGGGTATGTACACACAATACTACACTAATGTAAGTATATAATGGCATCGTGTCACACCGGATATTTGGCCAGGGGAGATTCGGTGGCAACCTATGCTTGTGCTGTCTATGATGGTTTGAGGAACTCTATGCAATAGAGGAGGCCTGGAGTGTTTCCACAGGATATACAGCCAGCCACAAGGCTGGCACTCCTATGGCAAACCTGGTACATGGCGAGACAACAAATTGCCTGTCAACAGCACAGGATCCTGTCGACAGTTGTGGCCGTGCGACCACCCAGGCAGTACATAACCTGCCAGAAAAATCTAGGACCATGCTCTTAGCTAGCTCTTGGCTTATCATACACAGAAGGAATGAACAGCAGCACTTGGCAGACTGCATTGTAACATTGCAATACACTAGCATAAGAAATTTGTATATTTATAGGATCAGCACTGTCACTTTTTTTTAATTCTAGGGGGGGAAGGGAGGAGGGAAACTGAAATCTTGGTGTGGGGGAGAGGAGGGATATCCCACATCACACACCCACCTCCTCACCCCTCTGTATAAAAAGCTGCATACATTTAGCTGAGCACAAGACTTCATTTCCTGTTAGCTCCTGCAATTCCTGATACTACAACTGAGAGGACAGGGAACCCATCAGATATACTTCAATGCTGAGTAGAACCAGAAATGTTGACAGTTCCCGATTAGTACTCAAAGTCATAAGAGCCATATTGAATTGCTGCTAATCACAACGCACCCACCATATGCATGACATAATCACTACCTTACGCATGACATCATCACTGATGGAATGGTTTCAAACACATTTGAGCAGACCCTTCACAACCAACTATCAACAGTGACTCATGCTTCATCAGAAAGTACTTCAGGCAGCGAATGATCCTGCCCAAATATCAAATATGTATGAGAGCAATTTGAAAGCTTTCTCAGGTCAACCATCTTAACCCAGTGCCAAGCACATGCAGACAAGTCTGACACACCTTGCACAGCTGAGGGCATATGCAACCTTTAGCTAAACGTGGCTGTCTGGATGTGTAGGTCAACAAAACCATAACCCCCCACCTCCCTCAAACACCTTCCCTCCACTCTCTGCACAAATATCTTCACAGTAGATAATATGTCAGCACAGGAATGCACTTGGTAATCTTTAACTCATCCAGAACTACTGACCACTGCAGTGGTCTTAACTGATGATGCTTGTGGATACTTTAAAAGAGTAAACTTCTGAAAATCTCTAAGCACCTTCTTTGGCCCACAAAAATGCACATACATGTATGCCAAGATACACACCATACACTCATAACACATGTCACCACATCACACATACTACAGGCACACACACAAACACACCACCGCACACAGACAAACCACCACACACATAAACACACACACTGCACACACACAAACCCCAACCCAGAGGGAGAGAAACACACACACAGAGGGAGAGAAACACACACACAGAGACACACACAGCACAAATACAAACACAACCAGATAAACACACGCACGCATGCACGCATGCACGCATGCACACGCACACATGCACACACACAGTGCAACTGCATGGAAGTGAAGTAGAGGCAGTTCCTTGACAAGCAGTAAGCTGATGATAATACTTATGTTGGTTCTGAACTTATAGCTGCATCCAACAGTGAGGGAAAGCAACGTCAGGTGACTGGAGCACACCTTTGCTGCCTGAGAGTTCACATTACGAGCATGCCTAGAGGTGGGTTATATTAGTATTAGCATTGGCCTATTGAGACATGTCACAAGGAGCCACTGAACAATATTATGCGACACCTCTCTACAGGAAAAGGGAAAGATAAATCTAGAAATGCAATGAGCATTCTTATAATCCGTTCAGGGAGAAGGAAATTGTATGAATGTTTCCATTACTTTCCCTAAGCTTAGAATGAGCTTTCCTCCACAGAGACACACCACCCACACAGTATCATCAAAACAAAGAATAGTTAATACTGCCCCATGGGTACCATCAGTCCTGGGCCCATGCTGGTCAATGTCAATTTGGCCCACGCTGGTGACTGTCAGTACTGGCCCAAGCTGGAAATTATCAGTGGCAGGGCCAAAGGCTGGCTGGCAGTAACTGGCCCATCGAAATTATCAGTGCAGGGCCAGGCTGGTGACTGACAGTACAGGGCCAGGCTGGTGACTGTCAATGCATGGCCAGGCTGGTGATTGATAGTGCTGGACCTGAGCTGGTGAAAGTCAATGCTGTCCCAAGCTGGTGCTTGTCAATGCTGGCCCAGGCCAATGACTCTCAGTGCTGGTCTGGGATGGTGACTCTCAGTGCTAGCCTAGTAGGTGACTGACAGCACTGGTCTAGAACTGGTCACTATAAGTGCTGGCCCAGGCTGACTGCTCTAAATACAGATTAAGGACGGTATAATTGCCAGTGCTGACATAGGCTGTTTATAATAGTGCTCGCCCAGAGCTAGAGAATGTCAGTGCTGGCCCAAGCTAGGTCAGTGCTGACCCAAGCTGGTGATACTAACTGCCTGTCGAGTCAGTGCTGACCCAAACTGGTGAATGTCAGTGTTTGCTCAACATGGTAACTAAGTGCTGGACCAAGCTTGAATTTGTCAGTTCTGTCCCAGGCTGGTGAACAAGGGTTGGGGCAGGCTGGTGAATCTCAGTACTGGCAGAGGCTAGTAAATGTCAGTGCTGTCCCAAGTTTGTGTCTGTCAATGCTGGTCCAGGTTGGTGACTGTCAGTGCTGGTCCAGGCACATGACTATCAGTGCTATTCAAAGTTGGTGACTATCAGTGCTGGCCCAGGATGGTGACTGTCAGTGCTGGCCCAGGTGTCGGGACCAGACCTGAGATAGAAGAGTCAGAATAGAGAATGATAGTGCTGTCCCAAGTTTATCAACACTTGCAAGCAATATAAATCATTGGTTAAAACATATCTTATCCTCTCAACACTTTAATGCTGATTCACAATATGCAAAACACGCAAGCGATGCGATTCGGTGCGAAGGCCTAGCAGCATATTGTGAACCAGCCTTTAGTCTGAGAGGCTGATTAATAGTTGTATAATTGATATTGACTGTCAGTGCTATCCCAATTTGGTGAGTGTCAGTGCTGGCCGAGGCTAGTGACTGCCATGCAGTGCTGGACTAGGCTAGTGACTGCCAGTCTTCTCCCAAGTTGGTGACTGTCAATGCTGGCCCTGGATGGTGATTGTCAGTGCTGGTCCAGGCTAGTAAGTGTCAGTATCTAGAAGTTAGCTTTTAGGGGGGAGAACAGTCAGCAGCTATATTAGTCTTGAGGCCACACTATTCACGCATGTTGAAATATTTCCTTGGAATTAGACCCTCGAGACTACAGCTATATATATAGCTATCTAGTGATATACACAGAATAATCAGTGTGGTAGAATTTTCATCTTATAATATAAACAACAATTGAGTCATATTCGAATGCGTCGATCATAACGACGAGAATGCCATTTCCTTACAATTTCCTCAGATTGTTCATCAGTTAAAGTGTTAGGTCCTTCAGCAGAAACATGCAAACAGTGAGCTAAGTGTTCTGGTAACATTCGCTGTCGTAAATGCAAATTCTACCCATTGTACTAAAACTCCGTTCAACCGAGGCTGTACCAAGAGGACATACAAGAATAATCTTTGAAACTATTGAAAGAGAAGGAAAGGCATCTGCAAGATCACCCTGAGAAGCCAGTTTCTGCAATACAAGTTTTGCAGTTGGAGATTCTAGTTTTGATGCTTGTACCTTTAAGTAGTTTCGAAATGTCTTCCACTCATCCTGAAGATCAGATACATTTAGGCTGGAATGAAGAGAAGCAAGTTGAACCACTTCAGTCATTGACTTTCTTGGGATCAAATATTGAAGTAGCACTATTGCAGCAACTTTGTCATTAAACCGTTTCTTGATGTTTTCAGATAAGGCTTTGATGTACAGAATTACTACACTTTTGTGGATTTCTTGATCAGTATGTTTGGTACTATCCAAAATAGGAAATGTACTTTCCTGAATAAAATTTGTATCACTTGCACTGTACTCTTTTTGGCTGGATATTTCATTTAATCGGCCAATTACTGTCTTTAGGAGATCAGGAACATCACACAGGGCTGCATTGTAGTGCTGAAGTTGAAGAGCGAGTTTAGAAACTGGATCCAAGATATCTTTAACTGCAAATAGCAGGATAACTGACTTGCGATCTTGAAAAGTCAGCAGTAAGCCACCAGCTTCACTTGAAATATCTCCTAACTCTTGATGAAGATGCTGAAGTGTAACATTTATCCCTTTCAGACACTTAACAACAGCTTTCACAGCTCTATAATGGGAATTCCACCTTGTATCTCCTGCCCTTACCAATGCCAAATCAGGTTCTTGAAGTATCTCTTGAATTTCTTTGAGTGCATGAGTCTTCTTCGGACTAACAGAAAATAGATGCCACAAGCTATTCATTGCAGAGAATAACTGTTAATTTTTTTTTTATGATTGAACACAGGCAAGCTGTAAAAGGTGGCTTCGATAGTGAACATAATATGTTGCTTCCTCACATTTCTCATTCTTTATTTGGACCTGAACTCCAGATATGTGACCAGACATATTGCTAGCTCCATCAAAGGCCAGCCAAACAACTTTGGAGATGTCAATCCCTCTGCTTTCAAGAATGGAGATAATACCACCTGTTATAGCTTCTGCAGTTTCATCTGGAACATTCTGTATATCCAAGAAGCATTCATTTGTGCAGCCAGCAGTAGTAAGGTACCGCATACATACAGATAGCTCAGTACTATTTTTCTTATCTGTTGCTTCATCACCCATTAGTGACAAAAATGGGGAGCAAGATATTTCATTCACTGTTTTGCTGTCTATGTACTCTCCAATAGTTTTTACCATTTCCAGAGAGGTTGCTAAAGACTTGTATGTAGCATTTTTTTCCCTTATTGCCTGCCAATTTGCTAGATGATTGCTTTCATCTAGAACAGTGCAAAGTTCAATCAAACTTTCGTACTTTGTTTGTGCGAGCAACTTCGTTTTCATTAGCCAGTATGCTACTTTTACATACTTACTGAGCATAAGTAGGTTTTCAGATTTTTGTGCATTACTGGAACACTGAAGTTGAGTGAATACTGATCCTCTACTTTCTACTTCATTACACATTTCAGCCTGAGAAACAGCTTGCCTGTGTGAATTTGATAATTGATGCTTCAAAAGCTTATTATTCTTGGCTGAAGATCCTGTTGCCTTGCTCCATTTTATGAATGGCTTTGAAATGAAGTTCCATCAGAATCTTTAGGTAGACGATGGCTACCACTGCTTGCAAAAACTTACAGAAGGCTCCTCTTCCACTTCCATCAGAAACCAACCAAGGATGCTTAGTACACTATCTGTAGACAATGGATTTGGATTTGGCTACTTTCTTCACCATAGGTGGAACCAATTCACGTTGATCACCATCATCACTAGTTACCTGCAGATCAATTGTGAGTGAAGTATAGTCCATTGAATCCTGTGCTACAAAGCTACACTCAACAATTTGAGACTCAGAACAACTACTAACCTAAAGAGATAGGCTTCTTTGTCATAATCACTAGCTAAATCTTAGATGACTAATGCTCTATTCAGAGAAAACTTGGCACATTATAATTTGTGGTTAACACCTTTCATTTTGTCTAGCCAAGAGAATAGCCTTTCTATTATCTTATCTTTTGAATATATTAGGGGGGGAATTGGAAGTTTGGGGGGGGGGGGAATCTTCCCCCCCTAACAGCCCTGGATAAAAGACTGGTCAGTGCTGGTCAAGGCTGGTGAGTGTCAGTGCTGGCCCAGGGTGTTAAATTGTCAGTGCTGGCCAAGGCTGGTGACTGTCAGTACTGGCCGAGGGTTGTGACTATCAGTGCAGTAATGGCCAAGGCTAGTGACTGACAGTGCTCTCCGCAGTTGGTGAGACTGTCAGTGCTGTCCCAAGTTGGTAACTCTCAGTGTTGGCCATGCCTGTGACTGTTAGTGTTGGCTCAGGCTGATGTTTGTCTGTGCTGGCCAAGGCTGATGATTGTCTGTGCTGGCCCAGGCTGGTGACTATTAATGTTGGCTCAGGCTGATGATTTTCTGGGCTGGCCAAGGCTGGTGATTGTCGTGCTGGCCCAGGCTGGTGACTGTCTGGGCTGGTCCAGGGTGGTGACTGTCAGTTCTGGCCCATGCTAGTGATGTCGATGCTGGCCCATGGTGTTGAATGTAAATGAAGGCCCAGGCTGGTGACTGTCAGTGCTGGCCGAGTGTGGTGACTTCAGTGCTGGCCCAGGCTGGTGCTGTCAGTGCTGATCCAGGCTGGTGACTGTCAGTGCTGGCTCAGGGTATTGAATGTCAATGCAGACCCAAGCTGATGACGGTCAGTGCTGATCCAGGCTGGTGACCGTCAGTGCTGGCTCAGGCTAGTGACTGGACTGGCAGCGTGGCCCAGGCTAGCGACTGCCAGTGCTGTCCCAAGTTTGTGTCGTCAGTTATTGGCCCAGGCTAGTGATTGCCAGTGCTGTCCCAAGTTGGTTTCGTCTCTGCTGGTCCATGCTAGTGAGTGTCAGTGCTGGCCCAGGGTCTTTAATGTCAGTGCTGGTCCATTGTCAATGTGGTCCAAAGTTGGTGAATGTCATTGCTGGCCCAGGCTAGTGACCAGTGCTATCCCAAGTTGGTGACTGTTAGTGCTGGCCCAAGTTGGTGACTGTCTGTGCTGGCCCAAGTTGGTGACTATCAGTGCTGGGCCTGGCTTATGACTGCCATCTGAAGCATCACATTTCCCACCTAAACATTAGGCAATGTACTATATTCATATACATATATCCAGGACTATAGGCAAAACTTAAAAACATGAATAATTAGGAAGCATTCTAGCCGAGCTTTTTTTCCTACCGTGAACCAGTGGAATTTATTTTGCACAACCCATCATGAGATGATGACCAACATGAGTTTACCTTAAGCAGAATGTATCATTCATGGCCAGTCTCATCACTTGCACGTTCAAACTAAACCATTGACAAATTTGCTGCGCTATGAATTGGTGGCTTACATGCTATGAATTAGGAACACACCTGGCTTATGTGTATGCATGAATTGGTAACATACCTGGCTTACATGCTTACATGGTCACAGGATCTATTTTTCAAAATGGGATAAGGAGAGGCTGATGTAAGGGCTTGAATTTGATAATAAAGTTGCTGGCAACAGTTGAACCCTTGGGAGTAAGACTTCCCTCTGGCTAGTTTGGCCAAGATGGTGTCCCAATCACATGAGTGAGAGGCACTTTCTTTAGAGATGCAAAGCAAGTGTGTGTATTATAATATGGAAGGGCCAAATGAGAGAACTTTTTTCCCCGCCTCATAGCTGATATTTCGCTCTCTCCCTCCATGAGTTATATCCATGTATGGCATGCATCATACCTATATACATGCATGGCATGCATCATACTTATATACAGGCATGGCATGCATCATACTTATATACATGCATGGCATGAATCATACTTAAGGTAGAGATTTGGACTACACCTCCACCTGTGGAGCAATGAGGCAATATAAACACACGATCACCTGATCCAGACATTGCACACTGTATACCACCCAGTAAACTCCTCCAGGCCCTGGACCAGGCAAAGTAATACAAACATGAGCAGGCAATCACCAATATAGCAAGATTAGGAATTAGTTCCCAGCCCAACACTGAGACTTGAGTCTGGTAGTCTAGTAAGGTTAAGGTTTTGACAGGTGAAGAACAGTCTTGTCACCATATGACTAGGTAAAAAAAATAATTTTATTCTCAAAAATGTCACAATTAGCAAGTGGGATGGACTCCTTAATTAATAGTGTGAAGGCCTCTACGATGGGGTGGAAGCCAGGATAATATCGGACGGAGGTCAGTTGAGGTGGTTTGGGATAGAGAGGGGACTTGGGCAGAGGTGTCCTTTGTCACCAACAGTATTCATCATATATGTGTCAGGAATGCTGCATGAACTAGAGGGAGCAGAGCTGGGATTGAATGTGTATGGTACATGGTGTGGAACATTCTATGCAGATGATATTGTGCTGTTGGCGGACACAGGAGAGAAGTTGCAAGAGATATTGGATATGGTGCAAAACTATGCTGTAAGATGGAAGTTGAAGTTTAATGAGAAGAAGAGTAAGGTAATGATCATTGGTAAATGGAGGAATAGTGTGAAGTGGAATATTGATGGAGAGGAGCTAGAAGTAGTGGAAGCGTTCAGATACCTGGGTGTGTGGTTTGATGAGAAACTGAGAGGGAATGTACACTTGGAGGAAATGAAGATAAAAGCGGATTAGAAGTGCAGTAACTGTGGATGAGTAAAGTTAACGGAAAAACAGAATGGATAGGGTAGGATGGTGTTGAAGCTGTTGGCTAGGCCTAGCCTGGTACACGCTGAACTGGAGTACAGACTTGTTGTAAGAAATTAGAGTCGGCTCAGTTGAAAGGAAGAAACCTAGTAAGAGCTAGCAACACAGTGACAGGAGTGGAAATGATGGGGGACTTGGGATGGAAGAATTTGGCAGAGAGGAGGGAGGAGAAAAAAATCCTAATGGTAGAAAGATAGCATAAGTGGAGGAGGGTGGACTGGTGAAGGTTGTGGTAGACAAGCTAAGAATGGATGAAGGGATATCATAGGTTGGTGGGAATACAAGGTCATTACAGGGATATGAGGGAGTGAGGTTGATGTTTAGGTTGAGGCCAGGGTCAGCAGTCTATTGCAGAAGGACAAGAAGCAATGTAGGCTGTGTAGTGAAATATGATAGATGCGTGTTGTGTGACAGGAAGGAAGTGGAAGATGTGGGACACTTTCTAATAGGCTGTGATGAATTTGGAAGAGAATGGAAAGTGTTAATGAATGAGCTGGATGGAATTGAGGGAGCTGGAATATGGTTGGAGGAGTTTGAGAGGGTGAGCACTGAGGGGAATGTGGCATTGTTGTTTGGGAAGGAGGTGGGGAGGGGGTGAGTAATCAGGTGATGGTGGAATTGTGTGGGTGCATTTTGCAGTGTTTGGCAAATGATGAAAGGACTGATTTATGGCCTGCCCTCACTCAACCTTAACCAAGCATCATTTAACATAACATAAACTTTTTATCTGATAAAGTATGTCAGTGTTTATTACAGTACAAGTCATCCTACCTCATTTACCATCTTTATTTTTATACTGCACTGGTGTGCGATGGTCCCAAGGGACTCAACATTTTCGTATTTACAGAGGACTAACTGTAGAACAGGTAGCTACTACCCAGAAGTTCATGATCCGGAAAGCCAGGGGATGTGCTGAAGAGTAGGTCAGGCCAGTAATGTATTATTTCTCAAGTGGGAAAATCGCAGTACCAGAGAGGGTTAATGCAATGACCCGCTAACACATATCAAAGCTGAACTACCATGTCCGACTACGGTGCCTATTTCTAAGCGTGGTTGTATACTTTTCTTCATTGATGAAGTGATCTACTCACATGAGGGCACTACACGGTGTGACTGTCTTGCATATGCTGTTGGCTCCCCTTTTATTGCTACCAGACTGAGTTATGATGCGACTGTTCATGGCTCTGTTTCTAACCTCTGGTGGGACACCCAGGCCAGTTTGGGTCCTAGTTACGCTACTTTCCTAGAACCTGGTCAACAAGGAAGATGGTGCAGTCCAAATGTTTATTGGTATCCCTTGTTTGGCAGGAGCTACAGAGTGTAATCCATCAAGGAGTACTCCTTATATTAGTTAAATCTACTTTTTAATGGCTGATAGGGTAAACCTTCTCCCCTTCCAAAATATAGCCATGCTCATATCTCTGGTAAAACGCAGTCTAAAGACTAGTTTTGGCTGCTATTAGCCCCAAATAGCCTCCAGTTTGCCTTAAATAATACTCTAAGATAGTAAAGCAGCAGTCCTCAAAACCATAAAATATTGAAGGATTTATTTATTGCAAAAAGTATTGTGCAATCACACTTGCTCCATGCTCTTCACGATCAGAATTGCAAAACAATCATCCTCCACTTACTCAAGCCACAGCTAGAACAAATGGCCCACTTAGTTCTGCTGTTTGTGGAATTCTCACTCCTGGCAACTCTTAACATGTCCAAAACAGGATGTTTCTCTTTACAATTTTTTTGGAATGGGGTAACAGTGATTATGTTGTATGTTGTTCGTTTACACTTCAAAATTTAACTATTTTCATTCCTGTAGATGCTACCACAGAACCAGTTACTGAATTTACTACTACCATAACAGTGATGATAGCATTGAGAGGTGCATCCAAGTAGCACTGATTGGAAGTATAGGGGGTGGAACTTCTGCAGTGATCATGCTGATTCTGATACCCATTATCATTACCATGGTAAGAACGGTACATCATATAAATTCATACTAGAAAGTTTGAATGTTTACTTAGCCTTACCTATCATTATGCATTTCATGCTTATTGGAGATACATGTTCACAAAGCGATGGGTGCACATGTGTGTGTCTATACAGTGTGTGTACAGATGTGTGTGTACTCTATGTGTAGATTATGTTATGTGCATAATTGTGTATGTGTGTGCAGACATGTAAAGTTTGTGTGTAGATCAGTGGTTTATATTCATGCAGTAGTGTAGGATATTATATAGGAAATTATATTGAGAGTTTCCAAACATCTCATGAATTTGTTTGCAAATAAATAAATTTGCTATGTAAAAATGTTCAAGGAACACTAATGAAAGCTCTAGAATACATGCATGTGCACGACCACTGTGTGTTATTTTGCAAACTGGTTACTAGTCTTATGCCTGTGTTTTCTTGTGGTTATTTATGCAAATTAACTTCATACATATTCTATCTTGGTTTTTGCCATTTCATGTCTTGGTTTTATGCCTATCTTGCTTTTTGCAAACGCATATTATAGTTTTACAAGTTTTCTTCTTCTAGTCTGAGTTTTGTTATATAAGGAGTTTGATATTTAGACCTTCAATCTTAGCCTTTCAACAGACATTTTAGCCAATATATAGAAACGTTGCTCATCAGTGAAGAAGAAGCCAAATAAAGGAAGGTGAAGCATGCTTATTAAAGAAATGGGTGACCCAGAGTATGACTGTGAGAAGTTATGTTTGTAATAAATGTTTTCTTTAATGCATGAGATATATACATAGTATATGTCTTTATGTACATGCATATAAACATGCTTGTTTGCATATATGCATTCAATTTTGCATGTGTGCTACATTAGTCTATATATGCTAAATAAAATATGAACTACATACAAGATTATATAAAACAAACAACTATTAATCAATTAACTATAAGGGAGTGCTCATTATGTCGATGACAGTGAGGTAGATCAACCTTTACCATATATAATCATGTATACCAGTTGATAATTTTTACTACTCGTTATACAGGTCTAAAAAAGTGGTTTAATGTTCTAAACAAACTCTCAGTTGACATAATAACCTTCTCAATAATCCACTTCAATTTTTTACTCTCTCGACATCCTGACTAGAAACTCTAGCCTTAATCAGGAATAATTTTGCTTAGTCTATAATTTTAATTAGCTAGATATCCCACCACATGATATAAACTAAAGTCTTAGCATCTCATTAGTCCTGATTAAGGTTAGAGCATCTGCTGATTATTGAGAGGTCATTGTAATTGTATTGTAATTAGCAGCTACTAAGTAGTAAGCACCCAACACCTTGATTATGCCCATCTAGACTAAGCCCACATTGATGTGGCATGCACAATCATCCGAATACCTAGACTATGCCAATAAAGATGTCATGATACTACTACAATTGGTGAAACATTTTGCACCATCCTTGTGGCATCTAGTTTCCATATGAATATAGACATTATTTGGATGGCTAGAAGCTGTACTATATATATATTTGTCAAGTGCAACTGCCACCACCTCACCCTTGGAAGTGGCCAGAAACACTCTGGAGTCGACTGCATCTTGACTGTGCACGTATATTCATTGGTTACATGATTGTACCTTATCACAGTAGATACTCTTTCAAAAGGGTTGGAAGGTCAAGTTATGTCTTCTATTACAACAGCAAAGACAATTGAAAAGCTACGGTCGCGTTTTGCTACTCACACTCTTCCTCACAAGATTATGACTTGTTACTCCTTTACAAGTGATGAATTTAAAGTGTTAATGGTAGGATGTTGTTAGAAATAGCTTTTCAAAGGATTAAGCAATGCTTATGCCAAGTGGAAGGTTTCACTGTCGAAGAAAAGTTATCAAAGTTTCTCTTCCAGTAATATACCGCATTGAACAACAGTGATTCCACTGTCAGAGCTGTTTATGGGTCAAGGTCCGAGGTGTTGTTTAGTTCACTTGTTTCCAAATATTTCAGACAGAGTGGAAGGAGGAGGGACGAGAAGCCGATGCAACAACAAGGCATTGAGAAGATTTTTTGAAGATGACCTGGAGCATTTTACATGATCAAAGCAGAAGTGGATACAAGGAACATAATCAAGGTAAGGGGAACCCTATCCTATTTGGTTAAGTTGATGAATGGAAATGTCCTTCGTCATGTATACGGTGAAATTCAGACTATAATTTTTTGGGTCTGAAATCAAATATTCTGGAAACAGGTCCAGAACTACTGCTGAGTGAACCAAATGCACTAACCTCCTGGAATAGAAATCCAACTTCCAAGTACAGATCAAGAAGCACCATCACTGACACAGACAGCAATTAAAGTGTAGCAAACCAAAGTGAAGGCAACTGCATCAGTTCCATACCATTCTAGTCGAAACAGCTGACCATCTATTTGATTAATTGACCTTTTAAGCTAAGGAGGGAGGGGAGGAGTGATAGACTGTGACCTTACTCTTCTCGTAATTATCATTAGCATTATTGTGGTTAAATACATCTCATTTACTATCATGCCACCCTTTGTTAGTATAAACTGTAAAATACCTTTGATTTGATCAGGGGCCAGTTCAGTGCATTACAGCTTGTAATTTCATAATAAGTTGACTTTTATATTTGCATGCAGTACTAGTAGTAACAGACTACTACAGTGCTAAGATGAATAAACTATTCCATGATAAAGTGGAGGGATTATAAATTCAAATATTGCAGAGTAGACAAAGGCTAAGACAACATACCTATCCAGTGCATGGACATCGGTTTCTGATCATTAATACTTCCTTAACTGTGTGCTCCTTAATTGCATAGATGGTGCAGAGGATAAACATGGAGAGATATTCAAGGTATATAGATAGAAGATGTGAGTTAATGACTAATGCAAATCTGTCAGAATAAATAGTTGATAATGTAGACGATCTGAAGAAACTGAGGATAATTTTGTTGGATGCTGGATATTAACAATGATCCAGTCTGGGTAACAATACAACTGCTCAGTATTTCAGGCTACGTTAAGTTTTTATGTGCACATTCTATTGTGGCTCTGAATCCATATCAAAATCAGAGTAAAAGTTCTATGTGCATTAAATGAAGTAATGTGCTAACCTTTTTAGATGCTGGCAGGTCAGGTTTGGTAGACAAGTGCTCGCCTATCAAAATATTGAGATGAAATGTTGTGTATCCATGGATGCTGACTGCATACTCACAGATCTTATTACCATCTTCAAGATTTTTATTATTGGAGTCGAGCCTCAAAGAAAATGCAGAGATAACATTCTCAATCAAGCAACTTACTGGACAATATAATAGAGCACATTTTCTATATAATTATAATCAACAAATTGATGGATTTTCCTTACCCATCTCAAGTGGATTCGCCGTTGTAAAAGCATTGGAAAATTAGACACTTATGATCGATTTTTTCTACACAAGTTATGAAAGAGGAAACCAATTAATATTAAAAGAATGAACATAATGCATTCATACTGGAAGCATTACTGTGCAATAATATAACAGACATTTTGTCAGAAGATCCAATGACAATGATGGTATGACACTATCTTTTCCCACTGAACTAGCTGCTCTAGAAATCACAGAAATATTAAATGCAGGAAAATGCAGAAAATGAAATAGGAATAGTGAGTCATTACTTCACTTCACAACATATAATTGACAATTAGAATTTTAGGCTAGAGTACATCTTAGTATGTGATTGTGTAGCTGTAATTGGAATTGTTGTAAAAGACACTCCACTACAGTATAGTAGGTAATTTAGTGTTGAAGTGTTGAAAGCCTTCTTCATTTGGTGATAGATCTAGTTATGCATAATTATTAGGTGACTTATGTCCATCGTTAAATAGATGGGTGGTAAACCTGACTTGGAAGAAGCCTTTTCCAACTCAGGAATAATTGCTTGCTTTTGGTCATATAATTGTCCCTGCTCTAAAGAGTCTAGCTTTGATGGGCACCATGGAGGATAATGACTCATTTGGGATCCGTGGAATTTTGAGAAGAGAAAGGAAAAATGACAAAAGAACAGACAAAGACCCTGGGAGAACTGAGGAGGATGGAGAGATTGTGATGATCCTACATCAGACAAGGTGAAGAGAACAGTTCTGTTGACAAAAGATAGTAGTTACATTTCAAAGCTGACTAGAATACTGGAGGCCAAGATATGGAATACTGAAGAAGGATTCTGCCAATGAACAGAAAAGCAAGGTGAATCGTAGAGAAGATGGGAGAAATAACAACTGCATTATAAAATACTGAAGTAAACCACTAATGATTTATAATCTCCTGAGTTTCCCCTTATGCCAATTGTCGTGTATACGTGCATCATCGTATAATCTTACCAAGTTCATAGCACATTTGACACCACCTTTAGCTGGAAATACAAGTACATATGTCAATTATTTTGGCAATTTATCAAGCTTATTCAAAGTCAATGTTTGGCACAGGATTACTCTCTTGTCAGTTTTGATGTTATCTCTCATTTTACCAATGTTCCCATTGATGCAGCCAAGGAAATTATATTTGGAACGTTGACGAAAGATGAGAGCTTGCATGTGAGGGCTAAACTAGATGTTTACAGGATTTCTTTGCAATTGTGTCCAAAATCCACCTTCTTCAGGTACCAAAAAAATACTACGATTAGAAAAAGGTTCCAGCAATGGGCTCTCCAGTATCTGACTATCTGCAATAGTAGCCAGCCTTATATTGAATTCTTTTAGATATAAGCATTCACAACTGCCCAGCTGAAGCCAAGATTTTGAAAGAGATATAGGAATGATGCCTTCTGCATTGCGAAGATTTTGAAAGAGATATAGGGATGATGCCTTCTGCATTGCAAAGAACTGAATAACATCAGGTCATTCATAAAGTTTACCATGGAGCTTAAAGTGTACAGATCATAGCTCTGTCTGGATTGGGACATACACAAGAGGTAAAATAGAAGGCTAACTGGAACATTTTACAGAAAATCCATGACACCATCTGATCCCTTCATTATAGATCACATTATCTTATTCATGTCAGAAGAGGAGTGTTGAAGATCTAGTATGATAGAGCCAGGAGTAGTGAGTGACTGAGAAAAGGAGGATCTTTGAGGAAGAACATCATTTGAATAGAGTTTCTATAGGGAATGGTATCCATGGACAAGCCTTCATCAACCTTTCATTTCTAGATACATCTGAATGCAGAAAGGAAGATACATGCACCAATTCAGGCAATCAGACGTCTGAATTGAAGAATCCAATGGTAGATTCATTATGTTGCAAGGATCTGTGAAGAAATTAAGAGGATCTGCAACTTCCACTTAAAAGTCATTTCCAGATCCGGAAGAACTCTAAGGATACAACTGAGCAGCATGAAGGAGCTATATGCACTCATGCATTGCATCCCGCATCCCTTGTAGCTATGGCAGGTATTACATAGGGAAGACCAACGAGGCTATGGTTTGAGTACTTGTTTGTGCAAAATATCGGATAGTAGATGATTTTTCTGTTCTTATATAAAGCAATGACTAGTAATAAACTGCACACATATAAATAATATCGTTGCTCTACTGAGCCTAGTAAGAGTAGAAATAATTATAAATAATGTCGGTGTATACTAGAGGTGAAAAATGGAGTGAATGTAAATAATATAAGTGTTCTACTAGAACTTAATAGCAGCAGTAATATCAATAATCAAGGTGTTCTTCTAGGGCTTAATAACAACAGAATTATAAGGTTTTCTAGTTAACAGCAGAATTATAAACAATGTTATAATTTCTACTAGAGTTTAATAACAGCAGAAATATAAATAAAATTTGGGTGTTCTTATAGGCTTAATAACGTTGCATAATGTAGGTCTACTACAAAAGTTTAATAACAGCAGAAATATTAATCAATTATTAGAGCTTAATAACAGCAAAAATATAGGTGTATAGCAGTTAAATATCTGCAGTAGTATAAATAATGTAGTTGCACTACTAGAGCATAATAACAGCAGAGATATAATGGTATCCTACTGTAATACAAGAATACAGTTAATGATATTTCCAGCTATCTATCAATACACAAATAATTATATACCTTCTCAGTACAGTATATACTAGTAATCATTACATCGCAATGTTCTTGTTCTGCTTGGTTTCCCCTTCCTTCTCCTGTGTTTGAATATTATTGGGTTCTGTTATCAATGATCTACACAACTGGAACCACACTGGGCTGCTCCTAATTGTGCCTTCCCACTTTGAATTTTTCTCCATTTTTTTCATTTCCTGTTGGACATTAATGCTGAAGAACTTTACACTGATGCTCTAAAGAACCCACCAGACTTTGCAAACAAGCTTTTCTAGTTAGAAATTTGTTGTTGCTTAATCCCAACGTTGGTTTGTGGTTGAAATTATACTTTTCTAAAGATGTATTGGCACAATAGGATGACAAACTAATACATCAATTACAGTACATCTCATTAATTGTTCCAGCAAATTTAGACAGAAAATCACAGATCTGATCACATTTGCTCAGGACTTGTTTTGGGGGCAAACTCCAGAACAGTAACAGCAGCTATAGCTACAGCTATTCGTGTAACCAGAGCCATCCACTTCCCTAAGAGCTGTAATGAATATTAATTTTAGAGGCAAGTATATCTGCTGATGATGCTCTAGAGTATTTTTGTTGAGTCCAGGTGCAGCAGTGTTAGAAATATAAATCCAAGTGGAAAGGGTTAGTATCCTATTTATGTGCTATCTCAACTTTTGATGCAATCATTAGTTCATTATGGCTAATTATAATATGAAAGTTAGCCTCTACAGCTATTATGTGTTATCAAGAGAGCTGTGCTTTGAAGAGTGGTTGATGGTACTGTTAGTTAAGACAATACGGCTTATTAAGTAGCTAGTAGGTTTGGAAGATATTATATGCAACTATTGCCAATCTAAAAATGGGAGCACTATAACAAGTTTCATAGGTGGTTAATTTACTCTGGAAGCCATAGATATGTGCTGCGATACTGATATCTGTGAAATAATTCTTTGAAATATGAACAGCTAATTGTGTTCCTGAATATGTGTACATATAATTATATACATGCACAAGTTTCAGGGAAGTTATCTGCAAATGTGGTAAATTTGTTCCAAGGGAATTCTACCTAACTGAGCAAGCAAGCTGCTGTGCAGACTATTTTGACACAGTAGTTTTCTGTGAATACTCAGTTTGGCTTTATCATACTGGAAGCATTGTTTATTGCTTTCTGCACTGGCAGATGATTAGACTTTTGTATGTTTGTGTATGTGTGCGAGAGCTTATTAATGTGGTGTTTGTGTTTATGTGTGTCTGTGTGTGTGCATGCATGTGTGTATTGTTCGCCTTGTGTGTAGGCATGCTGTGTGCAAATGGGTATAATGTCCTTGTGTGAGGTATACATAATGTGCATGTGTATGTGAATATAAACTAACATGTCACCTGTATCACCAATCTTTGTGAGTTTTATATCCACATGTAAAATAATTGAGAGGAGAAAGGGCAGGCACATGCACGAAGACTTGGACAAAAGAGAGGAAACTCTAGATAATGCCTTGCCATGCACAGATACCATTGAGGACCATGGATTTGCCATTATTTACTTGAAGTACTAATGCATCTCCAAACATTTAGTTTGGCATATACTTTCAACTTCATCAAAACAACAGACAATATTATAAGTTCCCACCATCAACTTAAATGAGCAGACATTGATTACCAATCTTACTAGTCTAAGAAACTGCTGCAGCCAATTATAGCAGCTACTTATTCCCTAATTCCTTGTCTAAGCCTCATAGCTCTATCTGGGCCTGATTAGTTAGCTTGTAACACACAATTTGGTGTTCAAAATATAAATATTTCTAACCTAGACCTTGGCATTATTCTCCATTTAGCTTCTTTGACTCAGGTAAAACTTCTACACTTCATCCATCCATGTGTCTGTTCTAGTGAAACTACAATAACAAGTAACATTAACTTCATAACAATTATTCATAAATTATACAAAACATTCCCTTCTACATGTATTTAGAATGTTTGTGGTATTTCATTGTTACAAAGTAAGAGATTAAATGATTATTGTGCATGGAGAGAGTAATGCTATATAAATATACCTTAACACAATAGGTACTGATTGCTACTTCTTATGCATGTTGGTATGAGTTTAAGTGGCTGACTGAAAGCATGTGCATGATAAAAAGTGTTTCTTCAGTTGATGCTTGGAAGAAGGACCAAAGGTGGTATCTTCCTCATTCATGCCACAAACATGCACTCTGTAGGTGGTACCATTCAATGTTGCAGACCAAACTGTGCATGTAGTGTGCATGTAGAAAACAAGAAAAAATGCTAATAGTGCAGTATTAATGTATAGATGTCTATACTTATAATGGTTGATATATGTGTCTCACAAGTTCACTAGATGGCTCAAACTGCACGAAAATTTGTATCACAGACCTAGGATTGTCGAAGGTTGAGTTCCAGGGTGGATCAAACAGATTTGTGACAAACTGTCTAAATGTTACAATCACCTTCTCAATAACCAACTTGAATTTTTACTCTTTCAGTTCGACTAGATGCTCTAGCCATCATCAGAGGCTAGAGCATCTAGTACAAATCAAGAGAGAGACAATTCAAATTGCTTATTGAGAAGGTTTTGTAATTCTATTATTTCAATTGAGATAGTTTTAATGTTGATTTATAAAACATGAGATTTATTATAATTATCGATACCTAGGATGCCTAAATTTAGACCACCATGTCCTGAAAGTTTGGAACCGAGTTGCCTTTGAGCTATGAGTTACTATCCAGCAAGCACTCAACAATTAGTAATTGCTTTTCAGATGCATTGATGGGAAATGGCTTTATACTTCAGAGGTGAAACCATATACTTCAAACTTTGCAATTTCTCGGGTCACTAAATTAGAGTACTAGCTGCCTTTAACACAAGTCATCTCTGTAAATCAAGGGTAACTTTAAATGCAGAATAAAGCCCAGCTTCTGATGATAACGAAATTAATTGCATGCTCGAAGCCAGCATAACAAGATTTTGCTAGCGAATGGTAGATAATTTAAACTAGCCCAATGTAAAGGATTACTTTGTCCTCTAGAACTAACGCCTAGGTTATCATTGTCACAGTTTTATATATGAAAGATAATTTTAGCCTTTGCTACAAAAAAATATCTAACAAAAAATACCAAAACTTCCTAACACATTTCACCATGTTTAGACTTTTTTTTGGCAAATCAGGTCACTATATTATTTAAAAAATTAACGGACTTCATAACAAACTATTCTAGAAATTGGAGCAGTTCTCTGATAAACATGGAGATAAGAGGAGCATGACATAGAAATCTAGAACAACCATAAGGATATACATGGGCATAGCCAGGGGGGGAGCGGAAAGGGGGAAATTCCCCCCCTTTTTCACAGAAAAAGCAAGACAAAAAACTATGAGTTAGCTAAATTATTGTTCGTCCAGAAAATTAAATTGATGACTGCTTACCGTTCTTAATGCTGTCAAAGATTGTAGAAAAGCTGATTATAAAGCTGCCTCTTGCTCAACAAGTTTTACTTCACTAACTTAAAGCTCTTACTCTTCGAGCTCTTACACTTTTGAGTTTAGATCAATTGCAAAAAAGTTGGGTGTGGCTGTTCCAATTTGACCACAGCTATGTTATTATTGCAAGCATGTGGAGCTGAAAAGCTGGCTAAGAAGCCTACAAGAAAGACGCCGTATAGATTCTTCAAGAATGTTTCAAGACCACCTGCAAACTCGAGGTAAATAAACTTGAACGATGATTACAATAAAAATACATTCACAATAGCTATAATAATTATGAACAAAAATATTTGCATGTCCGCATACAGTAATACAGTGGTCCCTGAATCACACAGTCCCTCAACTTCTGAGGTAGAGACCACAATCACCTCCTCTATTATACCATTCTTGAATATGACTCGGAATCTGATCAGAGCACTGATTATCTTCCATCCCCAAAGCATCCTTGTACGAGCAGGAGCCTAAGGTATCAGTAGTTAATATAGATGTAACTTATTTGGCCAAGAGAAGAAGTTCTTTGACCGAACATGAAAAGCACAACTTCTACTGTAACCACTTCACTCCTGATATTGATTACATGTTTCCACATGAAGGTGGCCTTGGCTTTCTACAGCTGGTTAACTTACAGTTGGCAAGAAAATAGTGTGGACTGTCTTCCTTGTGTGCTTTTTGCTAGGAGCATAGACGTGCAGAAAGGAAAAGTAGTGTTTCTTGAAACAGCATTTACCAACTTCAAGAAGATGTATGTAGTGTGTGATCTCCATGCAGCTAGAGAGTACCACAAAGATGCCATTGCTGTCTGTGATCCTTTCGTAGAGAGGATGAGTGGTAAATGAGAGAGTGTGTTAATTCAACTGAGAGAAGGAACAAGAGAAACCATCCAGAAGAACAGAAAAAAGCCCAGCTCCATCATAGAGATAATTGTCTTGTGTGGTCGGCAGAACATTGCTCTAGCTATTCTTGAGAGTTCCAAACACTTTTTACTGGATGCCCATATTAGGACAGAGCAAGCATGCACAGAACATGGGCCATCTTGGAGGTTTTTAAGGCTCTGTCTCCTCAGTAGATGCTGCCCAGAGACAGTACTAACTGTTATATAGGCAGAGTTTAGGCTACCTTTAATTTAATTAGTTACACTCCCACGCACATTTTTGTCTCTCTCATTTTTTCAATGCACTGCACTCACTTCACTTAATTTAATTAGCCACACTCCCACACACTCGTGACTCTCTCATGGTTTTAATGCACTTCACCAAGATAAAATATTAGATGTCACACACCAAATTTTGTCTATATAACCACCCTACTCTGCTGGGTGCTTTACTCTCATTTTCACTGAGGAAGCCCTGCCAGAACGGCGTCAAATATCTGAATGAGAAAGTTTATTGAAGCATGAAAATACAACTCTGCCAAAAATAAGAAGGAATAAAAAGAAACAGCCATCACTAACAACCATCACACAAACACAAAGCTCTTTAAAAGTATCAGGACTAGGTCCATGGCCAGAACCGGCTCGGACTTCAGTTTCCCCAACTAAAGATAACTTAATGCAGACTGTTGGTACTTCTCTGGCCGGTCCCAGAACCCTGAGCCCCAGCCCTAACCCAGCTCTAGCCCTAGCCCTAGGACTTCAAAGCAAGCCAAATGGCAATGGATACTCCAGAAGGCCCCAGCCCTGCACCAACTCCAGCTCTAGCCCTAGCCCTACGAGAAAGGGGAAAACCGGCAAAAAAAACCTGGCAGTGGCAGCAACAGCCAAAGTCCAATTATCATGCTATGCCCACCTGGCCTCAGTATCAGCCACAACCAACAAACATGCACTACCCACCACCGTGGCCAAACCATCAATACCACCAAAACATCATGCCCCAACCATTTCAACCAATGTGGAACCAAATGCAACAAGCTCCACCAATGCAACATGCACTCAAACTACAAAGACCTCCTCTACTGGCGGCAAGGCCACCGACAAGCCGCCCCAACACCCAGATGCTGCAACATTCCCACCAAGGCCGGTTATCCGGCAGGATTACAGGCCTCCCCAATGGCAGTAATTCCAAATTCACCCAAAAGTAATGAAAAAGTGAGAGAGAAGCAGCAATTTCAACTCTCTAGCACTTGGGAATCTGGAGATATTTATGCGGCAAAATCAGTCATTGAGGTTTTTGAGGTTCCGTCAACTTGTAGCTCCAGTTAAAGTTATGACAAATATTTTAGTATCAACAGAGAGCACAAAGAGAGACCTATCTTTTAAGCTATTTATTAAGTACGTACCATGAAGTTTACGGAATCTATAGAGTTATAAAAGAGTAACCGCAAAGGGAAAAAAGGGGAAAAATACATGTGGGTCACTCTCCCTAAAAAAATGCAAGTGCATTTGATGCAAGAATCGGCATTGTGGTATATTATCTTGGGTTGGAGTTGGCCTGTTATGTTTCTACCCCCCCCCCCCCCCCCCCCCCCACCCAAACAGATAATAAATAATCATTTACACCCTTGCTAACTATACAATTTTCACTTTTCCAGAATGACAATAGGCAATAAAAATTCTATTACTTCTGAACACTCAGAACAAAATAACTGGTGACACCACATCCCTCATACATAATAGTAGGGAAATTTTGGCACTTTTGCATTATTTGAAAATGGTTCTCTGGCTGCTACAAGCAGTTTTGCAGAGCAACATCCAACATTAATGGACTGATTGATGTAACCAACTCAAAATGATCATGTGGATAATTCATTTTCACGGATATATTGTTGTCATTACACTCTGCCAGAGTCAAGTCTACATTACTAGGACTTGACTTAAATCACCTTCATGATGAGACACCACATAAGAGGCTATGGGTATATTGAGCGGATGTGCTAGTGTGAAAATCACCACATAGGTTCCCCACATTCCTTTTCTTCCATGTGGGTTGAAGAAATGTAATAGTCAATCCGGCAAATGATTCACTGACATGGAATCTTATGAGAAAATCTTCAATTGTCCTCATGTGTGTCACATTTGCTTTTGGTACTGGCATGTGTTGTTCCTCAGATCCAGTAAGGATGAATGATATAGTGCAGAACAGGCTGTTGTCATCACAGCTGATGTGTCTGACTTTCAAAGGGTTTGTCAAGCAGACTTCAGTACCAGCAAGTGTGATGCATTTGACACCACATACCTCAGGTCCTAAGCTTGGCAAGTTCTTCGCTGCCAGTCCATGTCCATGGGATTATGCTTGAATGAACAGACAAAAGGCTGAGGCAGAGGGACAACCACTAACTCTTCTCTGCTTGATGGTGCTTTGTAAGGGAAACTATAGATTGCATTGTAGCTCCTTGAGTCGCTTACATTCATTCAGTCATTCTTGTAATCACTTGCTGTTTTTTGGCCTAGTCTAGCTTCCACCTCAAAAATAAGATGTCAATTGTCCCATGCATATTCAGCAACTGCAGACATTGTACACACTTTTTACAGGCACCTTGGTGTTCCTTCAACCAAGTCTCCAGTTTTCTATTGTTCTTCCCTGTATTATACTTCCTGTAGCTGCAAGAGATACGGCACTCATTGCATACTAATTGGTAATTCACCTTTCACTCTGCTAGCTACAAGTCTTCAAAGTTCTCTTGCTGATCCCAAAATGACTCTGATGTTGAACTCCCTGCAGACCTTCATGACATTTTCACTCATCCTTGCTGCATAAGGAATTTCCTTGGCCCTTATATCCTTTATTCTGGCACCAATCTTCCTTTCTGCTTCTCACTGTAATATCTTCATTCTATCTTCTGCTTTCTTGGCTCCAACATACAAGCTCCTTAGCACCTTTGTTCTGGCATGGATAAAGATATATGATCTATGACCAAGGTATATCTCTGCATGTATGGGTTTTCTGAATACTTTTTTTACTTAGCCCAACATCTTCCTATCTGTGTATGTGGGGGAAAAAAGGCAATCTTCAAGCTCCATGATAAACTTTATGGATATCCTGCTGTTATTCAGTTTTCTCCCCTTCTTCCCCATGCAGCAGATGTTCTCAGCATGTCTATCTTGGCTTCAGAGGGATAGTTTTACATGCCAATTCATCAAAGAATCCATGTAATGGTGGCCACTACAATATATGCTGCAGAGTTTATTTCCGGTCCCATTTCTGCTGCTGAATTTTAGTGATTTTTGGCTTTAAATGCACAACCTCATTCATAAAAGTAGCTGGTGAGTGAAATGAGCACTCACAGTGGAATTGGATGGAAAACTTGATATTGATGCACATGGCATATGGCTATCATGTATGTGTTCACCATACAAGTACATTCACCTGCAACTGGATACCCATCTTAAATATTGTGAACTTATTCATTCCAATACATTTGAGCATGCATTCTAAATCCCCGCTATTTGCTGGTAAGGCATTTGTGTGTTTTAGATATTTTTAATAAACAACTGGCATTTTCGTTCTAGCTTTTTACTATGAAATAGGTATAGAATCGTGTTTCAACTTGACTCAGATTTTTTGTTGGAGAACTTGGACAGGTCCCAAGCGACGACTCTGACAATGACTCCTAGGGATGTCTGGACAGGGCATTTTTGTAGAGGAACACATAAACAGCCGACACTTAACTTGATATTTGTGAACTAGTAGCCCAGTAGTAAAGGTTGTTTGTCTTTCCAAAGAACAAACTACCTCTTTTCAACAGCTTTCACTCCCATCCCATCGCAGTTGTCAAGCCACTCCCCCACACTCTCTACCAGCTCCTCCTACTCTAATTCAATCCTCTAGATATGCTCCTGATTTCATTAACATCAATTATGCATTGAAGAACTGCTTCCACCTGCATTAGAAGTCGAGGTAAAATTATCTAATATCTAGGAACAATCATAAATGAATTCCCAGCTGACACATTTTAGATAATATAATGAATTAGCTCTAGCAAAACAAACAGCTAACATTCTATTAGAGATAGCTACCTAGCTCATGGTCATAATTGTCATGAAGAAGAAAGTAACTTAGAACTCACAATGTGAAATTCCAGAAAGAATTGTTGGGCAGTGGATAGCCTAGCTTTTAGTTGACTACCTAACATTGCAAAGCTAGATCACCTTACCTTCTGTGTTAGCTCTGCTTCTTAGAAGAGCAGGATTAAGAAGATTGTGTTGGTTACCACGCTTATCTAGGCACTAATTATAAATTTTGCTGAAGAATAATGTGCCTAACACTAATATACACTAAGGTTTTTTTATTTTTACTTGTGATTACAAATTTAGAGCTCCGTAGATTCTGGAACCTTCAAGGTATGGACTTGATATATAGCTCAAAAGATAGGTCTCTCTGTGTGCTCTCTTTTGATACTAATTTTTTTTCATAGCTATAAATATAGGCAAGTTACTATACCCTAAAGTGGAGGGACCTAAAAAACCTGCATTCCAAAAACTTCATCCAGAATAACTCCAGATTGCTAAGTGCAAAAAATTTGAAATTGGTACGAGTGGCTACAGGAGGCCCTAGAGCATACAATGACATTTTTAATTAGGTGTTAAAATTTTAGTACATGGTCATGTGCATTGGTGGAAAATTGATTACGTTGAAAATCAACTACTAGTTATTCACTGATTAAAAAATTCCCCATCAATGTTTTGGAAGTAGCTAAAGCCTAGAAGCACCACTGATCTATTATTGTTAGTCACACCTAGAAGCACCACTTACCTGTTATTGTTAGTTATGCCTAGAAGCACCACTAATCTGTGATTGTTAGTCACACCCTAGCTAGCTATTTCTTGTCTGTATAGTCAAACTGTTTCTATATAATTATGGCAAACGCTAAATGCTATAGACATGCTTATGTAGGGTAGAAATGCTTAGGCTGTCGGATATCCTCTGAAATATGCTGAAGCTGAATATATGTATCTGGCATAATATACTATTATGTGAAATTGTGTTGGTGTGTGTGTGTTGTGGGTGTGTGTGTAAAATAATATTACCTTGAATTAACAATTTTAATAATCATAATGCATAATGCTTGAGAGTAGAGAGGGTTTTACTATCATACTTGAGCTCTATCTATATAGCATGATAATTTAGTTAGCAGATTATTCTTGTTCAAAATCAATCATAAAATATATTTTTATTGACTTAATTGCTAGCTAGAGTTTGATGTCATCCACCATCGAGAAACTTCCTTAGGATCAAATATACTTCTACACTCCATTTGTCCATGTTTCTACAAGGGAAGGAGCGCCCTAAAAGTTTGCCATCATATAACTTTGAAGATTGCCTTTGAGATCTAGAAGGTTGAACCGACATTAAAGCTAGACACACTATATAAATGGAGCGCTTGCGAGAGCTGTGAGAAAGTTGTAGTTACAAACCTCAACTGTAGCTACAAATATGTACTAGGCATGATCTAAAGAAATAAATCACTACTAAATTACTTAGCGCCCACAGCTTAGGTTAGCTTGAGGTGCAACTTAGTTTTCAATATAGCTCTCGCTATAGCTACAAACCACAGCTCTATAAGCAACTGCATTAGTCTAATGATGAAAGGCTACAAACAAACTGCTACTACATCTCCTGAAGCCCATAGACATACACTGTCTAGTTATGGAGGTGTGGATATAGATGTCAGGCTGATTGTTGCGTGCATGTGCATACTAAAACCAAGCTACATGCACGCTGCTGTTTTAATTTTCCAGAATGGATAAACGAAATAGACTGCAGAAAAGGAGAGAGAGAGAAAAGTCAAACCTGCTTCTGATACAGCAGAACAAGGAGAACTGATATTTGAAGGAAAAAAGAGCGAATGTTATAAGTTGGTGAAACACAGCACGCCACAACGGAGAGCCTTCCTTAGGCTAACGAGAAGTTTCATTCTGACTTAGCCACACTATTCATCAACACACTCCGAACTATTAGGCATGTTTATTAATATGGAAATAATCATCAGGTACAAGTTCTTAAATGGAAATGATCGTTATGTTCAATTGAGCTGATAGTCCTTGAAAAACTGTAAGGAATTATCAATATACAACACTTCAGGTCCTAGGCAGATATTTGAAGCTGTTGTGGCCAGCAGAATCTGTTGGCTACCCTTGGGAGGTAATTTTTTCAGGTCTGGCCCAATTAGCCAAGCAATTATCATCTCATGTACATTGCCTGCTCTGACTCAATTCCTTAGATACAAAGCTATCCCAATGTCATTTCACAAATATTATGCTGTCCTCTGTTCAAGTACCGTATGTGTCCTCTGTGACACTCCTATTTATCATGATCTAAAGATCTGTACCTAGGTCACTTGAATTTTGATATAGCTAACCTGATAATTCCCTCCCCCCCTTGGAAGATGGCAGTGAAGATTGGCCACTCTGATCTTTGAACTCACATTTAAAACTTTTTCTAATTATTGACTGTCTCCCTAATGTTACTGTTTGGACATGCATGTTTATATGACCATAAAGTACAGGGTAGTTAATGAAACTTCAAATGGATCAACTGAAGAATAATCACCTGGGCCGAGGAAAACCTGATATTATGAAGAATAGTCACCCATGCCGGAACCTTCTGAAGTATAGTCACCCGAGCCAGGACATTCTGAAGAATAGTCATCCGCCTTCTGAAGAATAGTCATCCGAATGCGGCTATCGCCTATTGACATTTGTGTTACAATGTAGAACATCAAAAGATGGAAGAAAATGGTTCAATGAGTAACTTCATGTATTTATTTGAACATAATGTATAGTATATGCATAGGTTCCTGTATCCTCTCCACTCATCGCTGTGAATGATTGTGCCTTGTTGTACCACTGACTGCACAATGGAAAGAAGAGTATCTGCATCCCTACTCTCCACAATTTCCATGTACACTTTGACTGGTGTCGTGATGGTAGCCCTAGCCCTAGCTCTAGCCCTAGCCCTAGCTTGTGGTGGTAGCCCTAGCCTTAGCACTAGGCCTAGCCCTGGCCCTGGGATCTTCTGAAGAATAGTCATCCGAGCAGGGATCTTCTGAAGAATAGGGTTCTTCAATTGAACCCTTAAAACTTAAAGCCATGCCGGAACCTTCTGAAGTATAGTCACCCGAGCCAGGACATTCTGAAGAATAGTCATCCGCCTTCTGAAGAATAGTCATCCGAATGCGGCTATCGCCTATTGACATTTGTGTTACAATGTAGAACATCAAAAGATGGAAGAAAATGGTTCAATGAGTAACTTCATGTATTTATTTGAACATAATGTATACTATATGCATAGGTTCCTGTATCCTCTCCACTCATCGCTGTGAATGATTGTGCCTTGTTGTACCACTGACTGCACAATGGAAAGAAGAGTATCTGCATCCCTACTCTCCACAATTTCCATGTACACTTTGACTGGTGTCGTGATGGTAGCCCTAGCCCTAGCTCTAGCCCTAGCCCTAGCTTGTGGTGGTAGCCCTAGCCTTAGCACTAGGCCTAGCCCTGGCCCTGGGATCTTCTGAAGAATAGTCATCCGAGCAGGGATCTTCTGAAGAATAGGGTTCTTCAATTGAACCCTTAAAACTTAAAGCCATGCCGGAACCTTCTGAAGTATAGTCACCCGAGCCAGGACATTCTGAAGAATAGTCATCCGCCTTCTGAAGAATAGTCATCCGAATGCGGCTATCGCCTATTGACATTTGTGTTACAATGTAGAACATCAAAAGATGGAAGAAAATGGTTCAATGAGTAACTTCATGTATTTATTTGAACATAATGTATAGTATATGCATAGGTTCCTGTATCCTCTCCACTCATCGCTGTGAATGATTGTGCCTTGTTGTACCACTGACTGCACAATGGAAAGAAGAGTATCTGCATCCCTACTCTCCACAATTTCCATGTACCCTTTGACTGGTGTCGTGATGGTAGCCCTAGACCTAGCTCTAGCCCTAGCCCTAGTTTGTGGTGGTAGCCCTAGCCTTAGCACTAGGCCTAGCCCTGGCCCTGGGATCTTCTGAAGAATAGTCATCCGAGCAGGAATCTTCTGAAGAATAGGGTTCTTCAATTGAACCCTTCAAACTTAAACATCTGAAAATGTTTTTTCTTTTTTATGTACTGTAATAATAGTATGCACACGTGTAATATGAAGCGAGGAAAGCAGCACAGACATTGTGGAATTCACAGCTTTCGTACTTGGAACAACCAAGTATGCCATCCTTGTAAAACAATTCGCTAGAAAGGCCCACTCAGTCACACCGATAAACACATCTCTACTGTCCTGATCATAAAACCTTTAGCAGCATTCTTCACAATATCATAGTAGTATAGCCATTCCAAATTGTTAAACCAGGTAGCCTGAAACGAATGGTTTACTGGGGCACTTATACTGCAGGACCGCGTAGGAATACAATATGCTATGCTGAAATGGCCTATGGTACGATCTAGTCGTGCCACTGTATGGATCAATCAGCCACCAAAATTAATAAAAAAATGTGCCATCATGGCCACACCAGTGGCTGCGACCCTGCTCTTAGCTATATACTTTACAGATCAGTGTAATATTATGCCTTCAAACATGCTTGGAGTAGGACAATACTTAGAGTAATGTGATGCTTTTTATTGCACCGTCATTTCGCCATGCAATGCTTTTATTTATTTCTAGTAAAGATTATTTATTCTTACACATCAAAATAACGACACAAGCTAAAATTGGGAATACTCCACTAGACAAGACTCCACTAGTCTTGAGCTATTCCTGATGAAGCCAAGTTGGACCAACTCTTTCCCCCAGACTAACTTGCCCAAAATAACCACGCACTTGGGCAGCCTTCGTCTTCCAGGGTATTGTGTTAAATATTGATAGAGTGCTATAGTAACACAATTTATACAACACTATTAAGCAATACAGTCTAGTAATTAAAGATATGCTTCAGTTCACAATAGTTCGTTCTTTTAGCTCCCTCTCTCTCACTCTCTGCTTTTTTTAGCAAGTGGCGGCGTCGATGGTCCGGCCACTCCGCTTTTGGTAACATGCTGCGCATGCGCGAAAGAGGACCTTACCCAATTGACTAGCCTGTTTGGGACGGTCTGGGGTCTGGCTGTGGCATGGCTTCGAGCTTTGGTGTAGCTTCTGAAGTGATCGATAACCTTCCTGAAGTTCCCCCGAATCCTTTGCCTTTCCAAAGAGAGCTTTCGGGAAAAAGAAGGCAGTGGAGAGATCTTGTCAAGCGAGCCGGTTCCGTACCTGGTCTTGGCTACATTATAGTGAAGCCAGAGATTCTCTGGATTGCCACCTCTGCTGCAAAGCTGTTAAGGCTAAGCATATAACAGTGAAGCCAGGAGCTACCGATGCTGCTTTTATAAGTTGAGCGACTTCCTCATAGATCTTTGAACTTAACTTTTTTAAAGTTTATAGTACTATTCACTTATTTAGAATGCTTTATATTGTAGTTATCTCAGGGATTTAGAACTGGAAAGATGCCACACTAAGTATCCGACAGCATGAGAAAAGTCAGTGCCACAAGATAGCAGTTGAGAAGCTAATTACAGTACCAACAACATCACGAGATGTAGGTGAGATGCTCTCTAGTACTTTGGCCCAAGACAGAGCAAAAAATCGGCACTGCCTTCTAAAGGTTCTGAGCAGTCTAAAGTTTTTGGCAAGGCAGGGATGTGGGATACGTGGTCATGACAATCGTGGTGATGGAAATCTGTTTCAACTGATGAAGCTCATGAGTGAAGAGGACTCCAAAGTAATTGGGATCATGTAAAGAGTAAGACTCTGGAAGTTGAAAAATCCATGCGCATCAATTGTTTTTGCGGTATATATTTTAAAACACACTTTTCCCTGCTTATCTTAAATGCGCGCACCATGTAGAGTGAGTCCTTTGATTTTGATGGAGCATTCAGAAGGCATCAAGAAACGATACTCGAAGTAAGTAACAAATACCCCTGGACAGAACAATATTCATTAGCAGCAATACACAACAAAAAATTAACACAACTTAATTAATATTAACACAACTTCATAAAACAACAACTGCAGCATCGACTTTGAGACCAAGCATATAACAGTGAAGCCAGGAGCTATATACCAACATCAGAGGGCAAACTTATACTGGGTACTGTGTTTTGATTGCATGTAGGATGCTGCCAAAAGCCTCAGCAGTTGTGCGGGCATTCCTCTCCCTCCACATAAATTCCTCAAGGTATGGAGGAAGTTGACGATGAACCCACTTCATCCTTTTAAACTTTAACTTTGCCTGCATTATAGTATATTTGTGTATATATATATATATAATGTGTATTTGGTACCTTTATTTAATGAATCTCTATAACTGGGCAATTTAATTTAGACGTGAAAATGAAAAACTTGTCACGTTTTGACCACACCCACATCCGGGACTGACCACCTCAAAATTGGCGGAGCCACCCCTGTTAAATAAAAATAAAATAAATAATTAGTCCCTTTTTATCCTTCTCGTACCCCCGGTGACGCTTCTTCCGCTCTGTCCAAACATCTTCTAGGTAATCTTGTAGAAGCTTGGCTCCATTCACGGACTTGCAGTCAGGAAGTTCTTTTGGGGCAGTTGTTGTCTTTGTATCTGTCAGGTGACAGTAATATCCAATCTTAAAGAAAATCAGAAGATTTGCCCCCATTGCTCTATGACATCATCAATGCAAAAGGGTTGTTGGTCGCTATAGTATCATGCATGCTCTGTAGCATCTTCTCTTCCGGACTTCCATTGTAGAGTACAGCATGTCATCTTCATTCACCTTATCCTGTGTCCTTCTGTTTTACTGTAAGTCTACTAAACTTTGTTGCTATCTGTTGAAGTATTTTTTATGGGTCTCAAAATCTTGACATCCCAGAAAGCTAACCTCCAGTCAGACTATGACAAAAGGGATAACAGCAAGACAATGATTTATCATCTTTAAATAACTTTTCCATGTTTCCTTGTGCATGATATTGCTATCTGATTGGTTAACCACTAAAGAGATTGCCATGCAGCCATCTGCTGTTAAACACACACACATGGTGGGTTTGGAATAATGAATATCCTGCAATATAATTATGTCTGCCACTAGAGAGATTGGCAAGTGACTATCTGACTGCTAGACACACACACACATGTTGGGGTTGGAATAATGAATATCGTACGATATAATATGTCTGCCACTATAGAGATTGGCAAGTGACTATCTGAACGCTAGATATGCACACCCCAAACCAACAGACATTACATCAATTAGCCACAATATTATTTTTAAGGATGAGGTAGGAAGCATGAGGATATTATGTAATTATTGTAGAGGCTCTAATTACTAATCGTTATAGAGTGCTCTTTGTCATGTAGCTAGGTATTGAGTTAGTTAAATGCAGTTAGCCATAGTATAGCACATTTAAGGTATAGAGCTAGCTAAATGGTTATAGCAGTTGGGTTTGCTAACTGAAACTAAGAAGTTTGGTCAAGTATGACACATGTCTGATAGGTGGTATGTAACTGAAATAATCCAGTAAATGCAAGGCATCCTGTGATCGTCAAACCTGTGAAGTGTGTTATCGAGTCGGGCTTCATCCCCCTACAGTAAACATGGTTACCTGCAATCTGCATGAGTCTTCTCTCTGTTCATATTATGTTTATTCTCCAACTTCAGATCCACCTACTGTATGGGACACTGTAAATGCAGATACTTTAATTGTCTTGATATTCTGTTATGAAGGTTTTTATAATTCAATCCTAGCTTTTGTGTAATGTTATAAATATTCACTTTATTGTATATAATACATAACTTTGTTGAACAACTCAAACTCATTTCCCATGCAATGCAAGTGATTTAATCTCTGTGGGCTTTATAATTATGTTACTTCTGTCAGTTGTTTACTGAATTGAGGAGCGCTTTTATGCTGTCTGCATTTCCCTCATAATCCAAACAGCCAGTTTTCCTTGATACCAGTGTACTTATTCTACATGTATATTGTACTTCTTTGTGTACATGCAGGATAATGGCTGCTCTGAAGTTTTTTTTGCTCTTCTTCTTGTATTTGTATGTGAGTTTATAAAAGAGCTCTTGGACATTATCCTTATAATTAGTCTTATTAAGATAATATTTGAAAAATCAAGTGACCACTGCTGACCTTTAAAATTATACTACTCTATGTTGGTAATCACAGGGTTTCCTTCTTATGTTTTCCCTGCACTTGAGGCTAAACAGGTTATTTGCAACTGATACTTGTTCATTGCAACCTTCTATTCTTGCACCTATATAAACGCTGCATTGTTACATGTCATGATGGCCTTTCCAAAGTATGCAATTTTGTGTGTGTACTATGATAATAATTATTGTGTTTAGAGTTTATAGCTTTATGGATCTAATTACAGTAGACTATTACATCTACCTGCAATAACTTCTGATAATTATAATGCACTTTGCAGCTAGTTACTTATTGTGGTTTTTGGTACAAAAAGCTGGTTGCTAGAGTCTTTCTATAGCTAATTCTGGCTGCTATGCCCTCCTATTGCTAATATTATTGCTATATCCTCCTATAGATTATGCTGGTTGCTATGGCTTCCTATATATATCTAATGCTGGTTGTTATATCTTCCAATATCTAATGCTGGTTGCTATGTCTTCCTATAGTGAATGCTGGTTGGTATGTCTTCCTGTAACTAATACTGGGTACTAGTCTCTTCCTATAGCTAATGGCTGCTACAGTTCACATCAAAACATTGTCATTGAGCTTCCATCTGATTTCAACTGTTAGCGTGATGCTGCCCATTCTTCATGCATGCTGAGTGTTGTTTTTTAAGTTCTGCATGTCTATTTAATTTTTTTTAATTTTATTAATGTTTACCCAAAAGACCCACATGCTGGATATTTCATTTGTTCATGAATACGTGTAACTGAAGCAATGGCAGCAGCCCGCTGAAGGAGACACCCTAGGTTTTCAGCAACTATATACAAGAAGCAGGATTGTGTCCCTGCATGGAGAAGGCTCCCAGTGCCTACTGTCACATCCAAGTAGCTATCCCTGACTGAAAACAAGGCATAACTACATAACCATGTCACCAAGAATACAGATGGAAGATTCTACAGAGTGTGGTGAGGTGCTGATTTGGTGAGATGATTCTCGTGACCAGAGAGAGGAATAAAAAAGAGACTGTTAACAAACATTAAGCGGCTTGGTAGTTTTGAGAAGAGAACTTTGAATGTGATTACTGAATAATTATTGAGTTGGTCTAGTTAAGGCTGGTGAATGGTGTGATTCACTGGTAGGACTAGGCATGGCAGGGAGAGTATAGTAGGCTAGGTCCACCAAGGTAAGGACCTATGCCTAATTGGATGCTACCGATAAGCAATAGCCATACATTTCTCTGACAGTGGTAGCAGCGGTGGGATCTTCTTTATAGGAGATCCCGGACCAGCCTTAGTTAGTGACGAGGTTGGGACGTAGCTAGTTGAAACAGGGATAGAGCCCAGGTTATATCTAGAGGGCTTGTGAACCCCTCTTGATCTGTTGGAGCTGAGGAGTTTGGACAGGAAAAAGATATGACAGACAAGAGGAGGACTACTAGAGACTTTGGGAGGATCCACGGTAGCACTCCAGATAGATAGTTTCTCTGTAGACCTTTAACAGGCTTTCCCTCCTAGGTATCAGCCCCTGAACCATCTTCTGGGCCATTATCTGTAACTTACCACAGTTTATCACAATTGTATGATTTTTGTTTTGTTATAAAAACTTTTTCCACATTAATTTTCATCCATACCAATAATTTATATACCATTAGATAGCCCATTTCTTGTACTCCAACATAGCAGAACAGATATATCATTTATAAGTGTGCACGTGATGTATATATGGCTCCTTGTGAATGAAGACTTTTTGCTCTTGCTTTGCAGAGACTTAAAAATGTTTTGTGTGCATCTGTTATCATTTCCTCTATGTTCATCTAGCCACAGGGCAATTAGTAGACATACAGCACTATCAACACCCTCAAAAAAATTTTTTTAGTGGGCATCACTGTATGACCTCACAGTTTTTTAATGTATCTGACAAAAGAATGCTTTAAGTAATATAGCTTATTCAAAGAGCTACATTTTGTTACAAAAATCAAGTTTATGGTATGTAGCAAACCGAAGTAATAGTATTTTTTAGTAAGACCACCAGAAACTCATATATTTCCCCCTTAACAGAACTGATACATTCAAGATCAGAAGTCTAAGAATATATATAATTTAAAAAAGTTTATAAAAATCTGGATATTTACTTTTTTTTTCTCGACTGGAAAGAAGTTATTAAAACCTTGTGAAAGACATTATTTTGTTTCTGGTGCTGTTATGTTTGTAGTTATAATGTTACAGTACATTTCATGAATAATATTTGAAAAAGTGTTATCACCCTCCTTAACTCTTTTCCCGGTGTAAGCGCCATATGGCGTAATTGCTTTTGAAAAATCATAAAAAATCAATCATTGGGTTGTTTTGCAAAACTCACTGCAGCTACATTCAAAATTGTACGGCAATAGCGCCATGGTAACTAGGGAAATCCCGCCGTAAAGTTCAAGGGGCCATAGAATTTGAAATGTTCGAAAGGCTATCTTTTGATGAGGTGCTCACAGCGGTCCTGGACGACAACTTCGACGACTTTGACGATGAATGCGAGGAAGGGGAGAGTGAAGCTATCTATGCCTACCATGGACAGTCCAGTTTGGATCGTGACCAAGTAGAGCTACTGGCAGAGACTTTTCCAATCGAAACCATGGCAATATGGACAAAGCTATGGCTGTTGGAGGCGAAGGCATTGATCCTGGCAGTCCTCCTGGTAAGTCAATGAACTTTGCTAGCTATATATAAAGCCTGATAGTCTGAGGAGCTGGCTAAATCATGGTGTTAGCTACACCTGTGTAATAGCCTACTTTCCTTTATAGTTCTAGCTGTACTTGATTCCTTGACTTGTCTAATAAGTTGACGAATAACAACTCTATCATGTTCAGGTTTGATGGAGCAAGTGATGGACCACGACGGAGATAATACCATGGCACAGCTTCCCCACATTCAGATGAGTTCTGATAAAGATAGTGATGCAAACACACCTACCCCACTCTCTTCATCCATACTGCACGAGGATGCTCGTCTTGTAGACCTACACGAGGACGTACTTTTCTCAGAAGTAGGAGTGTCCAACTCTCCCCCTTACCTTCATCCAGCGCTAGTCTTACTGCACGAGGACACTTGTATATCAGACTATGAGTATGTCATTACAGAGTATTGTATTGTATAATTGCTCTTTGATTCTGTGTACATTGTATCAATATTATTGGTTATGGGAATTGTATCAATAATGTTGGTGGGAATTCTATACAGTAGAAATTATGTCCTCTCTGTTATATAGTCAGGCAAACGTCTGTCATAACACAGCATATCTCAGTTGTTCCTAAAGTTGGCTGAAAATAGAAGAATATTTATAATCTACAATACAATAATATACAATTTTAATTTTTAAAACAATTTTTAACATTATAATGATATTCATACATGTGCGGTTTGGTTACCTAGCAACATGAATTGACCACAATAATGTCCAACAGTAGAGCTATCTTGTGGTATATATATGGTTGCTAGGGACTATTGTTAACCTCTGGTTTAATATCAATTTATTTGTACTTAATGGTCAATTTTAATTTTTTTTCCAAATAAACTCACCGGGGGAAGAGTTAAGGGGTGAGGATTTTCCACAAGCATCACCAATGAGTGCGAGTCTAATCTACTTGATGCATACAGATGTGCTATATGGCTTGAAAGAAGTTGTACTGCTATATCTGTTCTAGCATCCCTCCACTTCAAACAACTCTTGAAGTCTAATACATAAAGTAGAGTAGTTTATGCCAGTTCAGGGGAGGTTCAGTAACATCATAATTATTAATAACAATTTTCTCATAATAAGACAAAAATGTCTTCTCAACATTTCTGTTACACTCTCTAGCCTTTATCAGGATTAGTTAAAGTGGTTATTACCTTAAACAAACTAGATAAATGCAATTGCTTCTGAGCAGAAAGCTTCCAAGTGTTTAGTTCCAAACGATCCTTAACTTCCACTCTACTTATTTTCCTAATGAGTGAATCAATAATTTGTGAGTTGCCTAGCTTAGTAGTTTGGTTCATAATATAGAGCATAATGCAGAAGTGATGCTCATGGATTTATTGATATCATGCCAGGTTCCCTATGCAACTACCTTCATGAAATGTTCTTGCTTTGTTTTTCTATTGTATATAACTCGACTCCTGCCACACAACCACATGTTTACTGGAATTCATGAATCATTTACTCTTGAGTAAATAGATATTCCTGGATTCTTTGTGGTATGTTTTGTTATAGAGATTGCATGATTTATCATGGCATAGCTTGTTCGCTTACCTCAATGGTTTTAAGGACGGTGCAAGGCAATCTCTTGTATCTTGTAGATCAATTTTGTTGCTGTTCTTTACACCAAATGGGATTCAAATGTTAAATTCTATTAAACAGGTTATGAAGAGCTACCCATTCAATAGGGAATGAAAGTATTTTATAGCTAAATCATAGAGCTTCGGTAAAGCATAATGCCCAGAGACATGGTGAGTTGGTTTTCAGCAAATTATTTGCTAAAAGATATAGGTCATTAGGCTGTTTGGGTAATAGATGTAGCAATTATTGTTGTTTGGTAGCTGTGATAGCTTGATCTGGTACTAGCTAGTAATTATACCTAGACAGCTAGTTGTGATATATACCAATGTGAATATTTTTATACAATAGTCGTGATAGTTTAACCTGATTTAGCCAGAGCTAATTATTATTAATTATTCTAAGCTGAAACTTCTCTTCATTGCATGGTCAAGGTCAAATTCTATATAGTTTATGGCAAATTATATTGTGAATGATACAAAGAATTTAAATTGGTTACAATGCAAATATCTTTATGCCAAATTTCAGCTAGTTGTATTTCTAAGAGTATGAACAGTTTAAACAATTATTTTAGAAATAATGTAATCATCAAGAGTAGACTGGATTTATAAATTTTTATGGCAGCTTATCTGAGGTAATGTGCATTGATCCTGCAGTGGTAGAAGTTGCAATGTATTATATAGTTGTCCTCTAATTATTATCAAATAATTTATGGTGGAAGAATATGTTATGCACTGCGTATAACGATGGTAAGACACAATAATAAAATATGGGGGGGGGGAGAAGTCCTCAGGACACTGTTTAACTCTTTGAAAGAGGCCCATACCAAGGTTTATTAGTCACTGCATTTTGTGATGAATCTTTCATGAAAACAGTCAATGAGGCAGGAAAGTGTTGGGAGTCTCTGATAAGTACTACACAACATCACACACACATACATATACACATTAATCTCACATAATTGGAAACACAAACACAGAAAATACATACACAGTGACTTTATTTCAGAGGCTACACTTTCCTCCAGAACACAATGGCTTTAGATATTGAGCTAGCTAGAAGTTCAAGTGACTCCTATAAGTCATTGAGAATCCATTAAACCACCTCCATTTGATGAAGAATATTACCTTGCATATGTGAATACTGATGTAGTCATAGAAGAGAAGACCACAGGAGCTGTATGTATGGACCCAAGTGTGAGAGAGTATTATTTTGTCAGTGTGAAGCTCAATGGTGTTGGTAGCTGTCTGGAAAAGCAATGGAGGAAGGTTGCTATGTTGAAGTGAAGATTTCAGGAAGAGAACAACAAAGCTCCATCAGATTTCAGTTCAACAAAAAAGTGTGTATAGACCATTACATTAACTTTCTTGATAATCAAACCTAAAGTATTCTCTCAAATTTCTGGCCAGATATTCTAGCTATCATCAATTATGGAAATTTATCATCTATTTTTAGATCTGCTGTACTGCTTAATATGAGTTAACAATAGACTTATTTTTTTATAGGGCAATATTGCAATGGAGCAGAAAAGTTAACAGTGGAAGTGGTAAACTTAACACAACTGGTAAACACATCATCTCTTCAGAACTTCATCATTCTCCCATGTATATATCTAATGTTGAATAGCATTTACAAATATTTTACCTGTATTTCCAAATCATCACTCATGTAATAGTTAACAGGTATGTGCCTGCTGAACACATACCTTTAACAACTAATAGTTACTAGAAATCAATGCAGGGCATTGAAGGTGAGATGGAGGGTTGGAGAATTACTTTTAATATGATTACCAATACTAAATTCTTAGCATTGTTGCCATAATCCCAAGCATCAATCACACTGCCCTAGTTATTCTCCTAGCCAAGTATGGATGTAAGACGATCACTATACACTGATCTGATGTCATTAGATTGTATTAGAAGTAGCTAAGAATTGTATGACTATTATTCAATACAGATTGCAAACCAGTGCAGAGAACCTGCTTGTTTTTGGCATGATGATATCTAGTTTTGCAAGACGATAATTTTCAGTTTGGCAAACGTGTTCCTAGCTGGAGTGTTTTGATTAATAGAGTGGCTAAGTCAGAATCAATGTTCACCACCACTACTGTGAGATGTTAACCATGCAGCACTTTCTCACTCGTCTGTCTGGCCAGTTTTCTTTCCTCTAACTAGCTCTTACATAAGCCCACATTTTTGCCCCATTGCTAGTTTACATGCACCTCCTTTAGGCTTGGCAGATTATGCTCAAAATTTCTCCAATTATTCTTTTTAGCAGTACTCCAAATATAATAAACAATACAATTATTATGCTCACTATCCTAATTATTATACTTGAAAATAACTGTTGTTAAATTGTCATTGATGTTTCAACCTGATCTTGAAAACAATGTTCTTGCTACTCACTGAAGCTATCTGTTAAGAGAGTACCCTTTCTGAGGCAGCCAAAGATGGCTGGGGAACAAAAATTCCTTTGTAATGTGTAAAATGCTAAGATGGTTTATGATAAGGCATCATTAGTTTATAGAGCTAGCTATTCACAATAATGTTATGCATAAAGATCAGAGTTAACTAAATATACCAATGGAAAGCTCTCTGAATGAGCAGCATTTTGGTACTAATTTCAGTAATCCATTACTGGGACATTTTTTTTTAATTCGTTCATAACTTTTTTGTTCTATATACTATGATGTTGAAATTAGTACCAAAATGCTGCTCATTCAGAGACTTTCCAATGGTATATTTAGTTTTGACCTAGCACCATCCTAAGATATTTTTTTAGTAGATTCTTTCTATTCAAATGAAAGAGTATGAAAAGAGCTTTCAAATGATATATTAAAAGTTGATATAGGACAAAGCATGGCCCAGTTATGTGCACACAAACTTGAAATAACTCATTTTGAGATAACGGCTCTTGAAAAAAGTACATTATTATGTTCTCTATCTTCCTTTCAGGTTCGTAACTTCGAATTTATGTAGTCAATAGCATGGACAAAAGTGTGTATAACTTTGCAGTGAAGCCTTCAAATGCTCTGAAACTTGAAATAGAAATACTACATGAACTATACTATAGAATGAATAAATATCTATATAATTTTTTGGGGGGAACTAATGGATTAGTCCCACCTTATGCTCAAAATAGGTTCTAATTATGCTGGATTTATGCCTGATCCTCAGAACTCCATTATGCTTTGTATTTTTCTCGCATAATCTGACTAATTCTAGCCTGCTGAATAAAACATATTGTGGTTACCTGCATAAATCGTGTGTTGGCAATTTAATTTCTAGTAACCTGTATGGTGGATGTTGATCAACCACTAACCAATTATGAAAGTAAATGGTCTGCCAAACTTTAATGTCCATTATATGTTCATGCTTCTTGATTCAATGGCTCTCTTCAAAGTATTTGACTTTCGTGATGTTCATTCTCTTATATAAACATCGTTTCTGCATAATTATAGAGGAAAGGTTACTGCTAATCAATAGACAGATCACTGCACTATTGATCAGTTATCTTTCCTCTGAATAACTTAATTTATATAATTATAATATAATGTATATAGTTTGAGATTATATACCTGTTGCAGGATAGTTAATATAAATTATAGCAAATTGTTAAATGTGTTGCTTAACTTGCACTTATATAATGAAGGTGAATTTATATTTTCTTCTTCTACCTCTTTGTTTTGTTATTTTTTTCCTTTCTTTCTACTCTACGCACTCTTTCTTTTTTCACACTGTTCATTATCCATTTCCCCCCCTTTTTTTCTAGTACTCACCCTGAGTTCTCTTTAATCATCCTGCTATTAACCATGCAGACAGTATTGTGCAGCCAGTTCCTTTTTTTTCTAGTTTAGGACCTATGCTACTTTTTTATATCAAATTATATAAGCTTTACCAGATAAAGTGCCTTGCATGAAATTCTAGATTACGTACCATGACACATTTCAAAACTTTTTGGGGAAAACAGTCAATTTAGCCATCATAGTGCTGTTTTCACTGATCACCACGAGGAGGATGACTCCTGCTCAGGTCCTATAAAACTAATAATTATATGAAAGCCAAATAAGTTTAAAAAGTTCAGTATGTGACCAGATTTGTTGAACTGTCAGCACACAAAACAATTATTATTTAATCTGTTATCTATTTATTTATTGTAACAATAATATATAAACTTGCAATACAGCTTACACAGGTAAATGTTGATACCATGCACTTAATAAATTTAACCGAGGGTATGATCTGAATGTAAAATAACCATTTTGATCCAAGAATATGTATGCTTTTGATGGTTGCTGAAGATGTGATACGTTTCTGTAGATGTGCATGTGAATTAATGGAGATGGAGTGGTGTCTTCTATTGACCACACTTGAATTGGTCATATTTCACCAAATCAATAAATATCAAGTGAATTTCACCATGCTTTAAATGGGAGGGCCTTGAGAACCATGCTTGAACTGGCAGGTACTACATCATGCTTGAAATGGCAGTTATTCCACACAATACTTGAAATGGTTAACCAGAGCATGATGACAGGATCTGTGCTGATGTTGTGATGTAGTGTTTCTAGCTCTTATTTGGGATGCTAAGAGACATGACACTAATGAGATGGTAAAACACTCAAATTTAAGTTGTTTGCTGTCAGACATATGAACCCAAAATCAAGTTTGGAAATGTACTTGAATCAGGTCTTAAAGGAAGGAGGAAATGGACATAAATCCTGAAGTGCAGAGACAATTTTTTTTGTTGAAAATAACACTTTAAAATCTATTTTCAAACAATTTAAAATTGTAAGATTATCATTTCCCATGTTTCTGTCACACACACACAAAATAGCTTGTCATGATTATGGGAATGTGTTAAGAACACGAAACAAACCTCACTTGATATGTTGGCTCACCATCGATTGGTACTCTGCATCCTATAGCCAATGGAGGTTCCTATATAACAGCGAGAGCATTATTAATCAATGGCTGACTTTAATCAAAATGGCAGGGTTTTATACATAACAAGTTCTTTGCACCATACATTAAATGACAAGATTTAATGCAAACTGTTTTATAGGAAATGGCCAGGCCTCCTCCTCCTCCACCTCCTCCCTTGTCCTTCTTGTATTCCATCTCCTACTTGTATACCTCATCCGTCCTGCTCTTTGTACATCCCATTTAACTAAAAGTAAAGAATTTAAGCAAATATATATATTTATAAATGTCATTTATACATTATTAACTAACCATGTGTTAGATTTTGACCTATTAGCAGTCTTTATTGATGTTGTGATGTGATATGTCTGTGCTGATGTGATATGGGTGCTGATGTTGTGATGTGATGGGTGTATCTTCCTAATTTATGTTGCTGGAATAATGGGTTCAGCAGTTTAATTTAATGTTGCTGAGGTTAGAATTTGTGGTGTTGATTGTGCTTTGTAGATTTGGTTCGAGTTGCTACAGTATTGGAGGATTAAGGAAAGCAAACAAAACAATAACAACAATATTGGCTTAATTATGATGCCACCTCGCACAATAATGAGCATCCCGTACAGCAATAATAGAGCATATGCTGTACTAGTGAACACTGTAGAGCCTACATGATTGGTGAAGTCAAAATGGAGCACACTCACCCCCGGGTCATGCTTGTTGCTCTTGTCTGGCAGAGAGTACAGAGGAATGTCAGTAGTAAGGGCACTGTCATTCTTCGCCGACTTCCTCTCATCCTTCTTGTCGGGTAAGGTGTAGATGTCTCCACTAGCAGCAGCGGCCTGGCGCTTGATAGAGTTAGGATCCTACGATGCAATGACATCAGTCACAGTCATTAGAGTTGGCAATTTAACTTATCTCTGCGAGTGACACAGATGGAGAAAAGCAAACCCTGCCACCCTACCTGTTAACCTAAGGGTTGGCAACTACAGCACTGCACATCACAGACCATATAACAAGGGACTTTATCATCATCACGTGCAGTGTGGCAGTTTAGGGCTATATTTGGACAATATGGGTACATATAAACAAAAGTAAGATTTTTTTCCAGACAATTTGTGTGTTAAACTTATTGGAACTGAGTAATGCAACCTGGCAAAGAGGCCGTTTAACCATTAACCATTTATATAAAAATTCATCTCGTGAATAATGACATTCACGACACTCATTGTCTAATGTTCTTTGGCATGCTGATCATGAATTTAACACTGGTTATCCATATTAGGGGTACAAGATATTAATAACAGGCTCTTGCTACATGTTCGGATGATGTCTACACGGAGCCCCAGGATGATGTCTACACGGAGCCCCACGATGACAAATAGTTCTCATTAGACATGTGCATTGTGCACTTTTGGTGCTAGGGGGAAAAAACTCTTTAAGTCAATGTGCATCCACACTAGCAACGAATTAAACCATACAAAGCCAAAAAAATTAGCCTACCAAAGTCAGTCAAAATTATAGTTGAGATGGAGTTTGTTTTTGCGTCCTTTTCTTGCTGATCAGCTCCTGGAAGAGGGGAGAGCTCAGGGGAAGGCAGAACCAACAAAGATTGCGACTGCACAAACTTCAGTAGTTCAGCTACAGGGCATATAAACATAGCAACAATTCTCTAGCTATGTAGTTGGTCTAGCTAGCTAGTTTGGCTGCAGGCCACAGATAGCTCCAAAGTTCCAAACTGCAGCATCACGAAGACACGAGTGAATGAAATTCTTTTCAATGCACACTCGCATAGTTATTTGAGCGCTTTAATTGATCCGCATCAAACCACCTATCGAGGTGGACCAGAATAATGAATGCACATTATATTAATTCGAATTCAGTGTGGATTAGCATTTAGGACTACTTGCAGTTGTTAGCACCTGGTACTGTCAGTTTTTGTCCGTTTCTAATCACAAGACACCTTTCTAATTAGCACTTATATACAGATACCAGAATGTTCATGTGATGTGCTTTCAGTGGCAATGACCAGCTAGCTCAGTTCTGTCATTCTCTCTAACAATGTGATGACTGTAAGAAGACATATGCATGGACTGTGTGTTTAATCACTAAAAAACTCCAAAGCCCCCTCCCACACGGACACTTAACTCTTTTCCCAGTGTAATGGCATAATTGCTTTTGAAAAATCATAAAAAATCAATAATTGGGTTGTTTTGCAAAACAAAAATATCATAAAATAGCGCTATTCTAACTGCAGCTACATTCAAAATTATACTGCAATAGCGCCATGGTAACTAGGGAAATCCTGCCGTAAAGTTCAAGGGGTCAATTCTGCCATAGAATTTAAAATGATCGAAAGGCTATCTTTTGATGAGGTGCTCACAGCGGTCCTGGATGACAACTTCGACGACTTCAGGTTATCTGACGATGAATCTGAGGAAGGGGAGAGTGAAGCTATCTATGCCTACCGTGGACAGACCAGTTTGGATCGTGACTTTTCCAATCGAAACCATGGCAGTATGGACAAAGCTATGGCTGTTGGAGGCGAAGGCATTGATCCTGGCAGTCCTCCTGGTAAGTCAATGAACTTTGCTAGCTATATATAAAGCCTGATAGTCTGAGGAGCTGGCTAAATCATGGTGTTAGCTATACCTGTGTAATAGCCTACTTTCCTTTATAGTTCTAGCTCTACTTGATTCCTTGACTTGTCTAATAAGTTGACGAATAGCAACTCTATCATGTTCAGGTTTGATGGAGCAAGTGATGGACCACGACGGAGATAATACCATGGTACAGCTTCCCCATGTTCAGATCAGTTCTGATAAAGATAGTGATGCAAACACACCTACCCCACTCTCTTCATCCATATTGCACGAGGATGCTATGACACTATTCAAAACATCAATAAATTATTATGAAGTATATAAACACAAAAATTTATTTCCATGCTAATAGGTTGTTAAATATCAAGTCACTAGAAAGAAGGTTTGACAAGTCACAAATCTGACTTGTCCGAGACTAATAACTCTTGACCTGTTAGGTATGTAGGGGAAAAACTAAATATGTTCTATAAACTAGAGCTTTTCAGAATTCTATTTTTCACCGTAATGTTAACACTTACATGATCAAGCCAATACACATGTTGGGTCAATGTGAATCTTAAATTCTAGCATTATATGAACTTGGTGCGACTACCCCAGAAGTACTGTATTGTCACTCCCTCACCTGTAAGACCAATGTGAGGAATGTGAAGAGTCTAATGAGGTCCATCTTATACTACTTTAACCAATAGCTGATGTCCATTTACTGATCTCAATTGGTTTTAACCGATTAAACGCCGTAAGCGCCATATGGCGCGAGACCTTACATCCTTCGCCACATAAAAATATATAAAATGAACCGTTACGAGCTAACAGCCCCGGTTGGGTTCTGCACATGCCTAGTAGACTAGAGAACGTCACAAAAATGATTATTTCCGGTTGATGCATCGTGCAACAAAAATCCTGCGGTTGAACGCCATTTTTGTTGGTCGAGCTTTTTTTTTTAACTGCTCAAAGATGCTCTCCTGTGAGGACGTTATTTCTCAACTTTTAGCCGACGATTCTGGCGATTCTGGGTCAGATTCATTTGGGGAAGAAGGTGAAGACATCTATGCATACCGAGGAAACACTCTGGATCCAGTTGCTCTAAGAGAAGAGGCGCGCTTGGATGGACTTCGCGATTGTAAGTTTCTTCTAACCTTAGCGCTTCATAGCCTTTGTTTACCATAGTCAACTGAGAGTGTACTATTGCCAAATACTAGCTTATTCTGTTGGTATTCCAAATTCAGACAGGATAGTTATAGAAAAAAAGTTATAGCTAAGAGTGTAGGTTGGAGTTGTTGATGTTGATTTTCATTTGAATTTGAATTTTTAAATGTTGACCACAAACTTGAGATATATATATATCTTGTTTTTCCCACCTTCCCCATTACTTTTCCTACAGCATCAGATGATGAGAGTGGAGATGAGGCATCTATGACTCATTTTGTTACATTGGAGGATGAGGAAGCCTTGCCTGAAGTCTCTACAGGGCGTGGGAACACGACTGGTGCTAGAGTTGTGCGAGGGAGTACTGGCCGAGGGAGAGGCGGGCGAGGGAGTACTGGCCAAGGGGGAAGCAGCTCAAGTGGTAGTGGAGTCGTAAGTGTTGCTAGTGATCCTCCAAAAGGTACTGGTAGTAGGCGGGCCAGAGGTTATAGGCGTGTGCAAGCATCTGGCACTGGTTCTGTCCGAGCATCTGGCACTGGTTCTGCCCAAGCATCTGGCATGGTTCTAGGCTAACTGAGGTCACAGGTAAGTGGGAAATAAAGGAGCCAACTCCTTTGAAATTGGACTATACAGCAACAGCTGGTCCAACTTCTTCATTGCTTGGTGCATCAAGTACATTTTTAGATGCATTTTACCTTTTTTTTACTCTTGAAGTGTGGGAACTCCTAGTAGCAGAGACGAACAGTTACGTTTCTAGGATGGCTAGTCTCTCCAGGCCATGGGTAGATACTAATATAGAGGAAATGAAAGCTTTTGTAGGAATGTTGATAATAATGGGAGTTTCCACACTTCCATACTTAGAATTGTACTGGTCCACTAATCACTCGGATTTGTCTGGATCTTTGGTTCGTAAAGTAATGCCTAGGACTCGGTTTTTGGAGCTAATGCGTTATGTACATGTAAATTCTATTGATGGTTTGTTGGTTACAAATTTGATAGAAGCTTGTTTATTGAATTCGTTTATTTTGTTTTCTTCTGTCCGAGCTCCAATATCAGTAAGGAAGGGTAATTATCTAGAAACTAGGATTGTTCTAGCTAAATCTTTGATTGGTTCTTTCTCTTCTCGGCAGCGTGCAGGTCAACGTTGTAGTCAGGCAAATAGTCAGCTAGATCGCCTCAATTTAAAACTAGGTCATTTCCCACAGTGCTGTGCAAAGAAGCGCTGTGTAGTTTGCATTAGTAAAGGTTACAGGCATGAGGCAAGGTCCCAGTGTTGTTTTTGTAAGGTTCCTTTGTGTGGTGGATCAACAGGCCGTGACTGTTTTCGTAATACCATACCTTGGTGGACTATCAGTAATGTTTATGCACCTCCTGCTCCTTTCTGTGCTTCTCTCTTGTTCCCTGCTCCTTCGTCTACTTCTCTCTTGTTCCCTGCTCCTTCGTCTACTTCTCTCGTTCCCTGTCCCTTCGTCTACTTCTCTCGTCTCTCCAGTATTCAAGTGTTATTCTTATCCTGGTATCTCATGTTTGTGTAGAATAAAAACATGGTGAAATATCATGCCGGAGACCAAGCAAGCTATACCCAAGACTGAGCAAGTTCTACTCTACCCGTGACAGCAAGACCGGAGCTCTACCCCCAAGACACTCCCTTACATAATTGTGTTTTATATTATGGTTTTATTCTAGTATGTGTTAGCATTTTCACTCTCTTATAATTTGTTTTTTGTATTATTATGTGTTAGCATTTTGATGGGGAAAACAACCCACTGGCTTTGCAGCTGGTAGAGGGTTTGTAAATAGATGCTCCATCTTGTGTTGGCATTATAATGCGTGTATAATAGTGTGAAAATATGAAAATATTCACCCCCAAGAAGATGACAAGGTTTTATAATGCTAGTTAGTTCTGCCCAGTTGGTAAGGAAGGCTCGATTTTTTTAACAGGAAGTAGAGCTATCAGGTGGCTGAATATGACCCAAGTTTCATGGGTGGAGTCCCTGCAGAACGGAAGATATAAAAATAATAAGTAAAATACCTCGTTAATTCATGAATAATTTGCCCGCGGGTACTAGGAATACGGCGTGCAATAACAGGGCTTTTTAATGTTTTACTTTCTCTGGTGGCTTGCTCCCCTCCCCCCTCCCACTCCCTCCCCACACACACCCTCCACCATGCGACATTTACTAAACTTGCATAACATGCAAAATTAACTTTTTAAAGCACACAGACAATGGCAGATGTGGATGAGAACTGGTTCGTTGAAAATAAATCACCCCAGTGTTATCGCAAAACCTTTAGTCCTCCCGAGGACATCATTTCTTTTAAAATGGCAATACCATAGTAATAACTAGGCAAGCTGCTGGTGGTGCAGCTCATGATATATGCCCACATGCATGCAATCAACTTGAAGCTCTTCCATAGACATGTCCAACAAGTATGTTTCCTAATTGATATAAACTCCACCCACCCAATTTCTTGGCCTGGCTAGCTGCAATCATGGCCAATCCTCATCTCAACCATCGATCATCAACTATGAAAATTACTCTAGGAACTGCATATATCAAGGGTCCACATACGTAATCTGAGCTGATTCAGTCCTCAAGTACTGGGGTAATGCATGTGATTGTGAGAGCCCTTGCACCTTCTGTTCCTCACCTTGTAAGTGGGCAGTTGGGAACCATTGTGTTGGTTACCATGGGTGAAAGTGTTATATTCTGCCCCGGCTCCACCCCCAGGCTCAGCACCTACTGTGTCATACCGCATGTCTCCAGGCATGCCTCCATCACCACCCTCATGACCCGGAGTGCTGCCCGACGAAGGGGTTGGGCTACACATATATATATATATATAGCAGAAATTGAATTGCACTAAAGTACTTGCGGTAAAAACAATAGAAATACTGGCATGGCAGCATTACTCTACACTGATAATACACTACAATAATTATAGGTCATCATATTGGCATGGCAGTAATACTCTACACTGATAATACACTACAATAATTATAGGTCATCATATTGGCATGGCAGTAATATACACTGATAATACACTACAATATAGGTCATCATATTGGCATGGCAGGAATACTCTACACTGATAATACACTACAATATAGGTCATCGTATTGGCATGGCAGTAATAATCTACACTGATAATATACTACAATATAGGTCATCATATTGGCATGGCAGTATTACTCTACACTGATAATACACTACAATATAGGTCATCATATTGGCATGGCAGTATTACTCTACACACTACAATATAGGTCATCAAATTGGTATGGGAGTTGTTCAGGCCTAAAGACCTTGCCACAAGGAACTATATACAAACATGGAAACATGTGTGAACATTCTTAATAATGTGTCATTTCCTATCTCTATTTCCCTCCTACTTGATTGTATCACGTGCATGCATTTTGGTATGAGGGGGCGTGGCTCCCCTCGTGTGTGGTCTTTTTGTTGTTGGTAAAGGGATCTATTAGTGACGTTCTATATTGTTTTCAGTTCGGTAGTCTTCTCAGTCAGTATAGGATTCCCCTTTCAAGTGTCTGCCTATCCGCGCTGAATTGCAGCTTAGTTGACATAATCTAGTAGCTATCTATCTGTTAAAAGGCCCCTTGCTGTAAGCAGCAAGGTCTCTGACGCACCTGCGAGTCAGGACACAAAGCTTGATCCTTCATTCAAGCAGTGTTCAGAAACATTGGTCCTTCGAGCCGGATCGTCTTGTTGCCAGAGCTCGTCCAAAGCATACGAGTGATCCGAACCTCAGTGTTGATTTGGCTGACTGACATCAGTTCACAAAGATCCTCACCGTTTCTACTACACGCCCAGCTCATGTGCTACCCTACCGCGCTCAGGGTCAGCTATCGATCATACAGCTTTACAACCTGTAACCTGCATCGTCGAGGTAGATTCCATTCCAGACACCATCTTCTCCATGGAATTTATATTTTAGACACCTTACCTTCGCACGTCACCGACTTGTGCCTCTCATCGTCCATCCGATCTATCTACTAATATTCGATTCTCTTCCAGTCCATCATGTATGGAGTGAGAGATTTCTCCAAGACAGAAGCCGAGATAAAGGTGGAGACCCTGCCAATCCTCAGGAAGAGGAGAGCAGCCTATCGATGCAGCTTCACAAAGGTGGAGAAGGTCCTTCAAGACCAGGGAGCCTGACACCTGGACACCCTGGATGGATAGTGCATACAATCCACCCTCGACCGCCTAGAGCTCGACATCACATGCAGCCAGGTCACTCAGGATTGCATCCTCAACTATCTTCCGGAGAACGCCATCTTCCGGAGAACGAGCATGAAGCAGCCGAGGAAGAGAACGAACCACACGAGGAGAGGTCAGCCGACACCGCCAAGGGACTGAGGCGGCTGATGGCAGCCGTGAAAGCAGACAGGCTGATCCGGAAGACCAGAGATGCCATCGAGGAACTCGCCCCATTGCCTTCCCTCTTGGATGAAACCTCAGCTACAGGGCTGAAAGAGATTGGGACATACATCAACGACCTTACGAGCCTATGGGTAGATGCCAGAAGGAGGGACAAGATTATGGTCCTGATCAAGGACCTGAGAAAGGGGAAGGATAGTCTGACGACCAGACGTAACCAGAAATTGGAAGCCTTACCAAACCCCGCATTCAGTTCACCACCACGCAGGGCCAGTCCTACACTCTCCAGTTCCTTCCAACTTCCCAGGATCGAATTGCCCACCTTCAACGGTGATCAAGAGAACTGGCGGAACTTCTGGGATGAATTCCAGAACGCTATGAAGAAGGATCCCTTTCTCTCTGACACCGACAAACTGCATTTCCTACGCACCGTCATCAGGGGTGAGGAAGGAAAGGACATTCTATCCACTGCCTCCAGGGGCGGCAAGGACTACAGTGAAATCGTTAAGTCCCTCTTGATCAGATATGACAGGCCACGAGAAACATGTCGGATCATGTTACAGAGATGGATTCAGCACGCCTTGGACCCTTTGCACGATGGTCTAGGGAAAACCATGTCTCTTATGCAGAAGACCCTCACTACTCTAGAGGAGTACTCTGATTTTACTGTCCCAACAGTCATGTCCCTCATCATGGAGCTCAAGATGTCAGGAGCAATCTTTCAAGATTGGATGAAGGATACTTCGTCCATGAAGAAGCCTCCATCGGCCGAACACATGATAGATTTTGTGGCGCGCTACCGACGAGGATTAGCAGCCACAGGGACACCAATCAAGCCCAATTACAAGCCACGCTTCCCGGTGAAGAAGCCTTATCAGACTCCTGTCCTTCACATGAGAGAATCGTCAGGATGCAAGCTCTGCAGCAATGCAAGTCACTTCCTTTTTCATTGTCCAGACTTTAGGAACATGAATATCGAACAGAGACAAACAATCTCTCAGAGGTTGAAGGCATGTGGCAAATGTTTGGGAGAAGACCACAGTTCAAGAAATTGTTCCAGCAAAAGGTCTTGCCGGACTTGCGGCAAGAGACATCACAGTCTCTTACATCGGCCAAATGCTCCACAGCAGCCCCAGCCACCCGCATATGCGTCTTCTCTACCCACGAACACAGTCCAGTCGACTCACCACATATCCATAACTGATCTTGTGTGCAACACGACTACCGATTCAGTAACTATGATACTGGGGACCTGCGTCACCACCAGAAGGCCCGAGCGCTGATCGATAACGGCTCAGGATTATCCTTCATCACTTCCAAGTTGACCAACACACTCAGGATCAAGAAGATTGCAGAAACCACTAACATTGTGCAAGCCTGCACGCCCGTCAGCCAGTTCAAGGTGGACTTCACTCTACGCGTACCGAACGGGAGTGTCACCACCCTGATGCCCATGAGAGCGCTGGTAGTAGACACCATCACTGGGGATCTACCAGCAGCAGTTCTTACTTCAGTGCGGCGAGATCCCTACCTTGAGGGTCTGAAGCTGGCAGATCCTGACTTTGACCAACCAGGACGGGTAGACCTACTCCTGGGAGTGGATGTCCTTCCTAGGATCATGGGTGAGAAGACTGTGCGATCTACCAATCGACTACTGAGCACCTCAGAGACCGTGTGTACGGATGGGTGGTGTCCAGACAGTGCCAATCTGACAGCAATGTACCGAGATCCCATCTGTGTCTGAAGACTCAAGCCGTAGACGAACAGACTCGGGACCTGCTGACAAGATTCTAGCAAGTGGAAGACGTCTCCTCAACTGACACTACGCGTACCAGGGACGAGCAGATGGCCCTGAATCACTTCGAAAGGACGCACACACGGCAGGAAGACGGCAGATATGTGGTCGAACTTCCTAGGAAAGCTGATGCGCTTTCACTCGGCTGCTCCCGAGATCAAGCTCAGCGACGACATCACCAGAACCAGAAGTCCCTCACCAGAAGGGGCAAGTGGTCAGAGTTTGCTGAAGCCATCGCCGACTATTCCATCCGAGGACACTCAGAAAGGGTTCCATCAGCCGATATTCTCAAGCCAGAAAGCAACTCTTATTACCTACCCACACATGGAGTCGCAAAGGAATCCAGTACAACTACGAGACTGAGGGTGGTTTTCGATGCCTCGACACACACATCCTCTGGCATCTTCCTCAATGATCAGCTGTTACCCGGACCTAACCTGTACCCGCGACTCAGAAGCATTTTGGTCTCCTTCAGGCAACATAAGATCGGGATGACAGCTGACATCGGAAAGATGTTTCGGGACATAGCCCTAGCGGACAAAGAAAAGGATTTTCACTGCTATTTGATCAGAAATGAAGATGGACATATAGAGGACTGGAGGATGACCAGGCTTACGTTTGGAGTCACCTCCTCTCCCTTTCTGGCCACCAAAGTCCTCCACCAGGTTGCCAAGGACCATGGAGAGGAGTTTCCGAAGGCAGCAGACATCATTTTATCCCAACTGCATGTGGATGACTGCATCACAGGTGCAGAGACTCTCGAGGAAGCAGTTGACAAGCGCGAGCAGATTAATGGACTCCTGCTACATGCTTGCATGGATCTACGCAAATGGAGGACAAACAACCCGAGACTCCTAGCAACCATTCCGGAAGACTTGAGAGAAAAAGAGACCACTCAGTTGATTGCATCTCCTGGTGATTGCCACAAGACATTGGGCATTCACTGGAATACGGCTAGTGACACTCGACACATCTCCACTCCAGCTGTCATTCTTGTCACACACCCTACCAAAAGGCAGATTGCTTCAGAGATTTCTCGAGTATTTGATTTACTCGGTTGGTTTGCGCCAGCCATTGTCGTGCTGAAAATCCTGCTCCAGAGTCTCTGGAAGCTAGGTATGACATGGGACGAGCTAGTTCCAGACGAAATAGCATCTACATGGAAGGCATGGCAATCAGAACTACAATGCATCATCAACCATCCGATCCCAAGGTGCTACTATGACCCAACCAAGGAGAAGAGGAGCATACAACTCCATGGTTTCTCCGACGCGTCTAATGCAGCCTATGGTGGTGTGGTGTATGTACAAACTCTATACAAGGACACTACAGTCTCAGTCAATTTGGTGATCTCCAAGACCAGAGTGGCTCCCATCTCTCCTCCGGGCACGACTCCTCGTCTAGAACTCTGTGGCGCTCAAGTGTTGAGCAAACTACTCAGCTTAGTCATGGAGTCTCTGGGCATAGAAATACAAGACGTGTTCGCCTGGTCTGACAGCACCATCATTCTGTGCTGGTTAAACACGCCACCAGGAAGACTCAACTCATTCGTCTGTAATCAGGTGGGAGACACGTTGACCTGGATCTCTGCATCAAACTGGAGGCATGTTCCCACAGAAACAAACCCGGCAAATCTAGTCTCCCAAGGCGTCAGCCCAAGAGAGCTCTCAGAATCTAAGCTTTGGTGGCAAGGACCAAAGTGGCTACTGCAGGGACCTGAAGACTGGCCATGCAGGAATGACTGGCGTCGGAAAAATGACAAGCTACCGGAGCTGAGGACAACCACACTCACAGTGGGACCTCCAGCGATGGACTTGATCACCAGATTCTCTTCCAACAAGAGAATGCTCAGAGTTCTATCCTGGTGTCGCCGATTTGGGATGAACCTCAAGAAACCATCAGATAAAAGACACAGGAGTTCCACACTCACTCTACAGGAGATCAAGGGATTGGAAATCATATTACTCCGACAGAGTCAGGAATGCTTCTTCTCAGAGGAAATCAGATGCCTCGAGAACAACCAGGTGTTGTCCAGGAAGAGTTCTCTGCTGCAAAGGAGACCTTTCTTCGATCCAGACCAGTTGCTGAGAGTGGGAGGACGCCTCAGACGCATAGATCTCGCCTCACAACAAAAACATCCTCTCATCCTCCACCGAAAGGACTACCTGTATCAACTCATTGGTTGGCAGACTCACAGAGACGCTATGCACATTGTCCCCACTGGACTCATGGGAATCCTCAGTCTGGATTACCATGTCCTGGGTGCCAAGAACCTCACCAAAGACATTTCTAAGTCTTGCGTAAAATGCCAACGATTTTATGCAAGAACCACGGACCAGCTGATGGGCTAGCTACCTCCAAGCCGAGTGACTCCAGCAGCAGCCTTCACTACTACAGGAGCTGACTTTGCTGGACCTTTCACCCTTCGGAAAGGACATACCAAGGAAGCCAGTCTGGATTCCATGATACATTTGTTTATTCGTTTGTTTAACAACAGGAAGTGTACACCTTGAGCTGGTGATGGATCTCACCGTAGTAGCGCTGTTAGGCGATTCATTGCCAGACGGGGGAGACCTACCACCTTCATTACCGATAATCGAACAAACTTTGTGGCCGCCAGGAGAGAGCTAGAAGCAGTATACAAGCTACTCGACACCCAAGAAGCACACAAGTCTCTGAACCAGTTCCTGGCAGATCAACGCATCACCTGGCAGCACTCTCCAGCACGTTCTCCACATTTCGGAGGTATATGGGAAGCCGGGGTCAAAAAATTAAGAGTCGTCTACTCTACAAGACCCTCGGCACCCAGAAGCTCACAACCGAGGAAATGTACACCATACTTACCGAGGTGGAAGCAATCCTCAACAGTAGGCCACTCGTCCCGCTGGACTCTGCTCTAATGGACAGTGCTCAAGTACTCACCCCAAGGCATTTCCTGGTAGGAAGGTCTCTCAAAGCTTTACCACACACTTCGGACACAACTAGCAAAATCACTTCTCTACGGAGATGGAACCTCTGCAAACAGCTCGTACAAGACCTCTGGGAAAAGTGGAGTCAGGATAACCTACAACAGTTGCAAAAGTTCCAGCATTGGAAACATCCAAAGCGATCAGTGCAAGTGGGTGATGTGTTCTACTCAAAGATAGCGAATTGTTTCTTCGCTCCTGAGCTTTGGCAGTCATGGAACAAGTGCACTCTGGAGAAGATGGACTGGTGCGAGTGGCTACCTTCAGGACCTCTAAGGGACTCTACAAACGTTCTATTACGAGACTGGTGCCCCTACTGGATCAAGAGCAGACAGCAGCCTCCCTGGCCCCGGAGGATGTTCAGGCCTAAAGACCTTGCCACAAGGAACTATAATATACAAACATGTGAACATTCTTAATAATGTGTCATTTCCTATCTCTATTTCCCTCCTACTTGATTATATCATGTGCATGCATTTTGGTATGAGGGGGCGGGGGCTCCCCTTGTATGTGGTCTTTTTGTTGTTGGTATAGGGATCCATTAGTGACGTTCTATATTGTTTTCAGTTCGGTAGTCTTCTCAGTCAGTATAGGATTCCCCTTTCGAGTGTCTGCCTATCTGCGCTGAATTGCAGCTTAGTTGACATAATCTAGTAGCTATATATCTATCTGTTAAAAGGCCCATTGCTGTAAGCAGCAAGGTCTCTGATGCACCTGCGAGTCAGGACACTAAGCTTGATCCTTCGTTCAAGCAGTGTTCAGAAACAGGAGTATTACTCTAAACTGATAATACACTACAATATAGGTCATCATATTGGCATGGCAGTAATACTCTACACTGATAATACAATATCATCATAATTATTGGCATGGCAGTATTACTCTACACTGATAATACACTGCAGTACAGGGCAGAATAAACTCTACATTCCGTGGTATTGCTCCATGCATACTTCATACTAATACAAAATAAAAAATTATCACTTACTGCAACCTCTGTCCTTTGTCACGCTTGAGAGCTGCAAGTAAATGAAATGCATGAAGTCTACCACTAACACAACACAACCATCCCACCTTGACCAGCTATACATACCTGACCTACACAAATACCTGACCTGATCTACACAAATACCTGACCAGGCTATACACATACCTGACCTGGCAATACAAATACCTGACCTGGCTACACATAACTGACCAGCTACAGAAATACCTGACCTGGCTACACAAATACCTGACCTGGCTAACCAAATACCTGACCAGTTACACAAATACCTGACCAGGCTACACAAATACCTGACCTGGAAATACAAATACCTGACCAAGCTATACAAATACATGACCTGACTACACAAATACCTGACCTGGCTACACAAATACCTGACCAGGCAACACAAATACCTGACCAGGCTATATAAATACCTGACCTGGCAATACAAATACCTGACCTGGCAATACAAATACCTGACCTGGCTACACATACCTGACCAGCTACACAAATACCTGACCTGGCTACACATACCTGACCAGCTACACAAATACCTAACCTGGGTACACAAATACCTGGCCTGGCTACACAAATCCCTGACTAGGCTATACGAATACCTGACCTGGCTAACCAAATACCTGACCTGCCTACACAAATACCTGGCCTGTCTACACAAATACCTGACTAGGCTATAGAAATACCTAACCAGCTACACAAATACCTGAACTGGCTACACAAATCCCTGACTGGGCTATATAAATACATGACCAGCTACACAAATACCTGAACTGGTTACACAAATACCTGACCTGGCTACACAAATACCTGACCAGCTATACAAATAACAGTTAGTAGCTATAAGTCGAGAAATCAAAACTTGAACTGCGAATCAATTTTGCCAGTACTGTTTCTCAGTTGATAACAAAAAAGAACAAGAGTGCCCCAGCTACAGACAGGTGGTTCAAAGCTAAATGTCTCTGAGGCAGGATTGCTAGTCTTTGGTATTTAAATCTCAAATAAGAATGGAATATAAGCCATACAAAGATATCTCAAGGAAGGACATAACTCGCTCACACTCTTGCATGCTCCACCAAACACCACTCCCTCTCACTCTTGCATGCTCCACCAAACACCACTCTCTCTCACTCTAGCATGCTCCACCTAACACCACTCTCTCTCACTCTAGCATACTCCACCTAACACCTCTCTCTCACACTCTAGCATGCTCCACCTAACACCACTCTCTCACACTCTAGCATGCTCCACCTAACACCACTCTCTCTCACTCTAGCATGCTCCACCTAACACCACTCTCTCTCACTCTAGCATGCTCCATCTAACACCACTCTCTCTCAATCTCACATGCTCCACCCAACATCACTCTACAGAAGGAAGGATAGATGTGTAGCAAACAATTGTCATTCTTACTTACCTTTGCATAAGACTACCAGCACAATGATGGTAATGACCACCAGATTGACTACGGCTACCAGTCCCCCCACCACACCTCCAATCACTGCTCCACTGCCAGCCCCAGCCCCACCCACACTACCTGTAGGTGCAGTAGCAGTAGTAGCATCAGTGACAGGTGCTGTGGTGGCATCTACAGTATCTACAGTAATGAAAGTTACAAGCCATAGTCAAATATGATGAGCCATACAATGTTACTTAGCCTAGCTATCCAAATAGCTGAAGGTCGTAATGTTTGCTAATTGGTGAGATATATTACATAGAAAATGCTTGGTTTATATGCAAAACACATTTATTTAATTAAAGATAGCATAAAATGATCTATCAATCTCCAGTAGGTATATTAGGATGGACTGCTTGAGGCTGGAGTATTTTCAGCAAAGCTTAAACTTAGCTTAACTTAAATATAGTTTTGCATGAAAATCTGTTTGGTCGCTCTAATTTTAGAATTGTTATCTATTTTACATGAATACATGAATATTTGCCGGTGTTTCCAATCACTCATTAATATCATTATTATTTTGTACCTTGTCATGCCTAGTAAACTACACCAAGCATTGTACATGCCTAGTAAACTATACCAAGCATTGTACATGCCCAGTAAACTACACCAAGCATTGTACATGCCCAGTAAACTATACCAAGCATTGTACATGCCCAGTAAACTATACCAAGCATTGCACATTCCCAGTAAACTACACCAAGCATTGTACATGCCCAGTAAACTATACCAAGCATTGTACATGCCCAGTAAACTATACCAACTGCATTGCACATGCCCAGTAAACTACACCAAGCATTGTACATGTGCAGTAAACTATACCAAGCATTGTACATGCCCAGTAAACTATACCAAGCATTCCACATGCCCAGTAAACTATACCAAGCATTGTAGATGCCCAGTAAACTACACCAAGCATTGTACATGCCCAGTAAACTATACCAAGCATTGTAGATGCCCAGTAAACTACACCAAGCATTGTACATGTGCAGTAAACTATACCAAGCATTGTAGATGCCCAGTAAACTATACCAAGCATTCCACATGCCCAGTAAACTATACCAAGCATTGTAGATGCCCAGTAAACTACACCAAGCATTGTACATGCCCAGTAAACTATACCAAGCATTGTACATGCAAAGTAAACTACAACAAGCATTGTACATGTGCAGTAAACTATACCAAGCATTGTAGATGCCCAGTAAACTACACCAAGCATTGTACATGCCCAGTAAACTATACCAAGCATTGTACATGCCCAGTAAACTATACCAAGCATTGCACATTCCCAGTAAACTATACCAAGCATTGCACATTCCCAGTAAACTATACCAAGCATTGCACATTCCCAGTAAACTATACCAAGCATTGTACATGACAAGTAAACTATACCAATCATTGTACATGTCCAGTAAACTACACCAAGCATTGTACATGTCCAGTAAACTACACCAAGCATTGTACATGCCCAGTAAACTATACCAAGCATTGCACATTCCCAGTAAACTATACCAAGCATTGCACATTCCCAGTAAACTATACCAAGCATTGCACATTCCCAGTAAACTATACCAAGCATTGCACATTCCCAGTAAACTATACCAAGCATTGTACATGACAAGTAAACTATACCAAGCATTGTACATGTCCAGTAAACTACACCAAGCATTGTACATGTCCAGTAAACTACACCAATCATATGCCCAGTAAACTACACCAAGCATTGTACATGCCCAGTAAACTACACCAAGCATTGTACATGCCCAGTAAACTATACCAAGCATTGTACATGTCCAGTAAACTACACCAAGCATTGTACATGTCCAGTAAACTACACCAAGCATATGCCCAGTAAAGTACACCAAGTATTGTACATGCTTAGTAAACTACACCAAGCATTGCACAATAGTCTGAAACCTTCTTCAGCTTGGACGAGGCAAACGAGCAAAATAAAATAAGCTAACCGTCAAAACAACAGCCATTAAGTATCTCTTCAAGGCCATTACTGCTGTTTACATAAGCTCTTCTGTTGAGGAAATGCTGCACAGGTACCTGCACTTAGTAAATATTCTGAATTCCTTGGCTCGAGTGAGAAGAGTCACTCTAGGATGGATTTCCTTGCTGCATGTTTTGCTGTAGAGATGAATGATGTAAAGACGTGTGATTTCTGTTTGTGCACCTCATGCAGCTGAACCTCACACAACCTGCAGCTTATTGGGTGCAGCTGAACCTCACACAACCTGCAGCTTATTGGGTGCAGCTGAACCTCAAACCTCACACAACCTGCAGCTTATTGGGTGCAGCTGAACCTCACACAACCTGCAGCTTATTGGATTTGCATTTGGTTATTTGTAAAGATTTTTTTAAACTCTCCCCCAAATCAAGGCCGAATAACACAAATTAAGGCCATGAAGGGCAGGGCTTTAGTTAACATCAGTTTTAATCTCTGCCATTTTTTACTTCCAAGCTATAACTATGTAAAGTTGGTCAGTCAAAACAACCCAAAAATAGGGCAACTTTGTAATCACCATAACTTCCCTTCTATCCTCTAGGCAGTTTATAAGGTGTTGCAGATTCTGTCTGCTTCCAAATGATATATAAAATGTCTCTATAAGAATACCTTCTTAGAAGATGGAAACATTGACTCAATAATAAAAACAACAACTGCACTATACGATTGCAATAGAAAGGAAACAAGACTGTGCCCATGTAGAGCACAACCAGTTATATGATGATCCTTTACCATTTACAGTCACGTCCATCATTCTATCCAAAACAGGCATAGGCGATAGTGAGTCAAACAAATAGCTGCGGTCAACATGGTCGTCTTGTTTACGATTCTATTTTTATCAGGCCAGTCCAGTACAGCTGGGTTATTTATTATTATTTTGATTTCAAGTTGTTGATTTGAGCAGTGGAGGACCACGTGCAGTTCTACAAATACCAACTGAGAGCTTCATTGCTTTTGGACACCTCACATATCTGCACATGCCTGGTGTCTTGTTGCTGTTGTGTTCCCATCAAGACCACACTCTTCACATCCTGTTGCTAGACCACCACCAAAAACTTGCACGGGAGAAAACTCCACCAACAAATCTGAGGTTTTTAGTAAAGGATCAGCAACAACCCATTTGGACTTGGTAACAGTTCCCCGGAGGGAGAATTCCAGAAAACAGCAGAACTGAGTGGGCCATTTGTTCTAGCTATGGCTTGAGTAAGTGGAGGATGATTGCTACGCAATTCTGATCATAAAAGAGCATGGAGCAAGTGTGATTGCACAATACTTTTTGCATAAATAAATCCTTCAATATTTTATGGTTTTGAGGACTGCTACTTTACTACCTTAGAGAATTATTTAAGGCAAACTGGTAGTCTATTTGGGGCTAATAGAAGCCAAAACTAGTCTTTAGACTGTTAAGAAGCTTCCAATGTGTGTTTTACCAGAGATATGAGCATGGCTATATTTTGGAAGGGGAGAAGGTTTACCCTATCAGCCATTAAAAAGTAGATCGAACTAATAAAGGAGTACTGACGCACTCGATTACACTTGGTAGCTCCTGCCAAACAAGGGATACCAATAAAAATTTCGACTGCACCGTGAACGAGAATTCAATATTTGTATTTATAGGCATGATCAATTTCTGTTAAAAGAGTATTTTCTAAACAAACAGCTGTTTACTGATACCTAACTTACCAGAGTCATTGCAGCCAGTCATCTGAGAACTGGTTGATGCCATACCCTCAGAGCTCAAGGAGATATTGCATGTAGAAGAGGAAGCTTCAGTAGAGGATAACATGAGACGACCAGATATGTTTGCAGGAGAGATGGAGGTCTGGACAGTAGGTCTGACACAATCACCAACACCCACACTCTCATAGTAGGTAGAATTCAAAGCTGCCATACTAGTCGTGGGTGGGGTAGCAATAGATATACCTAATGGAATACACGTCAATTGAAAATATAATCATAAATTAACATAACAAAAAAAGCTCACTGGCAAAAATGGTCCTGACAACAGCATCATTCAGATCCGGTGCTGGGAGAATAGCAAAGGCTTCAATCTTGCATCGAACCAGTTGCAAGGAATAGTTGCCATAGCACTCTTCTGGCAGAGTGCTAGAGATGGACCACTGCACGACACCATTGTCAACTCTGACACCAGATAGTTGTGAAACATCTACAAGTTCACGAGACATGGTCATAACTATTGCAACAATGTTCTCCATGCAGAGTCTATCACATTAAATTTAACAATGATCAGAGATTACTATTGATGATATTCTGCTGATCTAATAAATGATCATACAGGTGAAGGGGGCAGAAAAAGTATAGAGAAGGAAAAGGTTGTATCATTGAAGGTGCTCTCTATGAGGAAGTAGAGAAAAATCAGTAGGCTTAAAAACAAAATGCACATCTACAAGCTCTGCATTAATTTCGCATAGAAAACATATATATGGAACAGCGACGTGAAATTTGGTTGCTGCCATAGTTAGTTAGAAACAAGCTTACAGTGACTACTAACCTTATAAATTACACTGTGGATTGGCACACTTTCAGTTCCCCTCCACACTTCACAAGGGGGGGGGGGGGGGGGGGGGGACAATGGCATTAAAAAAAAATATTTTTTTACTTAATGGTTACCACTTTTGAGCTCCACAGATTATGCAAACTTCATCGTATGGACTTAATATATAGCTCAAAAGATAGGTCTCTCTATGTACACTCTTTTGATAAATATTTTTCATAGAAATGACTAGAGGCAACCAGTGGCTAGAGGAAGCTCTACTCTATTCAATGAGTGTTTTCATTAGGCACTAAAACGTAAGTACACGGTCAAGCACATGGGTGGAAAATTAGTTTTATGGATTATTAACGAAATTCATTTTCCACCCGGGCGCTTGCCCACGTACTTAAATTTTAACGCCTAATAAAAATACTCATTGCATAGAGTAGCGCTTCCTCTAGCCACTGGTTTTCATTTCAAATCTATAGCACTTTGCAATCTGGAGATATTTATGTGGAGGTTTCAGGCGTTCAGGTTTTTTAGGTTCCCTCCAATTGTAGCTCCCGTAACTTGGCTATAGTTATATATACTCATGAAAAATATTTTAGTATCAACAGAGAGCTCAAAGGGAGACCTATCTTTTGAGCTATATATCAAGTCCATACCATGAAGTTTACGGAATCTATGGAGTTATAAATTGGTAACCACAACAAAAAAACATGTGGGTCACTCTCCCCCCAAAAATGCCATTGTCTCCCCTAATGGTGCATGTTGTGTGTGTGTGCCGATACATATGCAATAACCTACACACAAGAGTCTTATACAAGGGGTCAGGGAAGAAATAACCCTTAACCCTCTCACCGGCATAAGCGCCTGTAGGCATGAAATGGTATTACCGCTACTAAAATAATAATAAAAAATTAACTTCTCACTGAAAAAATAAAATAAACATATTTTCGCAAACCTAAAGCTTTGCTGTATCATTTCTTAAAATATAACGTATGTATTACGTTGGTAACCATGAAAAACGTGACGTCTAACTTCACTTCCAGTTTTGGAATATAGATGTTGGTTCGAGATGAAGTTATCGGTAAGCTTTTTTATGATGATTTTTGCCTCTCCGAGAGTGATAGCTCTTAAGAAGATGAAGAAAATTCCTCTGCTTACTTGGGAAGCCATGAGGTTGAAGTGAATGAGCTAGCAGCTCTGACAAGATCTGTCATTGTTAGCCCTAGCCCTTGCCCACCGGCTGTTACCTCTCTTGCTGGTATGCATGTAACATAATCTAGTAATGTAAAGGATTTATTCTGATATATTTAGGTCCTTCAAACATCTCTCCTTCTGACTCTGATAAGTCAGTGATGAAAGTACCCATTCCTAATCAGCTCCATGTAATCATATTCACAGTTATGTGGTTGTTTCTAGCTTGATATAATGATATTCATACTTATATGTTTGCCAAAAATATATTCTTCGTATGCCAGTTACTAACCTGTCATTCAATGAGCAATAGTAAACTGTTGAACATTCTTAGTGTTCTTAGTGGACATAATAATGAAAGCTAGTGACAGTTCCTGTTTCTTATAATGAGATTCACGATGTTGTGGTTTATTGCTAGGCCACCAAATTTTGTTACAATATTCATCCACTCATTAGCTATCACCTGATATATGGTTGCTAGGTACTTTACATCACGTGTCTTTAAATATTAAGAAAATCATTCATTTTGAGAAAAAACCCTCTGTAAAGCTACCGGTGAGAGGGTTAACAGAATTAAATTGTTCTCACCCCCCTTCCACCCTGCCTGGTAAGTTTGTTAAAGGAAACACTCATTTCCGGCTAGCCTTCCACCTTTTTACAAACTGTAAAGTTTGGGTGGACCTACAAAAAAAAAACATCTCATGCATCACACCTAACAATCACTGCATAGCAATAATACAGTATAAAACACTGACATACCTGAAAAGTCCACCTGCCCCATGACAGAGGCACTAGTGTCACTCCTCATATCCTTTGTCACTGCAACAGCTGTGAAGCTGTACGTGTTACTGCAGAGATTTAAGTCTCCAACACTTCCAGTTCCACTGGAGCTGATATTCCTTGTTGACATGGTCTGTCCATTCTCAATAATAGTGAGGGAATATTGAAGGACACAGCGAGCAGAAGGTCCAACAGTGGTCAGGTTCACATTGAATGACTTGAAATCAGTACTTGCAGTGACAATTATATTTGGAGCAGGTGGAGTGCCTAGCATGCAAGATTATAAGCATAATTTCTGCAGAACAATATGTATCAGTTGCTCAGTATGTGGTACACCTATCACTGAACTAACATGATGCTATACCTATTACATCCAATAAATTTACGGAATCTATGGAGTTATAAGATTTATAAAGTGGTAACCACAAAAAAAAATTATGTGGGTCACTCTCCCCCCCAAAATACCATTGTCTCGCCTAATGGTGCTTGTTGTGTGCATATGCCTATACATATGCAAAACCTACACACAAGAGTCTCATACAAAGGGTCAGCGAAGAAATAACCCTTAACAGAATTAAATTGTTCTCCCCCCCCCCCCCTTCCACCCTGCCTGGTAAGTTTGTTAACGGAAACACTCATTTCCGGCTAGCCTTCCACCTTTTTACAAACTGTAAAGTTTGGCTGGACCTACCAAAAAACTATCTCATGCATCACACCTAACAATCACTGCATAGCAATAATACAGTATAAAACACTGACATACCTGAAAAGTCCTGCCCCATGACAGAAGCACTAGTGTCACTCCTCATATCCTTTGTCACTGCAACAGCTGTGAAGCTGTACGTGTTACTGCAGTGATTTAAGTCTCCAACACTTCCAGTTCCATTGGAGCTGATATTCCTTGTTGATATGGTCTGTCCATTCTCAATAATAGTGAGGGAATATTGAAGGACACAGCGAGCAGAAGGTCCAGCAGTGGTCAGGTTCACATTGAATGACTTGAAATCAGTACTTGCAGTAACTCTTATATTTGGAGCAGGTGGAGTGCCTAGCATGCAAGATTATAGACAAATTATACACTAATTTCTACAATCAGTTGCTCAGTATATGGTACACCTATCACTGAACTAACATGATGCTATATCTATTACATCCAATAAAATGATGTTTCACTAAACACAATCACAGAGACACTTTCTGCTGGTGTCTATTATAGAGAGACACTTCCTGTTAATCTCTATAACAGAGAGATACTAGATACTTCCTACTAGTCTCTATTATAGAGAGACACTTCCTGCTATTCTTTATTATAGAGAGACACTTCCTGCTATTCTTTATTATAGAGAGACACTTCCTGCTATTCTTTATTACAGGGAGACACTTCCTGCTAGACTCTAGACACTTCCTGCTAGACTCTAGACACTTCCTGCTAGTCTCTAGACACTTCCTGCTATTCTCTATTACAGAGAGACACCTCCTGCTTGTCTCTATTACAGATTCAGCTCCTACAAAAACAAAAAAGGCCAAGAGAAGTGCACTTGTACCTGTATCAGCAGAGAAGCAGAGGAACTAATGTACCAAAACGTTAAAGCAAGAACATATTTAGTGACTTTTGCATGCATTTTTTACACCTAAAGAAAGTTTTGAAATTTAAAGTTTCTAAAGTACTGCTCGAAGGGAAAATGGCATTAAAAATTATACCCTTATCCCATACAGATTTCTGAGTCAACTTCTGCGAACTCGACAATGCTAAGTGTTGGTTTACATTGTAAACCAAAAATACCAACTTGCCTTACCTAAGATAGTTGCTGTAGCAGTCTGTGATCCAGTCCCAGTAATACCATCTGCACAGGTGATGCTGACTCCATTAAAGTCAGAATAAGCCACCACTGAGAGAGAGCTTATTATTGATGCAGTGGGTTGGGGAAATACTTGTACCAGCGTGAACCTATTCTCAGGTCCCCCCATTAAAGTAGTTGTAATTGTACGTGTTATTGATAGTTGAGAGTCATCAACATTCCAGCCATGAGAATTTTCTAATACTGTACAAGTGAACGTCACATTGTCTCCAACACAAAATGCAGCCCCAGAATAATTAGCACCATTCACAGCTACCTCCAGAGGAGAGGTCCAACCTAATATAATAGCAACATTACAAATGCAAATAATAACCTACATCAATCACTTTAACAGAAATATTGAATATAGAATGACTCTAGCAAACAGCAATAGCTATAGGAAGATACTAGCAACCAGCATTAGCTATAGGAAGATACTAGCAACCAGCATTAGCTATAGGAAGACACTAGCAACCAGCATTAGTACATAGTAACCAGCATTAGCTATAGGAAGATACTAGCAACCAGCATTAGTTATAGGAGGACACTAGCAACCAGCATTAGCTATAGGAAGACACTAGCAACTAGCATTAGCTATAGGAAGACACTAGCAACCAGCATTAGTTATAGGAAGATACTAGCCACCAGCATTAGCTATAGGAAGATACTAGCAACCAGCATTAGCTATAGGAAGACACTAGCAACTAGCATTAGATATAAGAAGATACTAGCAACCAGCATTAGCTATAGCATTAGCTATAGGAAGACACTAGCAACCAGTATTAGCTATAGGAAGATACTAGCAACCAGCATTAGCTATAGGAAGACACTAGCAACCAGCATTAGCTATAGGAAGACACTAGCAACCAGCATTAGCTATAGGAAGATACTAGCAACCAGCATTAGCTATAGGAAGAAACTAGCAACCAGCATTAGCTATAGGAAGACACTAGCAACCAGCATTAGCTATAGGAAGATACTAGCAACCAGCATTAGTTATAGGAAGATACTAGCAACCAGCATTAGCTATAGGAAGACACTAGCAACTAGCATTAGTTATAGGAAGATACTATCAACCAGCATTAGCTATAGGAAGATACTAGCAACCAGCATTAGCTATAGGAAGACACTAGCAACCAGCATTAGTTATAGGAAGATACTAGCAACCAGCATTAGCTATAGGAGGACACTAGCAACCAGCATTAACTATAGGAAGACACTAGCAACCAGCATTAGCTATAGGAAGACACTAGCAACTAGCATTAGCTATAGGAAGACACTAGCAACCAGCATTAGCTATAGGAAGACACTAGCAACCAGCATTAGCTATAGGAAGACACTAGCAACTAGCATTAGCTATAGGAAGACACTAGCAACCAGCATTAGCTATAGGAAGACACTAGCAACTAGCATTAGCTATAGGAAGACACTAGCAACCAGCATTAGCTATAGGAAGACACTAGCAACCAGCATTAGCTATAGGAAGACACTAGCAACCAGCATTAGCTATAGGAAGACACTAGCAACTAGCATTAGCTATAGGAAGACACTAGCAACCAGCATTAGTTATAGGAAGACACTAGCAACCAGCATTAGCTATAGGAAGATACTAGCAACCAGCATTAGCTATAGGAAGATACTAGCAACCAGCATTAGCTATAGGAAAACACTAGCAACCAGCATTAGTTATAGGAAGACACTAGCAACTAGCATTAGTTATAGGAAGACACTAGCAACCAGCATTAGTTATAGGAAGACACTAGCAACCAGCATTAGCTATAGGAAGACACTAGCAACCAGCATTAGCTATAGGAAGACACTAGCAACCAGCATTAGCTATAGGAAGATACTAGCAACCAGCATTAGCTATAGGAATATACTAGCAACCAGCATTAGCTATAGGAAGATACTAGCAACCAGCATTAGCTATAGGAGGACACTAGCAACTAGCATTAGCTATAGGAAGACACTAGCAACTAGCATTAGCTATAGGAAGACACTAGCAACCAGCATTAGCTATAGGAAGATACTAGCAACCAGCATTAGCTATAGGAAGATACTAGCAACCAGCATTAGCTATAGGAAGACATAGCAACCAGCATTATTTATAGGAAGATACTAGCAACCAGCATTAGCTATAGGAAGATACTAGCAACCAGCATTAGCTATAGGAAGACACTAGCAACCAGCATTAGCTATAGGAACATACGAGCAACCAGCATTAGCTATAGGATTAGATATAGGAAGACACTAGCAACCAGCATTAACTATAGGAAGACACTAGCAACAAGCATTATTTATAGGAAGATGTTAGCAACCAGCATTAGCTATAGGAAGACACTAGCAACCAGCATTAGCTATAGGAAGACATAGCAACCAGCATTAGCTATAGGAAGACACTAGCAAACAGCATTAGCTATAGGAAGACACTAGCAACCAGCATTAGCTATAGGAAGACATGGCAACCAGCATTAGTTATAGGAATACACAAACAGGAAATGAAGTATTTCAAATCAATATTTGGGTGTGTACATACTGAGATCAAATTATTTGATTAAAAAATTCCAGGCTGAAGTAAGAAGGAAATTAGTATAATTCTAAAGGTTAAGTAGAAGTCAATAATATTTTTGCATCTAATTATTGTACGGCTAAATACACTGACAATGTGTGAGAGCTCATTGAGTAAACTTACATTGAGCCACAAGGATAAGAAGAAGAGCAGACACCTCCAGAGCAGCCATTATCCTGCACACACACAGTTAGAAATATAACATGTGTATACTGGTATCAAGGAAAACTAAGGCTGTCTGCCACATGATATGAGAACCATTGCTGCATATTTTAAAGCATGCAGGTGAAGTTCTGGTTAGGTTACTATGGAAATGCATCCAACACAAAGGATCTCCTCACTATAGCAAAGCACTGGCTGAAGGGACACAATCGTAAAGTATACAAAGATATATATATATATTTGGTATAAAATCACTTGCAAGGCATGGCAACAACGCGTTGCTCTTGAAAAAGATCATTTGGTCCACCTAGTAACTACTAAGAGCAGTAAGAGCAGGTCATTGGTGAGTCAAGTCATAGAAACCTTCACAACTTGCTATAGACTCGAGTCAGGGAGACGAGGCTATAAATTTGCATTAACTTCTCCCTGTATCTGCACTGACACAAGCTTAATATCCTGAAATGACGAACTTCACCCACTTATTTACAAACTTAACCTCTAGCCCAGTTATTGATGAATAGCCCAGTTATTGATGAAGAGCCCCTAGCCCAGTTATTGATGAAGAGCCCCTAGCCCAGTTATTGTTGAAGAGCCCCTAGCCCAGTTATTGATGAAGAGCCCCTAGCCCAGTTATTGTTGAAGAGCCCCTAGCCCAGTTATTGATGAAGAGCCCGTAGCCCAGTTATTGTTGAAGAGCCCCTAGCCCAGTCATTGTTGAAGAGCCCCTAGATCTTACCCCCCAGTGGATCCAGCATCAGCATTCATCTGTGCTCTCACACTGCCTACCACACTAAGCAGCACTTGATAGAGTAGATGAGTTACTGTAATAGGTATCCAACTCTGTCTACCAATGATAAGAGCTGCTAACATTATGATATCCAAAGGTTTCCACTTCTGTGCTTGTTCCTGCCAATATAACAACCTGCAAAATGCCCCAACTTAAAGAATCAAGATTCGTGGTAGTCACTAGACCAGCTATCATGGAGATCCTGCCCAGACCAGCTATCACGGAGATCCTGCCCAGACCAGTTATCATGAAGATCCTGCCCAGACCAGCTGTCATGGAGGTCCTGCCCAGATCAGTCATCATGGAGATCCTTCCCAGACCAGCTACCATGGAGATCCTGCCCAGACCAGCTATCATGGAGTCCTATGAGTTGGTTGCAAAGAGTATCCACTTATCACAGAAGAAGTACAAAGTGAACTACGCCAAGAAAACAGCTGAGAATCAGAGGAGGGTGAGGGTCCTAGTGATATTTCAAGAAGAATTATAACAAAAATTTGAAACTTTCACACGCCTGGCACACATCCTATCAGGTACTCAGCAGATCCGGGACAACATTTTGCATACAGACACCAAGAAAGTGCATCAGTTTGTGTGGCTAGACACTGGTCATGTACACATACACCATAAACATGCAGTGCATGTATGTGTGGCTAGACACTGGTCATGTACACATACACCATAAACATGCAGTGCATGCATGTGTGGCTAGACACTGGTCATGTACAACCCATACACACACCATAAACATACAGTGCATGCATGTATGGCTAGACACTGGCCATGTACACACACACACCATAAACATACAGTGCATGCATGTATGGCTAGACACTGGCCATGTACACACACACACCATAAACATACAGTGCATGTATGTATGGCTAGACACTGGTCATGTACACACACACACCATAAACATACAGTGCATGTATGTATGGCTAGACACTGGCCATGTACACACACACACCATAAACATACAGTGCATGCATGTATGGCTAGACACTGGCCATGTACACACACACACCATAAACATACAGTGCATGCATGTATGGCTAGACACTGGCCATGTACACACACACACCATAAACATACAGTTCATGTATGTATGGCTAGACACTGGTCATGTACACACACACACCATAAACATACAGTGTGTGTATGTATGGCTAGACACTGGTCATGTAAACACACTGGTTTGTTCTACGGTGTGCACTCTTTTTCTCCTGCAGCAGTATCCTTAGAGGTGTAATGGGTCAGGTCAGTGTTGGGGTGAGACTGGCCTGCAAGCCACTTCTTGGGCTGAAATACATCAATTAATATTGTGCAGTAAACAATACTTACAGACAACCAGTACATGATCGAAATGGTAAAGGTCATCTAATAGTTTTGGTCTACATCAGTCATTGTCTAACTTCAAATTTGTTTATTTTGTAAGTTGAGTGGTGGAGGACTACAGCAAGTCTGAGTTCCAAACAGTCCAAAAATGAGCTTCAGGGTTTCCAAGGCCTTCAACTTTTACTTATTTTTTAATTGAATTTTTTTTTTTAAACATAATTATCAACACATGCTGTCTTGTAGCTATTGTTGCTATTTTGAGTGTACCCATGTAGGGTCAGCTACAAACTCCTACAAGGACTCGAGAACTCCACAATCCAAACAGAAGAACTGAAAGTGCGCTATCTGTTCTGCCCATAATATAGCATATGTGGTCATTATTCTGATTGTTAAACTTGGGCTAGCTTGAATGCGAGATGCAAGTGAGATATGAGCTTTGGTTTGTGGGAGAAAGTTGGAGGTGCTAGTTTGAAATCAGGGTCAAACCAATAATTATGAGTGTGGAAGCTATAGCTGCTACTAAGAGCATAAATAGGCAACAGCTAAGGGTATAGCTAAGGCAACAGCTAAGGTAACTGGTAGGACTAGAGTTAGGGCAGATATATAAAGTTGTCCACAGTGCACCTAAACTGATGCGCATTAATACGTGTAGGGTACTAGGAAAAAAACTCTTCGAAGTCTGTGCATTTGTCACATCCATACTAGCACTCAAATAAACCGTCAAAACAACCATTAATCACGCCTCCCAATGTCACGAGTAGTCATGTCAAAATCATATACTTATCTGTAGTCAAGATGGAGTTTGTTTTTGCATCCTATTCTTGCTGACCAGCTACCTACAGATGCACAGGATGTAAAGAAGCAAGAGGAGAGGGCTCAGGGGAATGCAGGACCAACGAAGGTTGCGACTGCATGAACTTCAGAAGTGCAGACACAGGAGGTATAAACATAGCAACAGTTCTCTAGCTGTGTAGCTAGTCTAGTTAGTTGGCTTGGATGCATGCAACAGATAGTATACAGCTAGCTCTTCAAAAGTCCAACCTGCAGGCATCACAATTCTTTTCAATGCATACTCGCGTAGTTATTTAAATGCTTACTTTTAAAAAACTCAAACCTCCTAGTGAGGTGGACCAGATCAATGCACGTGAACATTCTTAAGGCCAGTTCACAATATGACAGATGACAATCTGATCCGTTCAATCCTTTTCCGCATAGCACAATCCATTCCGTTCCGCTGCATGGCTCACAATATCTGCATTGAATAGTGGAGTCCACTGCATTTGAACTTTGACTAATACAATAGACGGCAGTACTAGCAGCGAGCAAGAGTTGCATTTGATTTTGCTATTGACTAGCAGGAGGAGGCACAGAAAGAGGACTCACTAGCTGAAATATTTTTATAGCTGTTGATAGCTAGCTAGCTGGATAGCCACTTCAGGCATTTTGTTTTGGCCCTAAGATCTTTACAGCATCTAGTTGAGCCTTGCCAGAGGTTGGGAGAGCTCCTCACCACTTCAATAATTCTAGCGACTTCATGGAAGGAGTGAAAGTTCAACACGTGATATGCTCTAGGATTCTGATTGGTCCGATGCAATGGATTGTGGATGCAAAAGCTAAATCAAATCCTACTCCTTCATATCCGTTCCCATCCGTTAGATCCATAGTCAGTTGCATTACCAGATCAAAATATCAGTGCAATGGATCAGAAGGACGGAACCCATAGTAACAATGAATTGACAGGTCATATTCTGAACCAGCCTTAACTCGTGTGGACGTGACAAATGCATATTGATTTGTGCAGTGTGGACAGGCCTTAAGTTAAGACAACAGCTAATGCTATAGTTAACTCTTTGGGGCTGACAGCAGATACACCTGCATGCATGTGAGCTTCACATACCGATGATAGCGGATGTATCCACACAAAGATCGCAACATGGAAGACATAAAAAAAGGTTCACTAGAGCTCACATTGTGAAACCAAAGTCAAGCTGATCATTAGCAAAGACTAATCTAATCCTCTTCTACTAGAGTAACCCGTAGTTGTTGAAATATAGGGGGTTATAGCAGCAAGCATTGCCGTTGAATCAGTGAGATTTACAATGGCAAGCATCAGTCTTTGAGTGAGTAATTACAGTACATGGCTAGCTCCATCAGGTAAACACTGTTGTTAGCTAGCATTATCAGTAATGCTTACCTGATACAGCCTCAACCCATGAGAAAGCACCCTTGACCCTTCCCCGAACTTCCTCACATGATATGAATAAAAGTTAGGCATACTCGGTGGTAATGTTATTTTCATCCCTAAAGTGTTAAGGCAGCAACTAAGGCTTATAGACAAGTTTGCATCAAAAGCTAAGGCCATAACTAAAATTATACTAAGGCTAAGGTAGCATACCTAATGATACAGGTAACTTACAGCAACAGTTATGAGGTGCTTAAAGCCAAGGGTATATATGTAGCTCATGGTTAGGGCAACCAATGTTATAGCCTAGGTGTGGTTATTTCTGGCTAAAGAATTATGAATAATTGATATACCTACTAACACACCAGCTAAGCCACATTTAAGACTAGGGCAAAAGCAGCGGATAAACTACAACACCAATCACAAAAGCGATGTAGAGTGTATATACACACCAAGGGAACTCACCACTTCTCTCACACAAGTCCCAACTACGACCGAAGGGGAGCGGATCACAAAATAGCAAGAAAAAGTCGCGCCCAAGTTACCTCCGTGATTGGGTACCTCTAGTTCGCAGCTGCATTTAGAATTGGCTATGACCTCATAGAGGAAGTTGTGAGACCAGGTCCAATAGCTTCACTATAATTATTTCACTCGCTTACCGCTCACTTAGCTCGTGGAACCGCCAGCTACAGTTAGCATAGCTATAGTTAACGTAGCCAAGGGGTAAAGAAACTGGCTGTCTTGTTTGTTTTAGGCGCAAGAACACAAGGTCACTGCCTTTACTGTGGCCGTGTTCTCTACAGCATTTTCTTCCTCTCTCCAAATACAAACCACCAGAGGACATCTCATTCACTGTAACTGTTACTGGTTTAACTCTCTTCCTACTGCACCCTATACATTTAGATCACCCATGATCGATTAAAAAAAATACTGTATATTTTTATTCAAGGAATTTCCCTCTGAAATTTGCTACACACACAGTGGAAGGTTCATAGTACACAAATAATAATCAACATACAAGTTATATTGAAAAAAAAGTGGAAAAACTTGGGTGCACCATATAAAAATTTTGATCACCCTCCATTTTTTATTACCCTCTCACACATTGAAATAAAAATTCCTCCCAGCTTGAAAGCTTTGCCAGGTCCTTCTCACCTGCATAGGCCTACTGCAGATGAGGATTTATCTATGTTAGATTTATCTAGCAGATGAAGGCATTGATCTCTCTGATCCAGAGGCATTCAGTCAAGATTTGAATTTGGGAATGAACAATTTGAAGTTAACGGAGAGTGAAGTGAGATCTGGAACTGATCCTTCCGCAAATGATGAAGAAAGTGATCCTTCTGGAAATTGTGTAGAAATGGGAAGTGAGTCTAGTTCATCTTGTTCTTCAACAGACCATGGGTAAGATTTGATATACAAAAAACAGGTGTTCCTTTTTACAACTTTCTTTTCTTGTAGAATGAATGACACATGGGATACACCGAGGAAGGGGTAGTGGAAGAAGCCGTGGAAGAAGAAGAGGTAGTGGCAGAGGAAGAAATAGTGGTAGTGGCCAAGGAAGATGTGGTAGACCTGGTCAAGGATTGCTGCCAGTTGATGAGCCAGGTATGACGAAGAAGCTTAGTGATGTAGATACAGCCAATCCAACTTTTCTACCCTCACAAATGCCTGGTCCCAATATACACTCAGGCATAAGTAGTGCCTCAACTACTTCCTACTATTCTTTGACAATTAAATTATCGACACCATATCTATGAACTCCAATAGTTATGCTGAGCTCTACAAGGATAAGTATTATAGTTAGCTATTATAACTGTTACTCCCAAGATGGATTGAAATGAATACATTTCTACATGTTTTTGTCAATTATTATAAACATGGGCCTTCATCCACAGGATGACTATTTCTCCTACTGGTCCACAGACTCTCTTTTTTTCATCAGTTTATTATGTCAATTCCAATCAGCAGGTACACTTTCTCTGCCACTATAACTTTTCTTCACATCAGCGATATTGACCCAACTAACATTGATCAAACTGATCGTCTTTACAAAGTTCGTGTACTTCTTGACAGTATAAGAGCTAATTGTAAGAAATTCCACCATCCGCACCAGACTAGGGCTAGAGCTAGGGCTATAGCTAGGGCTAGGCATGTGTCTGTTGATGAGCGGATAGTAAAAAACAAAGGACGGCTCACATGCAAGCAATATGTCAGAATGAAGCCAACAAAGTGGGTTTCAAGCTGTGGGTTTTGTGTGACTCATCGAATGGTATTTTTCAGTATAACGGGGGAAAGATGGAGAGAGAGTGAGTGCTAATGGTTTGAGTTATGATGTAGTCATGCAGATGGTAGAATGACTGCAGAAGGAAGGATACATCGTTACATGGACAATTTCTATTCATCCCCCTCCACACTTTTCAAAGAGTTGGTCAACCAGGGATTTGGCACAGTTGGACCATGGACCCTACTCGCTGGGGATGTCCGGCTGCTCTGAAAAATCAGAAGGTAAAGATGTTACGCCAGTGTATGAGAGGGGATATGGAGTGTGGTTCTGGGCTGGAGTCCTCGTTTTCACACTATGGAAAGACACAAAGGTGGTATGTGTGGCATCAACAGTTTACTCGGGAAATTCAAACTGCCAAGTCAAGAGAAGAGTGAAGACATCAGCAGGCATTGTGGAGCACATGGTATCTATTCCTGATATAATCTACCATTACAACAAGCAAATGGGAGGAGTTGATCTTTCAGATCATACTTCCAGACAAGGTGCCAGAGCCACAAGTACTGGAAGACACTCTTTTTTACCACTGCATGACATAGCAGTAATCAATGTGTATATTACGTTTAGAGAAAGCCTTCCTGCATCCCAAAGGACAAAGTATGACCATAAGAATTTTATTAGCAAGCTGGTGATGGAACTTTTGGAGGCTTCTACTTCTACTGCACTCATATCCCTGTCTGTGGGCCGACCACCTAGGTCATCTGTTAGAGCTCAGCACAGACTGACACATGTGGACAAAAGGAGTCATGTGCAAGTATGAAAAAGAAATACAAGCTTACAGACAAGCAATGTGTGAAGTGCAGGGTCTTTCTCTGCTTCACTAACAACTGTGATTGCTTTGCCAAGTGGCCCCATCCACGAAACCATCAAATCTATGACATATTCATGAAAACCAAATAAGTCTATTCTCTTTATTTTGCTCCAAATCAATTGTGCTACATTATTTCAATTAGTAATAGATTTATGCTGCTAAATTGTGATCTATTCGATTCAAAAAGCAAAATGTGTGGTCAAACATGAAACATTTATATTCTTCTACACTTGCTGAATAAAGTTTGTGTAGATTACTTATAAAGTAAAACAGGTTTATATAAGGATGCTATATTAACCGTTTCTAATTCAGTAGGAAGAGGGTTAAATGTGTATTGTTACAGTGTACACGCTCACACAGAGCTGATTTGTTTTCATGCAGACCACAAGAGCCACACTTGTGTTGCTTGGTTAGACCGTAAACTCGCTCTCCTTCTTGATATTGTCCTCCATATCACATTCAATAATTCATTTACAAATGCATATGGTTTGAAGTAGTAGTCGAGATAGACTTGCTCGTCCTATGTCAGGAATGCTTTGCTAACACTAGACAAAGTGGGACTAGTAGTTCACTGACAGTGTACTTATTTATTCAGAATAACTTGCTTCTGCATGTGAAATTTCCAGAGCAGTGCCACACCTTTATCTTGAGACATCACAGGATTCCTGTGTGCCTATCTACATGTCTGTTTCCTCGGCATCACTGAGAAACGAAGAGTGTGGTTGTGGATTGGATATCAGAAACTTTACCTTCCAATGCACGAGAAGTAGTTAACAAGGATACAGCATCTTTCTTTGTACTAATTTTCTCTCCATTTTTACATGGTAATATAGTCCCCTTGCCATGTACATGAATTGTTGGTACGAGCATTTTCATCATGGCGGGCATGTCTGTTCAAAAACTTTTGCTGTATATTGTAGTCTGCCACGGTTGTCAAATATAACATGCACTTCTGAGCTTCTACTATTAAACTGAGCTATGATAAAATGTTCAGGTAGAAAAGTACCATAATCTGCCAATGTTGAATAGTTCAGTAGAGGAAGTGTGTGTATTAAAAGCTTGCCTTCTGACATTGATTGTAGTGTCCAGCCTGAAGGTAAGTAAGTGTGATGTAATTGCTGGAGGAGATGCCATTCTTCTGAAGTTGTCTAATGTAGCAAATACTTTCTGTATTGAAGTATATACAGTGTGAGAATTCCATGCTCGTACATACATTTATGCAATATTCACCTTCTATTTCAGTAAATGTAACTTTGACTATCTTGAAACATAATTACTATTGGCAAGAACTTGTTCTACAAGCCTGGCAAACTACTCCATTGTTGGGCATATTATACACCAACACATCTCCACCTCTCCTCTGCAAAAGGATTACTCATATTTTGTTGGTGTGTAGAATACTTTTGAAGTGATCTGCTGGTTGGGTGGAAGCTGTTATTATTGCATTTGGTTCACTGCACTATTATTGTATATTTCTTGGAGTGGCTGCTGAGGTGTGTGGGAGTTTCTCCCCTTCAGCTATAGCATGTTTTAATATTAATTCATGCTATATGATATGTGTACCTGGTAATATATAGTTGTGGTTGACAGCAGTTTAGTGGTGAACTTTGAGGCCTGTTTTGTCTGCCTTGAAACAGCTGCACAATTTTTTCTCCTCGTCAATATATTCCCATATGCTACATGGCGAACTGCTGATAGCTCATGGTTTGTCAGTGAGCTCTTCAGTTGTGCCTCACATTCAGAGTGCATGTGTTTCACTGAGCAAGCACATGGTTAGTGGGACCACTGAACAAGCACATGGTTGGGACGACAGAGCAAGCACATGGTTGGTGAACCACTGAGCAAGCACATGGTTGGTGGACCACTAGGAAGCACATGGTTGGTGGACCACTGAGCAAGCACATGGTTGGTGGACAACTGAGCAAGCACATGGTTGGTGGACCACTGAGCAAGCACATGGTTGGTAGACCACTGAGGAAGCACATGGTTGGTGGACCACTGAGCAAGCACATGGTTGGGACGACAGAGCAAGCACATGGTTGGTGAACCACTGAGCAAGCACATGGTTGGTGGACCACTAGGAATCACATGGTTGGTTGACCACTGAGCAAGCACATGGTTGGTGGACCACTGAGCAAGCACATGGTTGGTGGACCACTGAGCAAGCACATGGTTGGTAGACCACTGAGGAAGCACATGGTTGGTGGACCACTGAGCAAGCACATGGTTGGTGAACCACTGAGGTAGCACATGGTTGGTGGACCACTGAGCAAGCACATGGTTGGTGGACCACTGAGCAAGCACACGGTTGATGGACCACTGAGTAAGCTATAGTTGGTGGACCACTGAGCAAGCACATGGTTGGTGGACCACTGAGCAAGCACATGGTTGGTGGACCACTGAGCAAGCACATGGTTGGTAGACAACTGAGCAAGCACATGGTTGGTGGACCACTGAGCAAGCACATGGTTGGTGAACCACTAAGGAAGCACATGGTTGGTGGACCACTGAGCAAGCACATGGTTGGGGACTACTGAGCAAGTACATGGTTGGTGGACCACTGAGCAAGCACATGGTTGGTGGACCCTGAGCAAGCACATGGTTGGTGAACCACTGAGGAAGCACATGGTTGGTGAACCACTGAGGAAGCACATGGTTGGTGGACCACTGAACAAGCCCATGGTTGGTGGATTACTGAGCAAGTACACACGGTTGGTGGACCACTGAGTAAGCACATGGTTGGGGATTACTGAGCAAGCACATGGATGGGGATTACTGAGCAAGCACATGGTTGGGGATTACTGAGCAAGCACATGGTTGGTGGACCACTGAGCAAGCACATGGTTGGTAGACCACTGAGCAAGCACATGGTTAGGGATTACTGAGCAAGCACATGGTTGGTGAACCACTGAGCAAGCACATGGTTGTTGGACTACTGAGCAAGCACATGGTTGGTGAACCACTGAGCAAGCACACAGTTGGTGGACCACTGAATAAGAAGCTATGGTTGGTGTATCACAAGCAAGCACATAGTTGGTGGACCACTGAGTAAGCACATGGTTGGTGATTACTGAGCAAGCATATGGTTGGTGGACCACTGAGCAAGCACATGGTTGGTGGACCACTGAGCAAGCACATGTTGGTGGATCACTGAGCAAGCACATGGTTGGTGGATCACTGAGCAAGCACATAGTTGGTGGATCACTGAGCAAGCACATGGTTGGTGGACCACTGAGCAAGCACATGGTTGGTGGATTAGATGAGCAGGCACAAGGTTGGTGGACCAGTACTAAAGTGTGATGAATGTTATGCTAGTACTAGCTGTCACTGCAGACAGTCAATATTTGTGCAGCTCCTCTACAGATAGTTCAGAATAAGACCTCAGTGAGTCTGTAGTCACATCATTAGATTGAAAGAATATGATTTTTGTGTATAGAAAGAGGATAATTGTGTGTAAACAGGCAAAGGGGAAAAGACATCTTCTGAAATTCGTTGATAAGGAGCCAAAATTTCTTCCTTCACAGAAGGTTATTCCCTGGTGAAGACGTCTGTTTTTGTAGGACGACTTTTTTGTAATGCTAGCAGAGCTCTAAAGAGAAGCAACGGCCTCCATCCTTTAAGGTCAGTCAAGCATGGAAGACAGAGCTAAACTTCAGGAAAGGCAAGCTAAAGATGGCGATTTTGCTAAAGCTTTAAATATTGGACAAATCTCAGAGATTATATATAATTATACATGTAGAGTGAAAGTTAGGATGGCATTTTATGGGGGCAGGAATTCCAACATCAAAACTTAACTACCTGCAAGATGTTATGAACCACTAATACTAGACACATGCTTGACTATATCCTGATGAGGAAAGAACAAAGAAGGTAAGTATCTATCACGGCACATCATCAAGGAACAAAGGTTAGTTATAATTGTTAAAAGCTAACACCTTTTGAGCATACATAATAGGCAGTTTTGAGGGGCATAATAGGACAGAATTTCAGTATTGCAGAATAGCATATTAGGGAAGGAAAAAAGTATTTTGCATAGCAACCAACCAAACTTACAAACAACCACTTACTTGCACCACTTGACATAAAGATCTGCACATTATACAGTATTCCTACCACTGCTTGCTGCTAGTGGAACAGTGTGTATGTAGGTGTGTGTATATACAACACTATTCATACCGCTGCTCTCTGCTAGTGGAACTGCGTGTATGTAGGTGTGTATGTATACAACACTATTCCTACCGCTGCTCTCTGCTAGTGGAACAGTTGTGTGTGTGTGTATGTGTGTGTGTGGAGTGTGTGTGTGTGTGTGCATGCCGTGCATGCATGTACAACAATATTCCTACCATGAATCCAGCTGCTAGTGCAGAGTACTTATGTTCAGCAGTACTTAGGGAGGCTAGCCATTCAAAATTGTGGTAGCCAATGTCTGCCAGGAAAAGAAAATTGCTAACTTTGCAAGTGAGTTGGTGTATATACGTAAGGTACATGCAGGAAGTGAGAGGTATGTATGTATAGCTAAACACCTTACATATTCATGTGCACTGAACTCCGATATATAAAGTTGGCCCTCCCATTGCTCCACCTACCCTAGTCACAGAAAACCTGCTTTGTGATAACATTGAGAGTGTTCTCCCAAAAGAGGCACCTTAGTATCACCAGATGAAGGTGAGTGTGCATTGACCTATCCAATTAGCAGAAGTCACTTATGGTTCATCCTCATGACTTTAATTACAGATTGCACACTAGTTCATGCATGCAGTGAGGTGGGAGTGGCTAGCCACAATGCAACACAACAAGGAATGTGTTGACATAAAACACATGTTGACTGGTGGTTGATGCATAGCTTTATACCACACCTGCTTCATGAGACTAGATAGAAAAAGAATTAACTACCGTAAACCTGGAATACTTCGTGTTTAAGTGAGAATATATTTTGTGTCCATATATTTCCATAGAATTCATGACCTACGAACTATTTTTTACGGAAGCAATAGACCATGAGACAATTCACTTCCAAAGAGAAACAAATTGAAAATCTCTGGACGAGTTTACGAGGACAGTGTTAAAAGAGGGTTGCTAAAGAGAGCCATTGAATAAGGATAGCTGGCGTAAGAGATCCCTATGCAGTAGCTGGAGGTGACTAAGAGATCTCTATGCAGTAGCTGGCAGTGACTGAGAGATCCCTATGCAGTAGCTGGCAGTGACTGAGAGATCCCTATGCAGTAGCTGTAGGTGACTAAGCGATCTCTATGCTGTAGCTGGGAGTGACTGAGAGTTCCCTATGCAGTGGCTGGCAGTGACTAAGAGATCCCTATGCAGTAGCTGGCAGTGACTGAGAGATCCGTATGCAGTAGCTGTAGGTGACTAAGAGATCCCTATGCAGTAGCTGGATGTGACCAAAATATCCCTATGCAGTAGATGGAGATGACTGAGAGCTCCCTATGCAGTAGCTGAAGGTGACTATGCAGTAGCTGGAGGTGGCTAAGATATTCCTATGCAGTAGCTGGAGATGACCTAGAGATTCCTATGCAGTAGCTGGAGATGACTAAGAGATTCCTATGCAGTAGCTGGAGATGACCAAGAGATTCCTATTCAATTGCTGGCATGAATAAGAGATCCCTATGCAGTAGCTGGAGTAAACCAAGAGATTCCTATGCATTAGCTGGAGATGACTAAGAGATTCCTATGCAGTAGCTGGAGGTGACTAAAGAGATTCCTATGCAGTAGATGGAGGTGACTAAGAGATCCCTATGCAGTACCTGGAGATGACCAAGAGATTCCTATGCAATTGCTGGCATGAATAAGAGATCCCTATGCAGTAGCTGGAGGTGACTTAGCTGGAGATAGCTAAGAGATCCTATGCAATTGCTGGCATGAGTAAGAGATCCCTATGCAGTACATGGAAATTGCCAGTTGTGTTCACTTCTGTACTCAAATATCTTAAGGAGCGAGATATTCCCAGCACTTCCTCTCTTCTCTGCCCCATCTGGTGTCTGGACGAGCCACAGCCAATACATAATCTCACTCATTTTACAATTATTACTTTCCTGTTGCTAATATTCGCAAGTGGTAAGACTAGGAAAATGTATCAACAACGAAACTATCCATAATTAAGGGTATGTACACACAATACTACACTAATGTAAGTATATAATGGCAGCGTGTCACACCGGATATTTGGCCAGGGGAGATTGGGTGGCAACCTATGCTTGTGCTGCTCTATGATGGTTTGAGGAACTCTATGCAATAGAGGAGGCCTGGAGTGTTTCCACAGGATATACAGGCAGCCACAAGGCTGGCACTCCTACGGCAAACCTGGTACATGGCGAGACAACAATTTGCCTGTCAACAGCACAGGATCCTGTCGACAGTTGTGGCTGTGCAACCGCCCAGGCAGTACATAACCTGCCAGAAAAATCTAGGACCATGCTCTTAGCTAGCTCTTGGCTTATCATACACAGAAGGAATGAACAGCAGCACTTGGCAGGCTGCATTGTAACATTGCAATACACTAGCATAAGGAATTTGTATATTTATAGGAATATTAGCATCAGCACTGTCAATTTTTTTTAATTCTTGGGGGGGAAGGTAGGAGGGAACCTGAACTTTAGGGGTGGGGGAGAGGAGGGATATCCCACATCACACACCCTCCTCCTCACCCCTCTGTATAAAAAGCTGCATACATGTAGCTAAGCACAAGACTTCATTTCCTGTTAGCTCCTGCAATTCCTGATACTACAACTGAGAGGACAGGGAAGCCATCAGATATACTTCAATGCTTAGTAGAACCAGAAATGTTGACAGTTCCCGATTAGCACTCAAAGTCATAAGAGCCATATTGAATTGCTGCTAATCACAACGCACCCACCATATGCATGATATAATCACTACCTTACGCATGACATCATCACTGATGGAATGGTTTCAAACACATTTGAGCAGACCCTTCACAACCCACTATCAACAGTGACTCATGCTTCATCAGAAAGTACTTCAGGCAGCGAATGATCCTGCCCAAATATCAAATATGTATGAGAGCAATTTGAAAGCTTTCTCAGGTCAACCATCTTAACCCAGTGCCAAGCACATGCAGACAAGTCTGACACACCTTGCACAGCTGAGGGCATATGCAACATTTAACTAAACGTGGCTGTCTGGATGTGTAGGTCAACAAAACCATAACCCCGCACCTCCCTCAAACACCTTCCCCCCCTCTCTGCACAAATATCTTCATATGTCAGCACATGAATGCACTTGGTAATCTTTAACTCATCCAGAACTACTGACCACTGCAGTGGTCTTCACTGATGATGCTTATGCATGTGGTAATCTTCAGCTCATCCAGAACTGATGACCACTGCAGCGGTCTTCTCTGATGATGCTTGTGGATACTTTAAAAGAGTAAACTTCTGAAAATCTCTAAGCACCTTCTTTGGCCCACAAAAATGCACATACATGTATGCCAAGATACACACCATACACTCATACACATGTCACCACATCACACATACTACAGGCACACACACAAACACACCACCGCACACAGAAACACCACCGCACACATAAACACACACACTACACACACACACAAACACACACCCAGAGGGAGAGAAACACACACACAGAGACACACACAGCACAAATACAAACACAACCAGATAAACACACGCACACACGCATGCACGCACGCACACACACACATGCACACACACACAGTGCAACTGCATGGAAGTGAAGTAGAGGCAGTTCCTTGACAAGCAGTATGCTGATGATAAAACTTATGTTGGTTCTGAACTTATAGCTGCATCCAACAGTGAGGGAAAGCAACGTCAGGTGACTGGAGCACACCTTTGCTGCCTGAGAGTTCACATTACAGAGCATGCCTATTGGTGGGTTATATTAGTATTAGCATTGGCCTATTGAGACATGTCACAAGGAGCCACTGAACAATATTATGCGACACCTCTCTACAGGAAAAGGGAAAGATAAATCTAGAAATGCAATGAGCATTCTTATAATCCGTTCAGGGAGAAGGAAATTGTATGAATGTTTCCATTACTTTCCCTAAGCTTAGAATGAGCTTTCCTCCACAGAGACACACCACCCACACAGTATCATCAAAACAAAGAATAGTTATTACTGCCCCATGGGTACCATCAGTCCTGGGCCCATGCTGGTCAATGTCAATGTTGGCCCAGGCTGGTGACTGTCAGTAACTGGCCCAAGCTGGAAATTATCAGTGGCAGGGCCTGGCAGTATTGGCCCATGGAAATTATCAGTGCAGGGCCAGGCTGGTGCCTGGCAGTACTGGCCCATGGAAATTATCAGTGCAGGGCCAGGCTGGTGACTGACAGTACAGGGCCAGGCTGGCGACTGTCAATGCATGGCCAGGCTGGTGATTGATAGTGCTGGACCTGAGCTGGTGAAATTTCCTCAGATTGTTCATCAGTTAAAGTGTTAGGTCCTTCAGCATAAACATGCAAACAGTGAGCTAAGTGTTCTGGTAACATTCGCTGTCGTAATCTATTGCAAATTCTACCCATTGTACTAAAATTCCTTTCAACCGAGGCTGTACCAAGAGGACATACAAGAATAAACTTTGAAACTATTGAAAGAGAAGGAAAGGCATCTGCAAGATCACCCTGAGAAGCCAGTTTCTGCAATACAAGTTTTGCAGTTGGAGATTCTTGTTTTGATGCTTGTACCTTTAAGTAGTTTCGAAATGTCTTCCACTCATCCTGAAGATCAGATACATTTAGGCTGGAATGAAGAGAAGCAAGTTGAACCACTTCAGTCATTGACTTTCTTGGGATCAAATATTGAAGTAGCACTATTGCAGCAACTTTGTCATTAAACCGTTTCTTGATGTTTTCAGAGGCTTTGATGGTACAGAATTACTACACTTTTGTCGATTTCTTGATCAGTATGTTTGGTACTATCCAAAATAGGAAATGTACTTTCCTGAATAAAATTTGTATCACTTGCACTGTCCTTTTTTGGCTGGATATTTCATTTAATCGGCCAATTACTGTCTTTAGGAGATCAGGAACATCACACAGGGCTGCATTGTAGTGCTGAAGTTGAAGAGCAAGTTTACAAACTGGATCCAAGATATCTTTAACTGCAAATAGCAGGATAACTGACTTGCGATCTTGAAAAGTCAGCAGTAAGCCACCAGCTTCACTTGAAAGATCTCCTGACTCTTGATGAAGATGCTGAAGTGTAACATTTATCCCTTTCAGACACTTAACAACAGCTTTCACTGCTCTATAATGGGAAGTCCACCTTGTATCTCCTGCCCTTACCAATGCCAAATCAGGTTCTTGAAGTACCTCTTGAACTTCTTTGAGTGCATGAGTCTTCTTCAGACTAACAGAAAATAGATGCCACAAGCTATTCATTGCAGAGAATAACTGTTAATTTTTTTTTATGATTGAACACAGGCAAGCTGTAAAAGGTGGCTTCGATAGTGAACATAATATGTTGCTTCCTCACATTTCTCTTTCTTTATTTGGACCTGAACTCCAGATATGTGACCAGACATATTGCTAGCTGCATCAAAGGCCAGCCAAACAACTTTGGAGATGTCAATCCCTCTGCTTTCAAGAATGGAGATAATACCACCTGTTATAACTTCTGCAGTTTCATCTGGAACATTCTGTATATCCAAGAAGCATTCATTTGTGCAGCCAGCAGTAGTAAGGTACCGCATACATACAGTACTATTTTTTATATCTGTTGCTTCATCACCCATTAGTGACAAAAATGGGGAGCCAGATATTTCATACACTGTTTTGCTGTCTATGTACTCTCCAATAGTTTTTACCATTTCCAGAGAGGTTGCTAAAGACTTGTATGTAGCATTTTTTTCCCTTATCGCCTGCCAATTTGCTAGATGATTGCTTTCATCTAGATCAGTGCAAAGTTCAATCAAACTTTCGTACTTTGTTTGTGCGAGCAACTTCGTTTTCATTAGCCAGTGTGCTACTTTTACATACTTACTGAGCATAAGTAGGTTTTCAGATTTTTGTGCATTACTGGAACACTGAAGTTGAGTGAATACTGATCCTCTACTTTCTACTTCATTACACATTTCAGCCTGAGAAACAGCTTGCCTGTGTGAATTTAATAATTGATGCATCAAAACCTTATTATTCTTGGCTGATGATCCTGTTGCCTTGCTCCATTTTATGAATGGCTTTGAAATGAAGTTCCATCAGAATCTTTAGGTAGACGATGGCTACCACTGCTTGCAAAAACTTACAGAAGGCTCCTCTTCAACTTCCATCAGAAACCAACCAAGGATGCTTAGTACACTATCTGTAGACAATGGATTTGGATTTGGCCACTTTCTTCACCATAGGTGGAACCAATTCATGTTGATCACCATCATCACTAGTTACCTGCAGATCACTTGTGAGTGAAGTATAGTCCATTGAATCCTGTGCTACAAAGCTACACTCAACAATTTGAGACTCAGAACAACTACTAACCTAAAGAGATAGGCTTCTTTGTCATAATCACTAGCTAAATCTTAGATGACTAATGCTCTATTCAGAGAAAACTTGGCACATTATAATTTGTGGTTAACACCTTTCATTTGTCTAGCCATGAGAATAGCCTTTCTATTATCTTATCTTTTGAATATATTAGGAGGGGAATTGGAAGTTTTTGGGGGGAATCTTCCCCCCCTAACAGCCCTGGATAAAAGACTGGTCAGTGCTGGTCAAGGCTGGTGAGTGTCAGTGCTGGCCCAGGGTGTTAAATTGTCAGTACTGGCCGAGGGTTGTGACTATCAGTGCAGTAATGGCCAAGGCTAGTGACTGACAGTGCTCTCCGCAGTTGGTGAGACTGTCAGTGCTGTTGGTAACTCTCAGTGTTGGCCATGCTCGTGACTGTTAGTGTTGGCTCAGGCTGATGATTGTCTGTGCTGGCCAAGGCTGGTGATTGTCTGTGCTGGCCCAGGCTGGTGACTATTACTGTTGGCTCAGGCTGATGATTTTCTGTGCTGGCCAAGGCTGGTGATTGTCGTGCTGGCCCAGGGTGGTGACTGTCTGGGCTGGTCCAGGGTGGTGACTGTCAGTTCTGGCCCATGCTAGTGAGTGTCGATGCTGGCCCATGGTGTTGAATGTAAATGAAGGCCCAGGCTGGTGACTGTCAGTGCTGGCCGAGGGTGGTGACTTCAGTGCTGGCCCAGGCTGGTGACTGTCAGTGCTGATCCAGGCTGGTGACTGTCAGTGCTGGCCCAGGGTGTTGAATGTCAATGCAGGCCCAAGCTGATGACTGTCAGTGCTGATCCAGGCTGGTGACCGTCAGTGCTGGCCCAGGGTATTGAATGTCAATGCAGACCCAAGCTGATGACTGTCAGTGCTGCCCCAAGGTGGTGAGTGTCAGTGCTGGTCCAGAGTGGTGACCGTCAGTGCTGTCTCAGGCTAGTGACTGGACTGGCAGCATGGCCCAGGCTAGTGATTGCCAGTGCTGTCCCAAGTTGGTTTCGTCTCTGCTGGTCCATGCTAGTGAGTGTCAGTGCTGGCCCAGGGTCTTTAATGTCAGTGCTGGTCCATTGTCAATGTGGTCCAAAGTTGGTGAATGTCATTGCTGGCCCAGGCTAGTGACCAGTGCTATCCCAAGTTGGTGACTGTTAGTGCTGGCCCAAGTTGGTGACTGTCTGTGCTGGCCCAAGTTGGTGACTATCAGTGCTGGGCCTGGCTTATGACTGCCATCTGAAGCATCACATTTCCCACCTAAACATTAGGCAATGTACTATATTCATATACATATATCCAGGACTATAGGCAAAACTTAAAAACATGAATAATTAGGAAGCATTCTAGCCGAGCTTTTTTCCTTACAATGAACCAGTGGAATTTATTTTGCACAACCCATCATGAGATGATGACCAACATGAGTTTACCTTAAGCAGAATGTATCATTCATGGCCAGTCTCATCACTTGCATGTTCAAACTAAGCCATTGACAAATTTGCTGCGCTATGAATTGGTGGCTTACATGCTATGAATTAGGAACACACCTGGCTTATGTGTATGCATGAATTGGTAACATACCTGGCTTACATGCTTACATGGTCACAGGATCTATTTTTCAAAATGGGATAAGGAGAGGCTGACGGGGAAACTGTAAGGGCTTGAATTTGATAATAAAGTTGCTGGCAACAGTCGAACCCTTGGGAGTAAGACTTCCCTCTGGCTAGTTTGGCCAAGATGGTGTCCCAATCACATGAGTGAGAGGCACTTTCTTTAGAGATGCAAAGCAAGTGTGTGTATTATAATATGGAAGGGCCAAATGAGAGAACTGTCTTGTCCGCCTCATAGCTGATATTTCGCTCTCTCCCTCCATGAGTTATATACATGTATGGCATGCATCATACTTATATACATGCATGGCATGCATCATACTTATATACAGGCATGGCATGCATCATACTTATATACATGCATGGCATGAATCATACTTAAGGTAGAGATTTGGACTACACCTCCACCTGTGGAGCAATGAGGAAATATAAACACACGATCACCTGATCCAGACATTGGACACTGTATACCACCCAGTAAACTCCGGACCAGGCAAAGTAATACAAACATGAGCAGGCAATCAGCAATATAGCAAGATTAAGAATTAGTTCCCAGCCCCAACACTGAGACTTGAGTCTGGTAGTCTAGTAAGGTTTTGACAGGTGAAGAACAGTCTGGTCACCATATCACTAGGTAAAAAAAAAAATTCTTTTCTCAAAAATGTCACAATTAGCAAGTGGGATGGACTGCTTAATAAAAAGTGTGAAGGCCTCTACGATGGGGTGGAAGCCAGGATAATATCGGACGGAGGTCAGTTGAGATGGTTTGGGATAGAGAGGGGACTTGGGCTAGGGCTAGGGCTAACGCCTAGGTTATCATTGTCACAGTTTTATATATGAAAGATAATTTTAGCCTTTGCTACAAAAAAATATCTGACAAAAAATACCAAAACTTCCTAACACATTTCACCATGTTTAGACTTTTTTTTTGGCAAATCAGGTCACTATATAAAAAAATTAACGGACTTCATAACAAACTATTCTAGAAATTGGAGCAGTTCTCTGATAAACATGGAGATAAGAGGAGCATGACATAGAAATCTAGAACAACCATAAGGATTATACATGGGTCTAGCCAGGGGGGGAGAGGAAAGGGGGAAAATCCCCCCCTTTTTCACAGAAAAAGCAAGACAAAAAACTATGAGTTAGCTAAATTATTGTTTGTCCAGAAAATTAAATTGATGACTGCTTACCGTTCTTAATGCTGTCAAAGATTGTAGAAAAGCTAATTATAAAGCTGCTTCTTGCTCAACAAGTTTTATTTCACTAACTTAAAGCTCTTACTCTTCGAGCTCTTACACTTTTGAGTTTAGATCAATTGCAAAAAAGTTGGGTGTGGCTGTTCCAATTTGACCACAGCTATGTTATTATTGCAAGCATGTGGAGCTGAAAAGCTGGCTAAGAAGCCTACAAGAAAGACGCTGTATAGATTCTTCAAGAATGTTTCAAGACCACCTGCAAACTCGAGGTAAATAAACTTGAACGATGATTACAATAAAAATACATTCACAATAGCTATAATAATTATGAACAAAAATATTTGCATGTCCGCATACAGTAATACAGTGGTCCCTGAATCACACAGTCCCTCAACTTCTGAGGTAGAGACCACATTCACCTCCTCTATTATACCATTCTTGAATATGACTCGGAATCTGATCAGAGCACTCATTCTCTTCCATCCCCAAAGCATCCTTGTATGAGCAGGAGCCTAAGGTATCAGTAGTTAATATAGATGTAACTTATTTGGCCAAGAGAAGAAGTTCTTTGACCGAACATGAAAAGCACAACTTCTACTGTAACCACTTCACTCCTGATATTGATTACAAGTTTCCACATGAAGGTGGCCGTGGCTTTCTACAGCTGGTTAACTTACAGTTGGCAAGAAAATGGTGTGGACTGTCTTCCTTGTGTGCTTTTTGCTAGGAGCATAGACGTACGGAAAGGAAAAGTAGTGTTTCTTGAAACAGCATTTACCAACTTCAAGAAGATGTATGAAGTGTGTGATCTCCATGCAGCTAGAGAGTACCACAAAGATGCCATTGCTGTCTGTGATCCTTTCGTAGAGAGGATGAGTGGTAAAAGAGAGAGTGTATTAATTCAACTGAGAGAAGGAACAAGAGAAACCATCCAGAAGAACAGAAAAAAGCCCATCTCCATCATAGAGATAATTGTCTTGTGTGGTCGGCAGAACATTGCTCTCCATGGACATCTTGATAGTGGCACTGATATGGAAGGTGCACAGCAGCAAGCAGAAACCATGGCAACTTTTGTGCTTTGCTCAACTTCCGTATCCGGACAATATGAGGTAAGCTGGATTAATGGACATGGATAATAGATTTCAATAGTTAATAAGATTGACCTTCAAGGAGACCATATAGGCTTGGTTGTTCAGCATTACAGTAAAACCTCAGTTATCCCGAAGGCTAGGATAGGGACTAACTACCTAGTATATAACAGATAGATGAGGTTCATTATATAGGCCATGAATAATTAACTCATAGGACACATTAGCTGAGACCTAGGTAATTACTCCTTAAGTTGAAGCTGTTCAATTTGTAAAATCATATTACTTCACTGAAAGTAGCCTACACAATTTTGATATGATAGTTATCCACCCAAAATCTGAAAGTATGCTGTGAGGAAAGTCTGAGCTATCCTAGGGAGCTTAGTTATCTAGGCCTGTAGTTATTTAGCAGACTTGTTAGTGAAAGGAAGGTTTGAAGCTATTCTTGAGAGTTCCAAACACTTTTTACTGGATGCCCATATTAGGACAGAGCAAGCATAGCGCGTCATCTTGGAGGGTTTTAAGGCTCTGTCTCCTCAGTAGATGCTGCCCAGAGACAGTACTAACTGTTATATAGGCAGAGTTTAGGCTACCTTTAATTTAATTAGTTACACTCCCACGCACTTTTTTCTCTCACTCATTTTTTCAATGCACTGCACTCACTTCACTTAATTTAATTAGCCACACTCCCACACACTCGTGACTCTTTCATGGTTTTAATGCACTTCACCCACTTAAGATTACACAATATTAGATGTCACACACCAAATTTTGTCTATATAACCACCCTACTCTGCTGGGTGCTTTACTCTCATTTTCACTGAGGAAGCCCTGCCAGAACGGCGTCAAATATCTGAATGAGAAAGTTTATTGAAGCGTGAAAATACAACTCTGCCAAAAATAAGAAGGAATAAAAAGAAACAGCCATCACTAACAACCATCACACAAACACAAAGCTCTTTATAAGTATCAGGACTAGGTCCATGGCCAGAACCGGCTCGGACTTCAGTTACCCCAACTAAAGATAACTTAATGCAGACTGTTGGTACTGCTCTGGCCGGTCCCAGAACCCTGAGCCCCAGCCCTAACCCAGCTCTAGCCCTAGCCCTAGGACTTCAAAGCAAGCCAAATGGCAATGGATACTCCAGCAGGCCCCAGCCCTGCACCAACTCCAGCTCTAGCCCTAGCCCTATGAGAAAGGGGAAAACCAGCAAAAAACCCTGGCAGTGGCAGCAACAGCCAAAGTCCAATTATCATGCTATGCCCACCTGGCCTCAGTATCAGCCACAACCAACAAACATGCACTACCCACCACCATGGCCAAACCATCAATACCACCAAAACATCATGCCCCAACCATTTCAACCAATGTGGAACCAAATGCAACAAGCTCCACCAATGCAACATGCACTCAAACTACAAAGACCACCTCTACTGGCGGCAAGGCCACCGACAAGCCGCCCCAACACCCAGGTGCTGCAGCATTCCCACCAAGGTCGGTTATCTGGCAGGATTACAGGCCTCCCCAATGGCAGTAATTCCAAATTCACCCAAAAGTAATGAAAAAGTTAGAGAGAAGCAGCAATTTCAACTCTCTAGCACTTGGGAATCTGGAGATATTTATGCGGTCATTGAGGTTTTTGAGGTTCACTCAACTTGTAGCTCCAGTTAAAGTTATGACAAATATTTTAGTATCAACAGAGAGCACAAAGAGAGACCTATCTTTTAAGCTATATATTAAGTACGTACCATCAAGTTTACGGAATCTATAGAGTTATAAAAGAGTAACCGCAAGGGGGAAAAAAGGGAAAAATACATGTGGGTCACTCTCCCTAAAAAAATGCAAGTGCATTTGATGCAAGAATCGGCATTGTGGTATATTATCTTGGGTTGGAGTTGGCCTGTTATGTTTCTACCCCCCCCCCCCTCACCCAAACACATAATAAATAATCATTTACACCCTTGCTAACTATACAATTTTCACTTTTCCAGAATGACAATAGGCAATAAAAATTCTATTACTTCTGAACACTCAGAACAAAATAACTGGTGACACCACATCCCTCATACATATAGTAGGGAAATTTTGGCACCTGTGCATTATTTGAAAATGGTTCTCTGGCTGCTACAAGCAGTTTTGCAGAGCAACATCTGACATTAATGGACTGATTGATGTAACCAACTCAAAATGATCATGTGGATAATTCATTTTCACGGATATATTGTGGTCATTACACTCTGCCAGAGTCAAGTCTACATTACTAGGAGACTTGACTTAAATCACCTTCATGATGAGACACCACATAAGAGGCTATGGGTATATTGAGCGGATGTGCTAGTGTGAAAATCACCACATAGGTTCCCCACATTCCTTTTCTTCCATGTGGGTTGAAGAAATGTAATAGTCAATCCGGCAAATGATTCACTGACATGGAATCTTATGAGAAAATCTCCAATTGTCCTCATGTGTGTCACATTTGCTTTTGTTACTGGCATGTGTTGTTCCTCAGATCCAGTGAGGATGAATGATATAGTGCAGAACAGGCTGTTGTCATCACAGCTGATGTGTCTGACTTTCAAAGGGTTTGTCAAGCAGACTTCAGTACCACCAAGTGTGATGCGTTTGACACCACATACCTCAGGTCCTAAGCTTGGCAAGTTCTTCGCTGCCACTCCATGTCCATGGGATTATGCTTGAATGAACAGACAAAAGGCTGAGGCAGAGGGACAACCACTAACTCTTCTCTGCTTGATGGTGCTTTGTAAGGGAAACTATAGATTGCATTGTAGCTCCTTGAGTCGCTTACATTCATTCAGTCATTCTTGTAATCACTTGCTGTTTTTTGGCCTAGTCTAGCTTCCTCCTCAAAAATAAGATGTCAATTGTCCCATGCATATTCAGCAACTGCAGACATTGTACACACTTTTTACAGGCACCTTGGTGTTCCTTCAACCAAGTCTCCAGTTTTCTATTGTTCTTCCCTGTATTATACTTCCTGTAGCTGCAAGAGATACGGCACTCATTGCATACTAATTGGTAATTCACCTTTCACTCTGCTAGCTACAAGTCTTCAAAGTTCTCGTGCTGATCCCAAAATGACTCTGATGTTGAACTCCCTGCAGACCTTCATGACATTTTCACTCATCCTTGCTGCATAAGGAATTTCGTTGGCCCTTATATCCTTTATTCTGGCACCAATCTTCCTTTCTGCATCTCACTGTAATATCTTCATTCTATCTTCTGCTTTCTTGGCTCCAACATACAAGCTCCTTAGCACCTTTGTTCTGGCATGGATAAAGACATATGATCTATGACCAAGGTATATCTCTGCATGTATGGGTTTTCTGAATACTTTTTCACTTAGCCCAACATCTTCCTATCTGTGTATGTGGAAAACAAAAAGGGCAATCTTCAAGCTCCATGATAAACTTTATGGATATCCTGCTGTTATTCAGTTTTCTCCCCTTCTTCCCCATGCAGCAAATGTTCTCAGCATCTCTATCTTGGCTTCAGAGGGATAGTTTTACATGCCAATTCATCAAAGAATCCATGTAATGGTGGCCACTACAATATATGCTGCAGAGTTTATTTCCGGTCCCATTTCTGCTGCTGAATTTTAGTGATTTTTGGCTTTAAATGCACAACCTCATTCATAAAAGTGCTGGTGAGTGAAATGAGCACTCACAGTGGAATTGGATGGAAAACTTGATATTGATGCACATGGCATATGGCTATCATGTATGTGTTCACCATACAAGTACATTCACCTGCAACTGGATACCCATCTTAAATATTGTGGACTTATTCATTCCAATACATTTGAGCATGCATTCTAAATCCCCGCTATTTGCTGGTAAGGCATTTGTGTGTTTTAGATATTTTTAATAAACAACTGGCATTTTCGTTCTAGCTTTTTACTATGAAATAGGTATAGAATCGTGTTTCAACTTGACTCAGATTTTTTGTTGGAGAACTTGGACAGGTCCCAAGCGACGACTCTGACAATGACTCCTAGGGATGTCTGGACAGGGCATTTTTGTAGAGGAACACATAAACAGCCGACACTTAACTTGATATTTGTCTACTAGTAGCCCAGTAGTAAAGGTTGTTTGACCTTCCAAAGAACAAACTACCTCTTTTCAACAGCTTTCACTCCCATCCCATCGCAGTTGTCAAGCCACTCCCCCACACTCTCTACCAGCTCCTCCTACTCTAATTCAATCCTCTAGATATGCTCCTGATTTCATTAACATCAATTATGCATTGAAGAACTGCTTCCACCTGCATTAGAAATCGAGGTAAAATTATCTAATATCTAGGAACAATCATAAATGAATTCCCAGCTGACACATTTTAGATAATATAATGAATTAGCTCTAGCAAAACAAACAGCTAACATTCTATTAGAGATAGCTACCTAGCTCATGGTCATAATTGTCATGAAGAAGAAAGTAACTTAGAACTCACAATGTGAAATTCCAGAAAGAATTGTTGGGCAGTGGATAGCCTAGCTTTTAGTTGACTACCTAACATTGCAAAGCTAGATCACCTTACCTTCTGTGTTAGCTCTGCTTCTTAGAAGAGCAGGATTAAGAAGATTGTGTTGGTTATCACGCTTATCTAGGCACTAATTATAAATTTTGCTGAAGAATAATGTGCCTAACACTAATATACACTAAGGGTTTTTAATTTTTACTTGTGATTACAAATTTAGAGCTCCGTAGATTCTGGAACCTTCAAGGTATGGACTTGATATATAGCTCAAAAGATAGGTCTCTCTGTGTGCTCTCTTTTAATACTAAAAATATTTCATAGCTATAACTATAGGCAAGTTACTATACCCTAAAGTGGAGGGACCTAAAAAACCTGCATCCCAAAAACCTCATCCAGAATAACTCCAGATTGCTAAGTGCAAAAAATTTGAAATTGGTACGAGTGGCTACAGGAGGCCCTAGAGCATACAATGACCTTTTTAATTAGGTGTTAAAATTTTAGTACATGGTCAAGCGCGTTGGTGGAAAATTGATTACGTTGAAAATCAACTACTAGTTATTCACTGATTAAAAAATTCCCCATCAATGCTTTGGAAGTAGCTAAAGCCTAGAAGCACCACTGATCTATTATTGTTAGTCACACCTAGAAGCACCACTTACCTGTTATTGTTAGTCACACCTAGAAGCACCACTGATCTGTGATTGTTAGTCACACCCTAGCTAGCTATTTCTTGTCTGTATAGTCAAACTGTTTCTATATAATTATGGCAAACTCTAAATGCTATAGACATGCTTATGTAGGGTAGAAATGCTTAGGCTGTCGGATATCCTCTGAAATATGCTGAAGCTGAATATATGTATCTGTCTATTATGTGAAATGTGTGTTGGTGTGTGTGTGTAGGTGTTTGTGTGTTGTGTGTGTGTGTGTAAAATAATATTACTTTGAATTAACAATTTTAATAATCATAATGCATAATGCTTGAGAGTAGAGAGGGTTTTACTATCATACTTGAGCTCTATCTATATAGCATGATAATTTAGTTAGCAGATTATTCTTGTTCAAAATCAATCATAAAATATATTTGTATTGACTTAATTGCTAGCTAGAGTTTGGTGTCATCCACCATCGAGAAACTTCCTTAGGATCAAATATACTTCTACACTCCATTTGTCCATGTTTCTACAAGGGAAGGAGCGCCCTAAAAGGTTGCCATCATATAACTTTGAAGATTGACTTTGAGATCTGGAAGGTTGAACCGACATTAAAGCTAGACACACTATATAAATGGAGCGCTTGCGAGAGCTGTGAGAAAGTTGTAGTTACAAACCTCAACTGTAGCTAAAGAAATAAATCACTACTAAATTACTTAGTGCCCACAGCTTAGGTTAGCTTGAGGTGCAACTTAGTTTTCAATATAGCTCTCGCTATAGCTACAAACCACAGCTCTATTAGCAACTGCATTAGTCTAATGATGAGAGGCTACAAACAAACTGCTACTACATCTCCTGAAGCCCATAGACATACACTGTCTAGTTATGGAGGTGTGGATATAGATGTCAGGCTGATTGTTGCGTGCATGTGCATACTAAAACCAAGCTACGTGCACGCTGCTGTTTTAATTTTCCAGAATGGATAAAGGAAATAGACTGCAGAAAAGGAGAAAGAGAGAAAAGTCAAATCTGCTTCTGATACAGCAGAACAAGGAGAACTGATATTTGAAGGAAAAAAGAGCGAATGTTATAAGTTGGTGAAACACAGCACGTCACGACGGAGAGCCTTCCTTAGGCTAACGAGAAGTTTCATTCTGACTTAGCCACACTATTCATCAACACACTCCGAGCTATTAGGCATGTTTATTAAAATGGAAATGATCGTCAGGTACAAGTTCTTAAATGGAAATGATCGTTATGTTCAATTGAGCTGATAGTCCTTGAAAAACAGTAAGGAATTATCAATATACAACACTTCAGGGCCTAGGCAGATATTTGAAGCTATTGCGGCCAGCAGAATCTGTTGGCTACCCTTGGGAGGTAATTTTTTCAGGTCTGGCCCAATTAGCCAAGCAATTATCATCTCATGTACATTGCCTGCTCTGACTCAATTCCTTAGATACAAAGCTGTCCCAATGTCATTTCACAAATATTATGCTGACCTCTGTTCAAGTACCGTATGTGTCCTCTGTGACACTCCTATTTATCATGATCTAAAGATCTGTACCTAGGTCACTTGAATTTTGATATAGCTAACCTGATAATTCCCTCCCCCCCTTGGAAGATGGCAGTGAAGATTGGCCACTCTGATCTTTGAACTCACATTTAAAACTTTTTCTAATTATTGACTGTCTCCCTAATGTTACTGTTTGGACATGCATGTTTATATGACCATAAAGGACAGGGTAGTTAATGAAACTTCAAATGGATCAACTGAAGAATAATAACCTGGGCCGAGGAAAACCTGATATTATGAAGAATAGTCACCCATGCCGGAACCTTCTGAAGTATAGTCACCCGAGCCAGGACATTCTGAAGAATAGTCATCCGCCTTCTGAAGAATAGTCATACGAATGCCTATTGACATTTGTGTTACAATGTAGAACATCAAAAGATGGAAGAAAATGGTTCAATGAGTAACTTCATGTATTTATTTGAACATAATGTATAGTATATGCATAGGTTCCTGTATCCTCTCCACTCATCGCTGTGAATGATTGTGCCTTGTTGTACCACTGACTGCACAATGGAAAGAAGAGTATCTGCATCCCTACTCTCCACAATTTCCATGTACCCTTTGACTGCTGTCGTGATGGTAGCCCTAGCCCTAGCTCTAGCCCTAGCCCTAGCTTGTGGTGGTAGCCCTAGCCTTAGCACTAGGCCTAGCCCTGGCCCTGGGATCTTCTGAAGAATAGTCATCCGAGCAGGGATCTTCTGAAGAATAGGGTTCTCTTCAATTGAACCCTTAAAACTTAAACTTGCTGAAAATGTTTTTTCTTTTTTATGTACTGTAATAATAGTATGCACACGTGTAATATGAAGCGAGGAAAGCAGCACAGACATTGTGGAATTCACAGCTTTCGTACTTGGAACAACCAAGTATGCCATCCTTGTAAAACAATTCGCTAGAAAGGCCCACTCAGTCACACCGATAAACACATCTCTACTGTCCTGTACATAAAACCTTTAGCAGCATTCTTCACAATATCATAGTAGTATAGCCACTCCAAATTGTTAAACCAGGTAGCCTGAAACGAATGGTTTACTGGGGCACTTATACTGCAGGACCGCGTAGGAAGACAATATGCTATGCTGAAATGGCGTATGGTACGATCTAGTCGTGCCGCTGTATGGATCAATCAGCCACCAAAATTAATAAAAAATGTGCCATCATGGCCACACCAGTGACGACACAAACTAAAATTGGGAATACTCCACTAGACAAGACTCCACTAGTCTTGAGCTATTCCTGATGAAGCCAAGTTGGACCAACTCTTTCCCCCAGACTAACTTGCCCAAAATAACCACGCACTTGGGCAGCCTTCGTCTTCCAGGGTATTGTGTTAAAATATTGATAGAGTACTATAGTAACACAATTTATACAACACTATTAAGCAATACAGTCTAGTAATTAAAGATACGGTTCAGTTCACAATAGTTCGTTCTTTTAGCTCCCTCTCTCTCGCTCTCTTTTTTTTTTTAGCAAGTGGCGTCGTCGATGGTCCGGCCACTCCGCTTTTGGTAACATGCTGCGCATGCGCGAAGGAGGACCTTACCCAATTGACTAGCCTGTTTTGGACGGTCTGGGGTCTGGCTGTGGCATGGCTTCGAGCTGTGGTGTAGCGTCTGAAGTGATCGATAACCTTCCTGAAGTTCCCCCGAATCCTTTGCCTTTCCAAAGAGAGCTTTCGGGAAAAAGAAGGCAGTGGAGAGATCTTGTCAAGCGAGCCGGTTCCGTACGTGGTCTTGGCTACATTATAGTGAAGCCAGAGATTCTCTGGATTGCCACCTCTGCTGCAAAGCTGTTAAGGCTAAGCATATAACAGTGAAGCCAGGAGCTACCGATGCTGCTTTTATAAGTTGAGCGACTTCCTCATAGATCTTTGAACTTAACTTTTTTTAAGTTTATAGTAGTACTATTCACTTATTTAGAATGCTTTATATTGTAGTTATCTCGGGGATTTAGAACTGGAAAGATGCCACACTAGGTATCCGACAGCATGAGAAAAGTCGGTGCCACAAGATAGCAGTTGAGAAGCTAATTACAGTACCACAACTACACGAGATGTAGGTGAGATGCTCTCTAGTACTTTGGCCCAAGACAGAGCAAAAAATCGGCACTGCCTTCTAAAGGTTCTGAGCAGTCTAAAGTTTTTGGCAAGGCAGGGATGTGGGATACGTGGTCATGACAATCGTGGTGTTGGAAATCTGTTTCAACTGATGAAGCTCATGAGTGAAGAGGACTCCAAGGTAATTGGGATCATGTAAAGAGTAAGACTCTGGAAGTTGAAAAATCCATGCGCGTCAATTGTTTTTGCAGTATATATTTTAAAACACACTTTTCCCTGCTTATCTTAAATGCGCGCACCATGTAGAGTGAGTCCTTTGATTTTGATGGAGCATTCAGAAGGCATCAAGAAACGATACTCGAAGTAAGTAACAAATACCCCTGGACAGAACAATATTCATTAGCAGCAATACACAACAAAAAATTAACACAACTTAATATTAACACAACTTCATAAAACAACAACTGCAGCATCGACTTTGAGACCAAGCATATAACAGTGAAGCCAGGAGATATATACCAACATCAGAGGGCAAACTTATACTGGGTACTGTGTTTTGATTGCATGTAGGATGCTGCCAAAAGCCTCAGCAGTTGTGCGGGCATTCCTCTCCCTCCACATAAATTCCTCAAGGTATGGAGGAAGTTGACGATGAACCCCCTTCATCCTTTTAAACTTTAACTTTGCCTGCATTATAGTATATTTGTGTATATATAATTATATATAATGTGTATTTGGTACCTTTATTTAATGAATCTCTATAACTGGGCAATTTAATTTAGACGTGAAAATGAAAAACTTGTCACGTTTTGACCACACCCACATCCGGGACTGACCACCTCAAAATTGGCGGAGCCACCCCTGTTAAATAAAAATAAAATAAATAATTAGTCCCTTTTTATCCTTCTCGTACCCCTGGTGACGCTTCTTCCGCTCTGTCCAAACATCTTCTAGGTAATCTTGTAGAAGCTTGGCTCCATTCACGGACTTGCAGTCAGGAAGTTCTTTTGGGGCAGTTGTTGTCTTTGTATCTGTCAGGTCGTTCCCTGACAGTAATATCCAATCTTAAAGAAAATCAGAAGATTTGCCCCCATTGCTCTATGACATCATCAATGCAAAAGGGTTGTTGGACGCTATAGTATCGTGCATGCTCTGTAGCATCTTCTCTTCCGGACTTCCATTGTAGAGTACAGCATGTCATCTTCATTCACCTTATCCTGTGTCCTTCTGTTTTACTGTAAGTCTACTAAACTTTGTTGCTATCTGTTGAAGTATTTTTTATGGGTCTCAAAATCTTGACATCCCAGAAAGCTAACCTCCAGTCAGACTATGACAAAAGGGATAACAGCAAGACAATGATTTATCATCTTTAAATAACTTTTCCATGTTTCCTTGTGCATGATATTGCTATCTGATTGGTTAACCACTAAAGAGATAGCCATGCGGCCATCTGCTGTTAAACACACACATGGTGGGGTAGGAATAATGAATATCCTGCAATATAATTATGTCTGCCACTAGAGAGATTGGCAAGTGACTATCTGACTGCTAGACACACACACATGTTGGGGTTGGAATAATGAATATCGTACGATATAATATGTCTGCCACTATAGAGATTGGCAAGTGACTATCTGAACGCTAGATATGCACACCCCAAACCAACAGACATTACATCAATTAGCCACAATATTATTTTTAAGGATGAGGTAGGAAGCATGAGGATATTATGTAATTATTGTAGAGGCTCTAATTAATAATCGTTATATAGAGTGCTCTTTGTCATGTAGTTAGGTATTGAGTTAGTTAAATGCAGTTAGCCATAGTATAGCACATTTAAGGTATAGAGCTAGCTAAATGGTTATAGCAGTTGGGTTTGCTAACTGAAACTAAGAAGTTTGGTCAAGTATGACACATGTCTGATAGGTGGTATGTAACTGAAATAATCCAGTAAATGCAAGGCATCCTGTGATCGTCAAACCTGTGAAGTGTGTTATCGAGTCGGGCTTCATCCCCCTACAGTAAACATGGTTACCTGCAATCTGCATGAGTCTTCTCTCTGTTCATGTTTATTCTCCAACTTCAGATCCACCTACTCTATGGGACACTGTAAATGCAGATACTTTAATTGTCTTGATATTCTGTTATGAAGGTTTTTATAATTCTTTTGTGTAATGTTATAAATATTCACTTTATTGTAATACATAACTTTGTTGAAGAACTCAAACTCATTTCCCATGCAATGCAAGTGATTTAATCTCTGTGGGCTTTATAATTATGTTACTTCTGTCAGTTGTTTACTGAATTGAGGAGCGCTTTTATGCTGTCTGTATTTCCCTCATAATCCAAACAGCCAGTTTTTCTTGATACTAGTGTACTTATTATACATGTATATTGTACTTCTTTGTGTACATGCAGGATAATGGCTGCTCTGAAGTTTTTTGCTCTTCTTCTTGTATTTGTATGCGAGTTTATAAAAGAGCTCTTTGACATTATACTTATAATTAGTCTTATTAAGATAATATTTGAAAAATCAAGTGACCACTGCTGACCTTTAAAATTATACTACTCTATGTTGGTAATCACAGGGTTTCCTTCTTATGTTCTCCCTGCACTTGAGGCTAAACAGGTTATTTGCAACTGATACTTGTTCATTGCAACCTTCTATTCTTGCACCTATATAAACGCTGCATTGTTGCATGTCATGATGGCCTTTCCAAAGTATGCAATTTTGTGTGTGTACTATGATAATAATTATTGTGTTTAGAGTTTATGGGATTATAGCTTTATGGATCTAATTACAGCACTTCCTGTAGACTATTACATCTACATGCAATAACTTCTGATAATTATAATGCACTTTGCAGCTAGTTACTTATTGTGGTTTTTTGCACAAAAAGCTGGTTGCTAGAGTCTTTCTATAGGCTGCTATATATGCCCTCCTATTGCTAATATTATTGCTATATCCTCCTATAGATTATGCTGGTTGCTATGGCTTCCTATATCTAATGCTGGTTGTTATATCTTCCTATATCTAATGCTGGTTGCTATGTTTTCCTATAGTGAATGCAGGTTGGTATGTCGTCCTGTAACTGATACTGGGTGCTAGTCTCTTCCTATAGCTAATGCTGGTTGCTACCGTTCACATCAAAACATTGTCATTGAGCTTCCATCTGATTTCAACTGTTAGCGTGATGCTGCCCATTCTTCATGCATGCTGAGTGTTTTTTTTAAGTTCTGCATGTCTATTTAATTTTTATTATTTTTTATTAATGTTTACCCAAAAGACCCACATGCTGGATATTTCATTTGTTCATGAATACGTTTAACTGAAGCAATGGCAGCAGCCCGCTGAAGGACACACCCTAGGTTTTCAGCAACTATATACAAGAAGCAGGATTGTGTCCCTGCATGGAGAAGGCTCCCAGTGCCTACTGACAGGAAAGCCACATCCAAGTAGCTATCCCTGACTGAAAACAAGGCATAACTACATAACCATGTCACCAAATAGAAGATTCTACAGAGTGTGGTGAGGTGCTGATTTGGTGAGATGATTCTCGTGACCAGAGAGAGGAATAAAAAAGAGACTGATATCAAACATTAAGCGGCTTGGTAGTTTTTAGAAGAGAACTTTGAATGTGATTACTGAATAATTATTGAGTTGGTCTAGTTAAGGCTGGTGAATGGTGTGATTCACTGGTAGGACTAGGCATGGCAGGGAGAGTATAGTAGGCTAGGTCCACCATCATAAGGACCTATGCCTAATTGGACGCTACCGATAAGCAATAGCCATACATTTCTCTGACAGTGGTGGCAGCGGTGGGATCTTCTTTATAGGAGATCCCGGACCAGCCTTAGTTAGTGACGAGGTTGGGACGTAGCTAATTGAAACAGGGATAGAGCCCAGGTTATATCTAGAGGGCTTGTGAACCCCTCTTGATCTGTTGGAGCTGAGGAGTTTGGACAGGAAAAAGATATGACAGACAAGAGGAGGACTACTAGAGACTTTGGGAGGATCCAGGGTAGCACTCCAGATAGATAGTTTCTCTGTAGACCTTTAACAGGCTTTCCCTCCTAGGTATCAGCCCCTGAACCATCTTCTGGGCCATTATCTGTAACTTACCACAGTTTATCACAATTGTATGATTTTTGTGTTGTTATAAAAACTTTTTCCACATTAATTTTCATCCATACCAATAATTTATATACCATTAGATTAGCCCATTTCTTGTATATACTCCAACATAGCAGAACAGATATATCATTTATAAGTGTGCATGTGATGTATATCTGGCTCCTTGTGAATGAAGACTTTTGGCTCTTGCTTTGCAGAGACTTAAAAATGTTTTGTGTGCATCTGTTTCTATGTTCATCTAGCCACAGGGCACTATCAACACCCTCAATTTTTTTTTTGTGGGCATCACTGTATTACCTCACCGTTTTTTAATGTATCTGACAAAAGAATGCTTCATATGCTTTAAGTAATATAGCTTATTCAAAGAGCTACATTTTGGTACAAAAATCAAGTTTATGGTACATGTATGTAGCAAACCGAAGTAATAGTATTTTTTAGTAAGACCACCAGAAACTCATATATTTCCCCCTTAACAGAACTGATACATTCAAGATCAGAAGTCTAAGAATATATAATATAATTTAAAAAAGTTTATAAAAATCTGGATATTTGTGACATGGCATAGGAAAAGGGAAGAGTTCGTAAAAAATTAAAACTTGAGAAAACGCTGTTTAACCGATTATACGCGGTATTAATTAATTCAATTGTACCGCGTGACGCGGAACCTTTTTCATGTGACCTTAGGGTGTGGCGAGTACCAAACAAAACGTGCTAGATCTTTGTCTTGAGGGCTTTTCAGCCTTAGCGGTATATTGCCTGAAGAGAAAGCGTGTCCTTGGCTACCTGATTACAAAAGAAGTTAGTCTTGCCAGCTTTTGTGCCCGCTGTGGATAACAAATTTCGAGGACCAAAGAGTATAATCGAGCGTTCAGCTAAAGATCGGAGTTCTTTGATTCTTCAGAAACTTTCGATGGCGTGTCCAGTTACACTTGCCCGATGCCTTGGAAGCTCCTGGACAGAAGATGACCCCACGCGCTAGCAATTGACAAAGAAAGGTAAGCTATAAATAATTTTAATATTTGGAACGCGTAGCTGCTAGCTTAGCTAAGTTGAACTCTAGGTATGATACTGAATATTGTACGTGCATCCATAGGTTCTTTGCCTGTCAAGTCCCAATACAATGTCCTGCTAACCTACCATCACCCCCATGGGTGGGCATGAAAAGGAGAGAGCAGTGGAGCTGAAGCAAGAAACCCTAACCCCCTGAACTATGAAGCAACTTGAATTTGCCACTTTCTCACAGGTATTACATATCATTTTATATGAATACAATGTAGTGCATTGGTACATAGGAGAGAGAAGGTTATATTCCAATAACATGACTATAATTTGTTTTTGTGCCACAATAGGTAGCAGTCGGTGCTCGCAATTCCAGTGTGGCATAGCCATATGCCACATTCCTGGCAGTACCACTGGCTGTCACATCGCTTTTGTTGCTGGTAGCAGTAAGTGCAACGTCCTCGACTGCGCTTCCCAGATGTTGCAGGGTTCTTTATTGGGAAGTGGAGGAAAGGAAGACTCTTGATAATAGAGCCACACCCAGCTCTGCGTCGGCTACAATAACTTCCTATTATCTCCTTGGCCAGCTGAATCCTGAACTTCTTGATCGTAAGTTCACCTCCGCTTCCTGACCATCCTTTGTGTAAAATGAAGGCGTTTGTTATGGCCACATCGATCAGAAAGTAAAGTATGTATTTGTAGACCTTTCTGCTTTTCACCCTGCACCTATAATATCCTCTGATCTGATCCCCTCTGTCCACGCCTCCCATGTATTTATTGTAGGACTGTATAGCTAAGGGGCAGCTTATTTCCTCTCTGCAGCCATTGTTTGTATGCCGAATGACTGAGGTGACGCTCTTGGGGTCACTGTTGGTGTACATAATCATGACGATTTTTCGGTCCTGCCATGCATTTGCACACACTTTTCCACATTGCGTGGTTAGTGACTGGCCCCTAAAAATGTTTAGAAGTTCATATAATGTGTATCTCATAGTTGTGGTAAATAACATGCATGAACTGATATTCAACCCCAAAATGTTTGTGACATAACACTAACTTGTGTTTATCTAGTGCAATTTTACCTTTTCTTGAATTTGGCTTTCTTCAGCTCCTCGGGGAAACCACGCCTGTCTTTCCTGGCTGTCCCACATCCATAAATCCCTCTCCTCTCCAAATCAACCAACAGACTATGCGAGGTAAAAATTATATATTTTATATATATTTTTCATTATATTATTCAACATTTGTTCACTAAAATTTCCTTACCTTCCTGCAGGTCTTCAAATTCCTCATCACTTCCATCTGCAAATGGCTCATCCAAGTCCCCATCTCCATCCAATGCCTTGAGGACCTCCTCCAAAGACAAACATTCTCTTTTTGCCATTATAGTTATCCTATTTTTAATATGTATAAGTCATAATTGTTTTCAAGTTTTCTAAAAAAATGTTATAGTAAGTCCTATATAATAAAGGCACTATCATGAACTTACAGTGTTATAGAGCAGTATCGCAGCAATGGATCCTTCGTAAAGAGTAAGACAGCTAGCCGATCGCGCGAATAAAAAGGCTGCTTGGTATGACGCCAATTGGCGTCTACCGCCGTTCAGAGCACGCACGGGCGTGACGCCAATTGGCGTCTATCGCCGTTAACCGATTATACGCGGTATTAATTAATTCAATTGTACCGCGTGACGCGGAACCTTTTTCATGTGACCTTAGGGTGTGGCGAGTACCAAACAAAACGTGCTAGATCTTTGTCTTGAGGGCTTTTCAGCCTTAGCGGTATATTGCCTGAAGAGAAAGCGTGTCCTTGGCTACCTGATTACAAAAGAAGTTAGTCTTGCCAGCTTTTGTGCCCGCTGTGGATAACAAATTTCGAGGACCAAAGAGTATAATCGAGCGTTCAGCTAAAGATCGGAGTTCTTTGATTCTTCAGAAACTTTCGATGGCGTGTCCAGTTACACTTGCCTGAGCCTTGGAAGCTCCTGGACAGAAGATGACCCCACGCGCTAGCAATGGACAAAGAAAGGTAAGGTATAAATAATTTTAATATTTGGAACGCGTAGCTGCTAGCTTAGCTAAGTTGAACTCTAGGTATGATACTGAATATTGTACGTGCATCCATAGGTTCTTTGCCTGTCAAGTCCCAATACAATGTCCTGCTAACCTACCATCACCCCCATGGGTGGGCATGAAAAGGAGAGAGCAGTGGAGCTGAAACAAGAAACCCTAACCCCCTGAACCATGAAGCAACTTGAATTTGCCACTTTCTCACAGGTATTACATATCATTTTATATGAATAAAATGTAGTACATTGGTACATAGGAGAGAGAAGGTTATATTCCAATAACAGGACTATAATTTGTTTTTGTGCCACAATAGATCGTGGGTGCTCGCGATTCCAGATAGAGAACACTGAGAGATACCTATCTTGCAAGTCCATTACAGTGAAGTGTGCAGAATATATGGATGTTTGGTATCAAGAAAGAGCACTATATTAAAAATAGGATAACTATAATGGCAAAAAGAGAATGCACTATATTTATATATTCTTGATTCTTAGGAGGTGCTGGTGAGTGAGTGAGTGCAGGAGGTGCTGGTGAGTGAGTGAGTGTAGGAGGTGCTGGTGAGTGAGTGCAGGAGGTGCTGGTGAGTGAGTGAGTGCAGGAGGTGCTGGTGAGTGTAGGAGGTGCTGGTGAGTGAGTGTAGGAGGTGCTGGTGAGTGAGTGAGTGTAGGAGGTGCTGGTGAGTGAGTGAGTGCAGGAGGTGCTTTGGAGGCAATGTCTGTGTGGAAGAGACAGTGGATGGCAAGGCTGAGCAGGTGGCAGTGGAAGGAATGAAAGAGGGTGATGGTTGGATTTGTTGTTGAGTTGGTATAATGTTGAGTTGGGGCTGGGGTGTGTAAGTAGGTGTGGTTGATACTGATGTTGGTTGAGGCATGGGTGTGGTTGATTCTGATGTTGGTTGATTCTGATGTAGGTAGAGGCAGGAGTGTGGAAGTCATTGTGGTCAATACCGATGTGGTTTGAGGCTGGGGTGTGGTTGATACTGGTGTGGTTTGAGGCTGGGGTGTGGTCGATATACTGAAGTAGATATGGAAGTGCATGTTGTCGATAGCGATGGTGGTAAAAGGTGGCAGGTAGCAGTAGTGTTTACAGAGTCTGATGTGGAAGCAACCACGGAGTCTTTTACTGAGATGGGTGTGGTAAAAGCGGCATTCATTTGGGTCGATGGGTAGGGTAAAGGTGTCTTGTGTAATGCGGCAGGTATCGCGAAGGAATGAGCATCTTCCTCTTCCATGTCTAAATATATATATTATATATATATATAATTATTTTATATATATTTTTTATTATATTATTCAACATTTGTTCACTAAAATTTCCTTACCTTCCTGCAGGCCTTCAAATTCCTCATCACTTCCATCTGCAAATGGCTCATCCAAGTCCCCATCTCCATCCAATGCCTTGAGGACCTCCTCCAAAGACAAACATTCTCTTTTTGCCATTATAGTTATCCTATTTTTAATATTTTTTAATATGTATAAGTCATAATTGTTTTCAAGTTTTCTAAAAAAATGTTATAGTAAGTCCTATATAATAAAGGCACTATCATGAACTTACAGTGTTATAGAGCAGTATCGCAGCAATGGATCCTTCGTAAAGAGTAAGACAGCTAGCCGATCGCGCGAATAAAAAGGCTGCTTGGTATGACGCCAATTGGCGTCTACCGCCGTTCAAAGCACGCAAGGGCGTGACGCCAATTGGCGTCTATCGCCGTTAATCGGTTAATCGGTTAACGTGAGGTAGTCAATCTTAGTAACATGATTACATAATCGCCGTTTTACTGGCTAAATTTAACTCGCATTACATCATACTGATAGGCATTAAAAAGAGAATAAATTGAGCTAAAATATGGAGTTTGTTTTGTGAAATTCGAGTTAGTATTGTGCGAGTTACAGCGATCTAAAGTTGAAGCGTAGGTATGTTTTAGTTTTCTTACCATAGCTAAGTTGGTAGTTTGCGAAACTGAGTTCGTTTGCACAGCAATGGCGGCAGTCCCTTCAACCAGCGGTGTTCCTGATGGCAACTCTCCAGTGATAGAGCTTAAATTCAGCAGAGTTCTGACCTGGATGAAGCTGAAAAGGTTGAAACCTTCTTCTCCAAGAGTTGTGGTTGTAAGTTTGGCCCTAAAAGCTCTGCTTGTTCAAGTATCATAAGCAAGCAATTGGGTACTACTACAAGACTAAACTGCCTTCAGTTAGTTAGGAGTGAATTGGACCTTGTCATTCTCAACTTCAATCCCTTCGTACTCATCCAGATCAACCTGTAGATGGTTGCCGTTCAGGTTCAACTCATCGCCACAGCAGGTTTTTCCCCCATAATTGTAGAGTATGTCTGAACACTTTCTTATTCATTCATACCATCAATCACAATAGATTGGAAGCACTTCAGAAGCATTTTGATTCGGTTGGACTGGTTAATCGGGGTCATGGCAACGACAAGCGTCTTCCATCTAATACATGCCCACCAGAGGATACATTTCATGCTCTTGGCTTCATAGACAATTTTTCTGACATTCATGGACTACCACTGCCAGGTAGAATGCCAAATCATTGTGATTCTGATGTAGTTATTCTTCCCTCTGACATGAGTAAATCGTATGTTTACAGAAAGTATGCCGAAGCATGTGAAACCTTAAACAATAATGTTTTTTCACGCCGAAAATTGTAACAAGTATGGCATGAGTTACGTCCATTTGTGGTTACTAATATACCTGCTACAGATTTATGCTTGACTTGCCAGTTGAACAATGAAAAGATCTCGAAGTCTTTTTCGTTATCTGAAGAGTTTAGAGAACAGTTGCACTTAAACACTGCTCAACACCTTAATCATGCACGTTTGGAACGACATAATTACCGCTCCCAGTGTAGTACAGCTTCAGAACAGTGGGCAGAACACAACGAGAAACACCCAAGGTTACCTTATGAAGGTGAAATGCATTACAGTTTTGATTACGCTCAACAACTACATTACCCCTATAATGAGCAACAGCCCGGTCCTGCATATTTTCTGACTGCAAGGAAGTGCCAATTATTGTCTGCAGTGAAGGCCAATCGAAGCAGGTGAACTATCTAATTGATGAACCTGATATAACTGGCAAAGGAGCAAATGCAACTATTAGTTATGTTCACCACTTTTTACAGAACTACGGCGTTGGAAATGGCACGATAAAGCTTCATTGTGATAACTGTGTCGGTCAAAATAAGAACAATGCATTCATTTTCTATTTATTGTGGCGAGTGATAACTGGGAAGCAGAAGTCGATCACTCTTTCTTTTACGGTTGCTGGTCACACCAAGTTCAGTTGTGACAGGTATTTTGCTTAATCAAGAAGAAATACCGCAGATCTAAAATCGACACTATGCATGGAATTTGCCGTGTTGTTAATGAATCTTCTGAGGGCTACAATCTACCTCTGCCTACTAGAAACACAACCACTGGTGAACTTCTTGTCCATGTTTATGATTGGGTTTCTTTTTTTCATTCCTTGGAATTTAAAAGTGTCCCAAACATTCTTCGCTACCATGTATTTCGGGTTGATGTTTCAAATTCAACAGTTGTGTTTGTAAGGGAGTATTCAAGTGAACCTGAGGAATCAATTATCTTGCTGAAAGATTTATCAGTGATTGATAAGACACTCTTGCCATCAGAAGTAGCACCGAAAGGAATGGATTTAGAGAGGCAGTGGTACTTATACGACAAAATATGTGTACTTTGTCACTCCAATCTTAGTCGTGATATCACATGTCCCAAGCCATCACATCCCAAGCCATCACATCCCAAGCCATCACAAGCAAATCCTAAAAAGAAAAAAAATTCTGCAGCCATAAGTACAGCACATCCCAGTACATCATCAGATAATGCAGTACTGGTTGAGCCACCAACAGAAGCAACACTCCGCTTAGGTATAAAGAAACGTTTGTGTAGCATTTGTTGTAAGCCTGGACACAACCAAAAAACATGCCCTAGCTATGAATGACTTTGTTACAGTGAAGCTGTTCTGTCTGTATCTATAGATTATAGCTATATACATAGTTCAATTCAATTTCTTCATTTTTCAAACAACCCTTGGAACCATGTGTATATCACAAAATACAGTGTACACCATAATCCACAAATCGGAACTTAAATTATTATGGGAGTAAAACCCGGTGATAGTACCATATTGACCATTGAAATGTTGTAGTGATATAGCTTGGTGTTTAAGGAAGTGGGAAATGTAATAAAATTAAAAAAATTCAAAATTCAAACTCCCTATGCCATGTCACATTTACTTATTTTTTCTCGACTGGAAAGAAGTTATTAAAACCTTGTGAAAGACATTATTTTGTTTCTGGTGCTGTTATGTTTGTATATAGTTATAATGTTACAATACATTTCATGAATAATATTTGAAAAAGTGTTATCACCCTCCTTAAGGGGTGAGGATTTTCCAGAAGCATCACCAATGAGTGCGAGTCTAATCTACTTGATGCATACAGATGTGCTATATGGCTTGAAAGAAGTTGTACTGCTATATCTGTTCTAGCATCCCTCCACTTCAAACAACTCTTGAAGTCTAATACATAAAGTAGAGTAGTTTATGCCAGTTCAGGGGAGGTTCAGCAACATCATATTAATAACAATTTTCTCATAATAAGACAAAAATGTCTTCTCAACATTTCTGTTACACTCTCTAGCCTTTATCAGGATTAGTTAAAGTGGTTATTACCTTAAACAAACTAGATAAATGCAATTGCTTCTGAGCAGAAAGCTTCCATGTGTTTAGTTCCAAACTATCCTTAACTTTCGCTCTACTTATTTTCATAATGAGTGAATCAATCATTTGTGAGTTGCCTAGCTTAGTAGTTTGGTTCATAATATAGAGCATAATGCAGAAGTGATGCTCATGGATTTATTGATATCATGCCAGGTTCCCTATGCAACTACCTTCATGAAATGTTCTTGCTTTGTTTTTCTATTGTTTATAACTCGACTCCTGCCACACAACCACATGTTTACTGGAATTCACGAATCCTTTACTCTTGAGTAAATAGATGCTCCTGGATTCTTTGTGGTATGTTTTGTTATAGAGATTGCATGATTTATCATGGCATAGCTTACCTCAATGGTTTTAAGGAAGGTGCAAGGCAATCTCTTGTATCTTGTAGATCAATTTTGTTGCTGTTCTTTACACCAAATGGGATTCAAATGTTAAATTGTATTAAACAGGTTATGAATAGCTACAGGGAATGAAAGTATTTTATAGCTAAATCATAGAGCTTCGGTAAAGCATAATGCCCAGAGACATGGTGAGTTGGTTTTCAGCAAATTATTTGCTAAAAGATATAGGTCATTAGGCTGTTTGGGTAATAGATGTAGCAATTATTGTTGTTTGGTAGCTTGAACTCTATATAGTAATTATACCTAGAGAGCTAGTTGTGATACCAATGTGAATATTTTTATACAATAGTCGTGATAGTTTAGAAGTATCTGATTTGGCCAGAGCTAATTATTATTAATTATTCTAAGCTGAAGCTTCTCTTCATTGCATGGTCAAGGTCAAATTCTATATAGTTTATGGCAAATTATATTGTGAATGATACAAAGAATTTAAATTGGTTAAAATGCAAAATCTTTATGCCATATTTCAGCTAATTGTATTTCTAAGGGTATGAACAGTTTAAACAATTATTTTAGAAATAATGTAATCATCAAGAGTAGACTGGATTTATAAATTTTTATGGCAGCTTATCTGAGGTAATGTGCATTGATCCTGCAGTGGTAGAAGTTGCAATGTATTATATAGTTGTCCTCTAATTATTATCTAATAATTTATGGTGGAAGAATATGTTATGCACTGCGTATAACGATGGTAAGACACAATAATAAAATATGGGGGGGGGGGGGGGGGGGAGAAGTCCTCAGGACACTGTTTAACTCTTTGAAAGAGGCCCATACCAAGGTTTATTAGTCACTGCATTTTGTGTTGAATCTTTCATGAAAACAGTCAATGAGGCAGGAAAGTGTTGGGAGTCTCTGATAAGTACTACACAACATCACACACACATACACATATACACATTAATCTCACATAATTGGAAACACAAACACAGAAAATACATACACAGTGACTTTATTTCAGAGGCTACACTTTCCTCCAGAACACAATGGCTTTAGATATTGAGCTAGCTAGAAGTTCAAGGGACTCCTATAAGTCATTGAGAATCCATTAAACCACCTCCATTTGATGAAGAATATTACCTTGCATATGTGAATACTGATGTAGTCATAGAAGAGAAGACCACAGGAGCTGTATGTATGGACCCAAGTGTGAGAGAGTATTATTTTGTCAGTGTGAAGCTCAATGGTGTTTGTAGCTCTCTGGAAAAGCAATGGAGGAAGGTTGCTATGTTGAAGTGAAGATTTCAGGAAGAGAACAACAAAGCTCCATCAGATTTCAGTTCAACAAAAAAGTGTGTATAGACCATTATATACCATTAACTTTCTTGATAATCAAACCTAAAGTATTCTCTCAAATTTCTGGCCAGATATTCTAGCTATCATCAATTATGGAAATTTATCATCTATTTTTAGATCTGCTGTACTGCTTAATATGAGTTAACAATAGACTTATTTTTTTATAGGGCAATATTGCAATGGAGCAGAAAAGTTAACAGTGGAAGTGGTAAACACATCATCTCTTCAGAACTTCATCATTCTCCCATGTATATATCTAATGTTGAATAGCATTTACAAATATTTTACCTGTGTTTCCAAATCATCACTCATGTAATAGTTAACAGGTATGTGCCTGCTGAACACATACCTTTAACAACTAATAGTTACTAGAAATCAATGCAAGGCATTGAAGGTGAGATGGAGAGATGGAGAATTACTTTTAATATGATTACCAATACTAAATTCTTAGCATTGTTGCCATAATCCCAAGCATCAATCACACTGCCCTAGTTATTCTCCTAGCCAAGTATGGATGTAAGGCGATCACTATACACTGATCTGATGTCATTAGATTGTATTAGAGGTAGCTAAGAATTGTATGACTATTATTCAATACAGATTGCAAACCAGTGCAGAGAACCTGCTTGTTTTTAGCATGATGATATCTAGTTTTGCAAGACGATAATTTTCAGTTTGGCAAACGTGTTCCTAGCTGGAGTGTTTTGATTAATAGAGTGGCTAAGTCAGAATCAATCTTCACCACCACTACTGTGAGATGTTAACCATGCAGCACTTTCTCACTCGTCTGTCTGGCCAGTTTTCTTTCCTCTAACTAGCTCTTACATAAGCCCACATTTCTGCCAACCATTGCTGGTTTACATGCACCTCTTTTAGGCTTGGCAGATTATGCTCAAAATTTCTCCAATTATTCTTTTTAGCAGTACTCCAAATATAATAAACAATACAATTATTATGCTCACTGTCCTAATTATTATACACGAAAATAACTGTTGTTAAATTGTCATTGATGTTTCAACCTGATCTTGAAAACAATGTTCTTGCTACTCACTGAAGCTATCTGTTAAGAGAGTACCCTTTCTGGGGCAGCCAAAGATGGCTGGGGAACAAAAATTCCTTTGTAATGTGTAAAATGCTAAGATGGTTTATGATAAGGCATCATTAGTTTATAGAGCTAGCTATTCACAATAATGTTATTCATAAAGATCAGAGTTAACTAAATATACCAATGGAAAGCTCTCTGAATGAGCAGCATTTTGGTACTAATTTCAGTAATCCATTTCTGGGATTTTTTTAAATTTATTCGTTCATAACTTTTTGGTTCTATATACTATGATGTTGAAATTAGTACCAAAATGCTGCTCATTCAGAGAGCTTTCCAATGGTATATTTAGTTTTGACCTAGCGCCATCCTGGTCAGAGTTGTGGGCAGTTGTGGACACCAAGGTGATTTCACATTATTGCACTTTACTCAACACCTGTGTGACATAACCACTTACAATTTTGACAGCACTTAGAGAACCCACAGACATGCATTTAGAATAGATGAAAAATTCATAACTTGTAAAATGGATTTTTAAGAAAGGTCAGTAATTTGCTCATGATTAGCAACATTCCAGGGCTAATATCTCCCCCATAAGATTTGTTTTAGTAGATTCTTTCTATTCAAATGAAAGAGTATGAAAAGAGCTTTCAAATGATATATTAAAAGTTGATATAGGACAAAGCATGGCCCAGTTATGTGCACACAAACTTGAAATAACTCATTTTGAGATAACGGCTCTTGAAAAAAGTACATTATTATGTTCTCTATTTTCCTTTCAGGTTCGTAACTTCGAATTTATGTAGTCAATAGCATGGACAAAAGTGTGTATAACTTTGCAGTGAAGCCTTCAAATGCTCTGAAACTTGAAATAGAAATACTACATGAACTATACTATAGAATGAATAGATATCTATATAAAAAATTTTTTTGAACTAATGGATTAGTCCCGCATCAAAATAGGTTCTAATTATGCTGGATTTATGCCTGATCCTCAGAACTCCATTATGCTTTGTATTTTTCTCGCATAATCTGACTAATTCTAGCCTGCTGAATAAAACATATTGTGGTTACCTGCATAAATTGTGTGTTGGCAATTTAATTTCTAGTAACCTGTATGGTGGATGTTGATCAACCTCTAACCAATTATGAAAGTAAATGGTCTGCCAGACTTTAATGTCCATTTGATGTTCATGTTTCTTGATTCAATGGCTCTCTTCAAAGTATTTGACTTTCGTGATGTTCATTCTCTTATATAAACATCGTTTCTGCATAATTATAGAGGAAAGGTTACTGCTAATCAATAGACAGATCACTGCACTATTGATCAGTTATCTTTCCTCTGAATAACTTAATTTATATAATTATAATATAATGTATATAGTTTGAGATTATATACCTGTTGCAGGATAGTTAATATAAATTATAGCAAATTGTTAAATGTGTTGCTTAACTTGCACTTATATAATGAAGGTGAATTTATATTTTCTTCTTCTACCTCTTTGTTTTGTTATTTTTTATCTTTCTTTCTACTCTACGCACTCTTTCTTTTTTCACACTGTTCATTATCAATTTCCCCCCCTTTTTTTCTAGTACTCTCCCTGAGTTCTCTTTAATCATCCTGCTATTAACCATGCAGACAGTCTTGTGCAGCCAGTACTTTTTTTTCTAGTTTAGGACCTATGCTACTTTTTTATATCAAATAATATAAGCTTTACCAGATAAAGTGCCTTGCATGAAATTCTAGATTACGTACCATGACACATTTCAAAACTTTTTGGGGAAAACAGTCAATTTAGCCATCATAGTGCTGTTTTCACTGATCACCACGAGGAGGATGACTCCTGCTCAGGTCCTATAAAACTAATAATTATATGAAAGCCAAATAAGTTTAAAAAGTTCAGTATGTGACCAGATTTGTTGAACCGTCAGCACACAAAACAATTATTATTTAATCTGTTATCTATTTATTTATTGTAACAATAATATATAAACTTGCAATACAGCTTACACAGGTAAATGTTGATACCATGCACTTAATAAATTTAACCGAGGGTATGATCTGAATGTAAAATAACCATTTGATCCAAGAATATGTATGCTTTTGATGGTTGCTGAAGATGTGATACGTTTCTGTAGATGTGCATGTGAATTAATGGAGATGGAGTGGTGTCTTCTATTGACCACACTTGAATTGGTCATATTTCACCAAATCAATAAATATCAAGTGAATTTCACCATGCTTTAAATGGGAGGGCCTTGAGAACCATGCTTGAACTGGCAGGTACTCCATCATGCTTGAAATGGCAGTTATTCCACACAATACTTGAAATGGTTAACCCGAGCATGATGACAGGATCTGTGCTGATGTTGTGATGTAGTGTTTCTAGCTCTCATTTGGGATGCTAAGAGACATGACACTAATGAGATGGTCAAACACACACAATAGCTCAAATTTAAGTTGTTTGCTGTCAGACATATGAACCCAAAATCAAGTTTGGAAATGTACTGGAAGGAGGAAATGGACATAAATCCTGAAGTGCAGAGACAATTTTTTGTTGTTGAAAATAACACTTTAAAATCTATTTTCAAACAATTTAAAATTGTAAGATTATCATTTCCCCAAGTTTCTGTCACACACACACACAAAATAGCTTATGTCATGATTATGGGAATGTGTTAAGAACACGAAACAAACCTGACTTGATATGTTGGCTCACCATCGATTGGTACTCTGCATCCTATGGCCAATGCAGGTTCCTATATAACAGCGAGAGCATTATTAATCAATGGCTGACTTTAATCAAAATGGCAGGATTTTATACATAACAAGTTCTTTGCACCATACATTAAATGACAAGATCTAATGCTAATTGTTGTATAGGAAATGGCCAGGCCTCCTCCTCCTCCACCTCCTCCCTTGTCCCATTTCCTACTTGTACACCTCATCCCTCCTGCTCTTTGTACATCTCATTTAACTAAAAGTAAAGAATTTAAGAAAATATATATATTTATAAATGTCATTTATACATTATTAACTAACCATGTGTTAGATTTTGACCTATTAGCAGTCTTTATTGATGTTGTGATGTGTTATGTCTGTGCTGATGTGATGAGGGTGCTGATGTTGTGATGTGATGGCTGTATCTTCCTAATCTCCTCCCAAGTATATATGTTGCTGGAATAATGGGTTCAGCAGTTTAATTTAATGTTGCTGAGGTTAGAATTTGTGGTGTTGATTGTGCTTTGTAGATTTGGTTCGAGTTGCTACAGTATTGGAGGATTAAGGAAAGCAAACAAAACAATAACAACAATATTGGCTTAATTATGATGCCACCTCGCACAATAATGAGCATCCCGTACAGCAATAATAGAGCATGCTGTACTAGTGAACACTGTAGAGCCTACATGATTGGTGAAGTCAAAATGGAGCACACTCACCCCCGGGTCATGCTTGTTGCTCTTGTCTGGCAGAGAGTACAGAGGAATGTCATTAGTAAGGGCACTGTCATTCTTCGCCGACTTCCTCTCATCCTTCTTGTCGGGTAAGGTGTAGATGTCTCCACTAGCAGCAGCGGCCTGGCGCTTGATAGAGTTAGGATCCTACGATGCAATGACATCAGTCACAGTCATTAGAGTTGGCAATTTAACTTATCTCTGCGAGTGACACAGATGGAGAAAAGCAAACCCTGCCACCCTACCTGTTAACCTAAGGGTTGGCAACTACAGCACTGCACATCACAGACCAGATAATAAGGGACTTTATCATCATCACGTGCAGTGTGGCAGTTTAGGGCTACATTTGGACAATAATTATGGGTACATATAAACAAAAGTAAGATTTTTTTCCAGACAATTTGTGTGTTAAACTTATTGGAACTGAGTAATGCAACCTGGCAAAGAGGCCGTTTAACCATTAACCATTTATATAAAAATTCATCTCGTGAATAATGACATTCACGAAACTCATTGTCTAATGTTCTTTGGCATGCTGATCATGAATTTAACACTGGTTATCCATATTAGGGGTACAAGAAATTAATAACAGGCTCTTTCTACATGTTCGGATGATGTCTACACGGAGCCCCAGGATGATGTCTACACGGAGCCCCACGATGACAAATAGTTCTCATTAGACATGTGCATTGTGCACTTTTGGTGCTAGGGGAAAAAAACTCTTCAGGTCAATGTGCATCCACACTAGCAATGAATTAAACCGTACAAAGCCAAAAAATCAGCCTACCAAAGTCAGTCAAAATTATAGTTGAGATGGAGTTTGTTTTTGCGTCCTTTTCTTGCTGATCAGCTCCTGGAAGAGGGGAGAGCTCAGGGGAAGGCAGAACCAACAAAGATTGCAACTGCACAAACTTCAGTAGTTCAGCTACAGGGCATATAAACATAGCTCTAGCTATGTAGTTGGTCTAGCTAGCTAGTTTGGCTGCAGGCCACAGATAGCTTCAAAGTTCCAAACTGCAGCATCACGAAGACACGAGTGAATGAAATTCTTTTCAATGCACACTCGCATAGTTATTTGAACGCTTTAATTGATCCACATCAAACCACCTATCGAGGTGGACCAGAATAATGAATGCGCATTATATTAATTCGAATTCAGTGTGGACTAGCATTTAGAACTACTTGCAGTTGTTAGCACCTGGTACTGTCAGTTTTTGTCCGTTTCTAATCACAAGTCACCTTTCTAATTAGCACTTATATACAGATACCAGAATGTTCATGTGATGTGCTTTCAGTGGCAATGACCAGCTAGCTCAGTTCTGTCATTCTATCTAACATTGTGATGACTGTAAGCAGACATAATTATGCATGGACTGTGTGTTTAATCACTAAAAAACTCCAAAGCCCCCTCCCACACGGACACTTAAGAGGCATAGTTATACTAGAATAATGCATCTTGATTCCGATAAGGTGAGCGCTGAAAAAGAGTAGCCACTAGAGCATCGACCATTAGCCTGTCTCCTGTCTTTGTCGATCGGTGGACAGCGTGCGCAAGAGAAATTTTAATATTATAACACTCAACGATCTTTGCCTAGCTACCGTTTGTACGTACGTGCATTGTTGGCGAATGATACAGAAACACTTTGACTCAAACATATTACAAACATTCAAAGCAAAGAGAAGGTTAAGTTTTGGGGGCTTGTACTAATATATACGTGGGCTTGTTCATGTGGTAACAGAATTTCACTTTCAATAATTATGGTGCTCTACTCAGTTAACTCTTCTCCCGGTGAGTTTATTTGGAAAAAAATAAAAAGTTGACTATTAACCCTTTCACTGGCATAAGCGACTTAAGTCGCGAAAACTGATTAGTCTCGACGAAAAAATTCGTAAAAAATTAACCGTTCGCGATATATACTTCAAAAATTGCACGAATATGCCTAAAGCATGCCTCTAATATACCCCTGAATATCAGGAAAATACGGAATGAGGAAAGGGAAGTAAACGTGACAGCAAACATCACTTCCGGTTCATTCCCGGTCTCGAAGAAGAAATGGCGACCCGCTTTAGTAGAGACGAAGCGTTAAGACTTCCTATTTGAGGATGACTTCGGCCTGTTCGAGATTGACATTAGTGAAGAAGAGGAATAAGGTGCCTGTGCTTACCTGGGAAGTGGCGTAGTTGAGGGTGATGCTATGGCAGCTATAACAGAAGCTGTTGGCACCGACCACGAAGCAAGTTTTCAAAGTATAGGTCGCCCTACTCTGCCAAGCGAAGCTTCAGACGATAGTGATGATCATGAAGACTTCCCCCAAGGTAATAATAGATAAGAGTTGTATAGTAAAGCCTAGTAACTAGCATAATAATAAGAACTATTTCTCCTTGGAAGGTAGTTTCACTCATGGACCTGGAGGAGGAGGAAGCAGCAGAGGAGAAGACGGGGTTGGAGGAGAGGTTATTATTTATATATATATATATATTTTATAATGTAGCATTATGTGTTTGTCTGAGTTATGCTGAACATGCAGACCTTCACAGTGCCAAGCATTGCCCTTTTATTTTTTATCTATATTTATTTATAATTATGTTATGCACACTTTGCACATACTTTTTATTTATTTTTCAGTACTATGGACCCTAGCCCTTACTTCCTCTTTGTTATGCTATTCACATCTTTGTGGTTTGATATAAAAATATTGTTGACAAATAGTTGTTGTTGACCAAACGTTGACTAGCTAACATTGCTGATTTCATGTGTATGAAACCGAGCTGAAATAGCCTTTTTCAACTTATAATGATATTCACATATTTGTGGTTTGTTATAATCAACCAAAAAATTGTTGTTGACAAACAGTAGTTGTTGTTGAACAAAAGTTGACCGGCTAACATTGCTGGTTTCATGTGTAATATGAAATTGAGATGATATAAACCCGATAAAAACCCTTATATTTTACTTCCTGTCTCTTATAACAATATTCACATTTCTGTGGTTTGTTGCTAAGCAACTAAAATTTACCATAATGTCCCTTCATGCATCAACTATCACCTGATATAATTATAGTTGTTGGGTACTTGTCTTCATGTGGTCCTCTATAAATTAAAAAAATGTGAAATTGTGTCAATTTTTGTAAAAAGTCCTCCATAAATCTGCCAGTGAAAGGGTTAAGTACAAATAAATTGATATTAAATCAGAGGTTAACAATAGTCCCTAGCAACCATATACCACAAGATAGCTCTACTGTTGGACATTATTGTGGTCAATTCATGTTGCTAGGTAACCAAACCACACATGTATGAATATCATTATGTTTAATAATATATTTTAAAAAATATTAAAAAAATTGGCATATTATTGTATTGTAGATTATAAATATCCTTCTATTTTCAGCCAACTTTAGGAACAACTGAGATATGCTGTGGTATGACAGACGTTTGCCTGACTAACAGAGAGGACATAATTTCTACTGTATAGAATTCCCACCAATATTATTGATACAATTCCCATAACCATATTGATACAATGTATACAGAATCAAAGAGCAAAATACAATACTCTGTAATGACATACTCATACTCTGATATGCAAGTGTCCTCGTGCAGTAAGACTAGTACTAGATGAAGGTAAGGGGGAGAGTTGGACACTCCTACTTCTGAGAAAAGTACGTCCTCGTGCAGGTCTACAAGACGAGCGTCCTCATGCAGGTCTACAAGACGAGCGTCCTCGTGCAGTATGGATGAAGAGAGTGGGGTAGGTGTGTTTGCATCACTATCTTTATCAGAACTCATCTGAATGTGGGGAAGCTGTGCCATGGTATTACCTCCGTCGTGGTTGCTCCATCAAACCTGAACATGATAGAGTTGTTATTCGTCAACTTATTAGACAAGTCAAGGAATCAAGTACAGCTAGAACTATAAAGGAAAGTAGGCTATTACACAGGTGTAGCTAGCACCATGATTTAGCCAGCTCCTCAGACTATCAGGCTTTATATATAGCTAGCAAAGTTCATTGACTTACCAGGAGGACTGCCAGGATCAATACCTTTGCCTCCAATAGCCATAGCTTTGTCCATACTGCCATGGTTTCGATTGGAAAAGTGTCTGCCGAGTAGCTCTACTTGGTCACGATCCAAACTGGGCTGTCCACGGTAGGCATAGATAGCTTCACTCTTCCCTTCCTCAGATTCATCGTCAGATAACCCGAAGTCGTCGAAGTTGTCGTCCAGGACCGCTGTGAGCACCTCAGCAAAAGATAGCCTTTCGACCATTTTAAATTCTATGGCAGAATTTACCCCTTGAACTTTACGGCGGGATTTCCCTAGTTACCATGGCACTATTGCCGTATAATTTTGAATATAGCTGCAGTTAGAATAGCGCTATTTTATGATATTTTTGTTTTGCAAAACAACCCAATGATTGATTTTTTATGATTTTTCAAACTCAATTACGCCATATGGCGCTTAAACCGGGAAAAGAGTTAAGAAAGACTCAACATTTTATATCTCCATGTAGGTCTCCATGGACACTTTAATGTTACTGTATAATGATATTCAGAATTTTTTCTTTGAGTGAGACTAGAACAAACACAGAGTAATGGAATTTCATAAAATTAATGTGAAATTTTCAGTATTGTAGGAAATGACATATAACCTGCTGTTCTTGTACAGCACTGCCTTAATGGCGGCTCTGGAATTGGTTTAGGGATATTAGGCTGTACATACACAGAGAATGGTGAAGGCTTCAGCAATCCTTCTAGCAAAGAAAAAATAAAAGTTTGGTACTACTTGGTAACAGAATTTTGGAATTTCAAATGTTAATGATGTTCTATGACCATGCGCATGGCTCTCCTGTGGCTGGATACTTGCGCTATCCAAGTTTATCACCTCATTTACAAGACACTTATAAGTGTAAAAAAATTACAAGACAATTGATTTCCTATGACACTATTCAAAACATCAATTATGAAGTATATAAACACAAAAATTTATTTCCATGCTAATAGGTTGTTAAATATCAAGTCACAAGAAAGAAGGTTTGACAAGTCACAAATCTGACTTGTCCGAGACTAATAACTCTTGACCTGTTAGGTATGTAGGGGAAAAACTAAATAATTATGTTCTATAAACTAGAGATAAAGAGCTTTTCAGAATTCAATTTTTCACCCTAATGTTAACTCTTACATGATCAAGCCAATACACATGTTGGGTCAATGTGAATCTTAAATTCTAGCATTATATGAACTTGGTGCGACTACCCCAGAAGTACTGTATTGTCACTTCCTCACCTGTAAGACCAATGTGAGGAATGTGAAGAGTCTAATTAGGTCCATCTTATACTACTTTAACCAATAGCTGCAGGGCTTTTAAATGTTTTACTTTCTCTGGTGGCTTGCCCCCCTCCCCCACTCCCTCCCCACATACACCCTCCACCATGCGACATTTACTAAACTTGCATAACATGCAAAATTAACTTTTTAAAGCACACAGACAATGGCAGATGTGGATGAGAACTGGTTCGTTGAAAATAAATCACCCCAGTGTTATCGCAAAACCTTGTTATCGCAAAACCTTTAGTCCTCCCGAGGACATCATTTCTTTAAAAATGGCAATACCATAGTAATAACTAGGCAAGCTGCTGGTGGTGCAGCTCATGATATATGCCCACATGCATGCAATCAACTTGAAGCTCTTCCATACACATCTCCAACAAGTATGTTTCCTAATTGACATAAACTCCACCCACCCAATTTCTTGGCCTGGCTAGCTGCAATCATGGCCAATGCTCATCTCAACCATCGATCATCAACTATGCAAATTACTCTAGGAACTGCATATATCAAGGGTCCACATACGTAATCTGAGCTGATTCAGTCCTCAGGTACTGGGGTAATGCATGCGAATGTGAGAGCCTTTGCACCTTCTGTTCCTCACCTTGTAAGTGAGCAGTTGGGAACCATTGTGTTGGTTACCATGGGTGACAGTGTTATATTCTGCCCCGGCTCCACCCCCAGGCTCAGCACCTACTGTGTCATACCGCATATCTCCAGGCATGCCTCCATCACCACCCTCATGACCCGGAGTGCTGCCCGACGAAGGGGTTGGGCTACATATATATATATATATAGCTTGAATTGCACTAAAGTACTTGCGGTTAAAACAATAGAAATATTGGCATGGCAGCATTACTCTACACTGATAATACACTACAATATAGGTCATCATATTGGCATGGCAGTAATACTCTTCACTGATAATACACTACAATATAGGTCATCATATTGGCATGGCAGCATTACTCTACACTGATAATACACTACAATAATTATAGGTCATCATATTGGCATGGCAGTATTACTCTACACTGATAATACACTACAATATAGGTCATCATATTGGCATGGCAGTAATACTCTACACTGATAATATACTACAATATAGGTCATCATATTGGCATGGCAGTAATACTCTACACTAATAATACACTACAATATAGGTCATCATATTAGCATGGCAGTATTACTCTACACTGATAAATATAGGTCATCATATTGGCATGGAATTAATACTCTACACTGATAATACACTACAATATAGGTCATCATATTGGCATGGCAGTAATACTCTACACTGATAATACACTACAATATAGGTCATCATATTGGCATGGCAGTAATACTCTACACTGATAATATACTACAATATATGTCATCGTATTGGCATGGCAGTATTACTCTACACTGTTAATACACTACAATATAGGTCATCATATTGGCATGGCAGTATTACTCTACACTAATAATACACTACAATATAGGTCATCATATTGGCATGGCAGTAATACTCTACACTGATAAATACACTACAATATAGGTCATCATATTGGCATGGCAGTAATACTCTACACTGATAATATACTACAATATAGGTCATCATATTGGCATGGCAGTAATACTCTACACTGATAAATACACTACAATATAGGTCATCATATTGGCATGGCAGTAATACTCTACACTGATAAATACACTACAATATAGGTCATCATATTGGCATGGCAGTAATACTCTACACTGATAATAGATTATACACTACAATATAGGTCATCATATTGGCATGGCAGTATTACTCTACACTGATATTACACTACAATATAGGTCATCATATTGGCATGGCAGTAATACTCTACACTGATAAAACACTACTCATAATATTGGCGTGGCAGTAATACTCTACATTGATAATACACTACAATATAGCTCATCATATTGGCATGGCAGCATTACTCTACACTGATAATATACTACAATATAGGTCATCATATTGGCATGGCATTAATACTCTACACTGATAATACACTACAATATAGGTCATCATATTGGCATGGCAGTATTACTCTACACTGATAATATACTACAATATATGTCATCGTATTGGCATGGCAGTATTACTCTACACTGTTAATACACTACAATATAGGTCATCATATTGGCATGGCAGTATTACTCTACACTAATAATACACTACAATATAGGTCATCATATTGGCATGGCAGTATTACTCTACACTAATAATACACTACAATATAGGTCATCATATTGGCATGGCAGTAATACTCTACACTGATAAATACACTACAATATAGGTCATCATATTGGCATGGCAGTAATACTCTACACTGATAATACACTACAATATAGGTCATCATATTGGCATGGCAGTAATACTCTACACTGATAAATACACTACAATATAGGTCATCATATTGGCATGGCAGTATTACTCTACACTGATAATACACTACAATATAGGTCATCATATTGGCATGGCAGTAATACTCTACACTGATAATATACTACAATATAGGTCATCATATTGGCATGGCAGTAATACTCTACACTGATAAATACACTACAATATAGGTCATCATATTGGCATGGCAGTATTACTCTACACTGATAATACACTACAATATAGGTCATCATATTGGCATGGCAGTAATACTCTACACTGATAAATACACTACAATATAGGTCATCATATTGGCATGGCAGTATTACTCTACACTGATAATACACTACAATATAGGTCATCATATTGGCATGGCAGTAATACTCTACACTGATAAATACACTACAATATAGGTCATCATATTGGCATGGCAGTAATACTCTACACTGATAATAGATTATACACTACAATATAGGTCATCATATTGGCATGGCAGTAATACTCTACACTGATATTACACTACAATATAGGTCATCATATTGGCATGGCAGTAATACTCTACACTGATAAAACACTACTCATAATATTGGCGTGGCAGTAATACTCTACATTGATAATACACTACAATATAGCTCATCATATTGGCATGGCAGCATTACTCTACACTGATAATATACTACAATATAGGTCATCATATTGGCATGGCATTAATACTCTACACTGATAATACACTACAATATAGGTCATCATATTGGCATGGCAGTATTACTCTACACTGATAATATACTACAATATATGTCATCGTATTGGCATGGCAGTATTACTCTACACTGTTAATACACTACAATATAGGTCATCATATTGGCATGGCAGTATTACTCTACACTAATAATACACTACAATATAGGTCATCATATTGGCATGGCAGTATTACTCTACACTAATAATACACTACAATATAGGTCATCATATTGGCATGGCAGTAATACTCTACACTGATAAATACACTACAATATAGGTCATCATATTGGCATGGCAGTAATACTCTACACTGATAATACACTACAATATAGGTCATCATATTGACATGGCAGCATTACTCTACACTAATAATACACTACAATATAGGTCATCATATTGGCATGGCAGTATTACTCTACACTAATAATACACTACAATATAGGTCATCATATTGGCATGGCAGTAATACTCTACACTGATAATACACTACAATATAGGTCATCATATTGGCATGGCAGTAATACTCTACACTGATAATATACTACAATATAGGTCATCATATTGGCATGGCAGTAATACTCTACACTGATAAATACACTACAATATAGGTCATCATATTGGCATGGCAGTATTACTCTACACTGATAATACACTACAATATAGGTCATCATATTGGCATGGCAGTAATACTCTACACTGATAAATACACTACAATATAGGTCATCATATTGGCATGGCAGTAATACTCTACACTGATAATAGATTATACACTACAATATAGGTCATCATATTGGCATGGCAGTAATACTCTACACTGATATTACACTACAATATAGGTCATCATATTGGCATGGCAGTAATACTCTACACTGATAAAACACTACTCATAATATTGGCGTGGCAGTAATACTCTACATTGATAATATACTACAATATAGGTCATCATATTGGCGTGGCAGTATTACTCTACACTGATAATACACTACAATATAGGTCATCATATTGGCATGGCAGTAATACTCTACATTGATAATATACTACAATATAGGTCATCATATTGGCATGGCAGTATTACTCTACACTGATAATACACTACAATATAGGTCATCATAATTATTGGCATGGCAGCATTACTCTACACTGATAATACACTACAATATAGCTCATCATATTGGCATGGCAGCATTACTCTACACTGATAATATACTACAATATAGGTCATCATATTGGCATGGCAGTAATACTCTACACTGATAATACACTACTCATCATATTGGCATGGCAGTATTACTCTACACACTACAATATAGCTCATCATATTGGTATGGGAGTTGTTCTCAGGCCTAAAGACCTTGCCACAAGGAACTATATACAAACATGGAATCATGTGTGAACATTCTTAATAATGTGTCATTTCCTATCTCTATTTCCCTCCTACTTGATTGTATCACGTGCATGCATTTTGGTATGAGGGGGCGTGGCTACCCTCATGTGTGGTCTTTTTGTTGTTGGTAAAGGGATCTATTAGTGACGTTCTATATTGTTTTCAGTTCGGTAGTCTTCTCAGTCAGTATAGGATTCCCCTTTCGAGTGTCTGCCTATCTGCGCTGAATTGCAGCTTAGTTGACATAATCTAGTAGCTATATATCTATCTGTTAAAAGGCCCCTTGCTGTAAGCAGCAAGGTCTCTGATGCACCTGCGAGTCAGGACACAAAGCTTGATCCTTCATTCAAGCAGTGTTCAGAAACATTGGTCCTTCGAGCCGGATCGTCTTGTTGCCAGAGCTCGTCCAAAGCATACGAGTGATCCGAACCTCAGTGGTGATTTGGCTGACTGACATCAGTTCGCAAAGATCCTCACCGTTTCTACTACACGCCCAGCTCACGTGCTACCCTACCGCGCTCAGGGTCAGCTATCGATCATACAGCTTTACAACCTGTAACCTGCACCGTCGAGGTAGATTCCATTCCAGACACCATCTTCTCCATGGAATTTATATTTTAGACACCTTACCTTCGCACGTTACCGACTTGTGTCTCTCATCGTCCATCCGATCTATCTACTAATATTCGATTCTCTTCCAGTCCATCATGTATGGAGTGAGAGATTTCTCCAAGACAGAAGCCGAGATAAAGGTGGAGACCATGCCAACCCTCAAGAAGAGGAGAGCAGCCTATCGATGCAGCTTCACAAAGGTGGAGAAGGTCCTTCAAGACCAGGGAGCCCGACATCTGGACACCCTGGATGGATAGTACATACAATCCACCCTCGACCGCCTAGAGCTCGACATCACATGCAGCCAGGTCACTCAGGATTGCATCCTCAACCATCTTCCGGAGAACGCCATCTTCCGGAGAACGAGCATGAAGCAGCCGAGGAAGAGAACGAACCACACGAGGAGAGGTCAGCTGACACCGCCAAGGGACTGAGGCGACTGATGGCAGCCGTGAAAGCAGACAGGCTGATCCGGAAGACCAGAGATGCCATCGACGAACTCGCCCCATTGCCTTCCCTCTTGGACGAAACCTCAGCTACAGGGCTGAAAGAGATTGGGACATACATCAACGACCTTACGAGCCTATGGGTAGATGCCGGAAGAAGGGACAAGATTATGGTCCTGATCAAGGACCTGAGTAAGGGGAAGGATAGTCTGACGACCAGACGTAACCAGGAATTGGAAGCCTTACCAAACCCTGCATTCAGTTCACCACCACGCAGGGTCAGTCCTACACTCTCCAGTTCCTTCCGACTTCCCATGATCGAATTGCCAACCTTCAACGGTGATCAAGAGAACTGGCGGAACTTCTGGGATGAATTCCAGAACACTATGAAGAAGGATCCCTTTCTCTCTGACACCGACAAACTGCATTTCCTATGCACCGTCATCAGGGGTGAGGAAGGAAAGGACATTGTATCCACTGCCTCCAGGGGTGGCAAGGACTACAGTGAAATCGTTAAGTCCCTCTTGATCAGATATGACAGGCCACGAGAAACATGTCGGATCATGTTACAGAGATGGATTCAGCACGCCTTGGACCCTTTGCACGATGGTCTAGGGAAAACAATGTCTCTTATGCAGAAGACCCTCACTACTCTAGAGCAGTACTCTGATTTTACTGTCCCAACAGTCATGTCCCTCATCATGGAGCTCAAGATGTCAGGAGCAATCTTTCAAGATTGGATGAAGGATACTTCGTCCATGAAGAAGCCTCCATCGGCCGAATACATGATAGATTTTGTGGCGCGCTACCGACGAGGATTAGCAGCCACAGGGACACCAATCAAGCCCACTTACAAGCCATGCTTCCCGGTGAAGAAGCCTTATCAGACTCCAGTCCTTCACATGAGAGAATTGTCAGGATGCAAGCTCTGCAGCAATGCAAGTCACTTCATTTTTCAGTGTCCAGACTTTAGGAACATGAATATCGAACAGAGACAAACAATCTCTCAGAGGTTGAAGGCATGTGGCAACTGTTTGGGAGAAGACCACAGTTCAAGGAATTGCTCCAGCAAAAGGTCTTGCCGGACTTGCGGCAAGAGACATCACAGTCTCTTACATCGGCCAAATGCTCCACAGCAGCCCCAGCCACCCGCATATGCGTCTTCTCTACCCACGAACACAGTCCAGTCGACTCACCACATATCCATAACTGATCTTGTGTGCAACACGACTACCGATTCAGTAACTATGATACTGGGGACCTGCGTCACCACCATCCAGCACCAAGGGAAGTTACAGAAGGCCCGAGCGCTGATCGATAATGGCTCAGGATTATCCTTCATCACTTCCAAGTTGACCAACACACTCAGGCTCAAGAAGATTGCAGAAACCACTAAAATTGTGGCATTCCAGCAAGCCTCCACGCCCGTCAGCAAGTTCAAGGTGGACTTCACTCTACGCGTACCGAACGGGAGTGTCACCACCCTGATGCCCATGAGAGCGCTGGTAGTAGACACCATCACTGGGGATCTACCAGCAGCAGTTCTGACTTCAGTGCGGTGAGATCCCTACCTCGAGGGACTGTAGCTGGCAGATCCTGACTTTGACAAACCAGGACGGGTAGACCTACTCCTGGGAGTGGATGTCCTTCCCAGGATCATGGGTGAGAAGACTGTGCGATCTACCAATCGACTACTGAGCGCCTCAGAGACCGTGTACGGATGGGTGGTGTCCAGACAGTGCCAATCTGACACCAATCTGACAGCAATGTACCGAGACCCCATCTGTATCTGAAGACTCAAGCCGTAGACAAACAGACTCAGGACCTGCTGACAAGATTCTGGCAAGTGGAAGACGTCTCCTCAACTGACACTACGCGTACCAGGGATGAGCAGATGGCCCTGAATCACTTCGAAAGGACGCACACACGGCAGGAAGACGGCAGATATGTGGTCGAACTTCCTAGGAAAGCTAATGCGCTTTCACTCGGCTGCTCCCGAGATCAAGCTCAGCGACGACATGACCAGAACCAGAAGTCCCGCACCAGAAGGGGCAAGTGGTCAGAGTTTGCTGAAGCCATCGCCGACTATTCTATCCGAGGACACTCAGAAAGGGTTCCATCAGCCGGTATTCTCAAGCCAGAAAGCGACTCTTATTACCTACCCACACATGGAGTCGCAAAGGAATCCAGTACAACTACGAGACTGAGGGTGGTTTTCAATGCCTCGACACACACATCCTCTGGCATCTTCCTCAACGATCAGCTGTTACCCGGACCTAACCTGTACCCACGACTCACAAGCATCTTAGTCTCCTTCAGGCAACATAATATCGAGATGACAGCTGACATCGGAAAGATGTTTCGGGACATAGCCCTAGCGGACAAAGAAAAGGATTTTCACCGCTATTTGATCAGAAATGAAGACAGACATATAGAGGACTGGAGGATGACCAGGCTTACGTTTGGAGTCACCTTCTCTCCCTTTCTGGCCACCAAAGTCCTCCACCAGGTTGCCAAGGACCATGGAGAGGAGTTTCTGAAGGCAGCAGACATCATTTTATCCCAACTGTATGTGGATGACTGCATCACAGGTGCAGAGACTCTCAAGGAAGCAGTTGACAAGCGTGAGCAGATTAATGGAATCCTGCTACATGCTTGCATGGATCTACGCAAATGGAGGACAAATAACCCGAGACTCCTAGCAACCATTCCGGAAGACTTGAGAGAAAAAGAGACCACTCAGTTGATTGCATCTCCTGGTGATTGCCACAAGACATTGGGCATTCACTGGAATACGGCTAGTGACACTCTACACATCTCCACTCCAGCTGTCATTCTTGTCACACACCCTACCAAAAGGCAGATTGCTTCAGAGATTTCTCGAGTATTTGATTTACTCGGTTGGTTTGCGCCAGCCATTGTAATGCTGAAAATCCTTCTCTGGAAGCTAGGTATGACATGGGACGAGCTAGTTCCAGACGAAATAGCATCTACATGGAAGGCATGGCAATCAGAACTACAATTCATCACCAACCATCCGATCCCACGGTGCTACTATGACCCAACCAAGGAGAAGAGGAGCATACAACTCCATGGTTTCTCCGACACGTCTAATGCAGCCTATGGTGGTGTGGTGTATGTACGAACTCTATACAAAGACACTATAGTCTCAGTCAATTTGGTGATCTCCAAGACCAGAGTGGCTCCCATCTCTCCTCCGGGCACGACTCCTCGTCTAGAACTCTGTGGCGCTCAAGTATTGAGCAAACTACTCAGCTTAGTCATGGAGTCTCTGGGCATAGAAATACAAGATGTGTTCGCCTGGTCTGACAGCGCCATTGTTCTGTGCTGGTTAAACACGCCACCAGGAAGACTCAACTCATTCGTCTGTAATCAGGTGGGAGACACGTTGACCAGGATCTCTGCATCACACTGGAGGCATGTTCCCACAGAAACAAACCCAGAAAATCTAGCCTCCCAAGGCGTCAGCCCAAGAGAGCTCTCAGAATCTAAGCTTTGGTGGCAAGGACCAAAGTGGCTACTGCAGGGACCTGAAGACTGGCCATGCAGGAATGATTGGCGTCGGAAAAATGACAAGCTACCGGAGCTGAGGACAACCACACTCACAGTGGGACCTCCAGCGATGGATTTGATCACCAGATTCTCTTCCCACAAGAGAATGCTCAGAGTTCTATCCTGGTGTCGCCGATTTGGGATGAACCTCAAGAAACCATCAGATAAAAGACACAGGAGTTCCACACTCACTCTACAGGAGATCAAGGGATTGGAAATCATACTACTCCGACAGAGTCAGGAATGCTTCTTCTCAGAGGAAATCAGATGCCTCGAGAACAACCAGGAGTTGTCCAGGAAGAGTTCTCTGCTGCAAAGGAGACCTTTCTTGGATCTAGACCAGTTGCTGAGAGTGGGAGGACGCCTCAGACGCATAGATCTCGCCTCACAACAAAAATATCCTCTCATCCTCCACCGAAAGGACTACCTGTATCAACTCATCGGTTGGCAGACTCACAGAAACGCTATGCACATTGGCCCCACTGGACTCATGGGAATCCTCAGTCTGGATTACCATGTCCTGGGTGCCAAGAACCTCACCAAAGACATTTCTAAGTCTTGCGTAAAATGCCAACGATTTTATGCAAGAACCACGGACCAGCTTATGGGCTAGCTACCTCCAAGCCGAGTCACTCCAGCACCAGCCTTCACTACTACAGGAGCTGACTTTGCTGGACCTTTCACCCTTCGGAAAGGATATACCAAGGAAGCCAGTCTGGATTCCATGATACATTTGTTTATTCATTTGTTTAACAACAGGAAGTGTACACCTCGAGCTGGTGATGGATCTCACCATAGTAGCACTGTTAGGCGATTCATTGCCAGACGGGGGAGACCTACCACCTTCATTACCGATAATCGAACAAACTTTGTGGCCGCCAGGAGAGAGCTAGAAGCAGTATACAAGCTACTCGACACCCAAGAAGCACACGAGTCTCTGAACCAGTTCCTGGCAGATCAGTTCCTGGCAGATCAACGCATCACCTGGCAGCACTCTCCAGCACGTTCTCCACATTTCGGAGGTATCTGGGAAGCCGGGGTCAAAAAATTAAGAGTCTACTCTACAAGACCCTCGGCACCCAGAAGCTCACAACCGAGGAAATGTACACCATACTTACCGAGGTGGAAGCAATCCTCAACAGTAGGCCACTCGTCCCGCTGGACTCTGCTCCAATGGACAGTGCTCAAGCACTCACCCCAGGGCATTTCCTGGTGGTAGGAAGGTCTCTCAAAGCTTTACCACACACTTCGGACACAACTAGCAAAATGACTTCTCTACGGAGATGGAACCTCTGCAAACAGCTCGTACAAGACCTCTGGGAAAAGTGGAGTCAGGATAACCTACAACAGTTGCAAAAGTTCAAGCATTGGAAACATCCAAAGTGATCAGTGCAAGTGGGTGATGTGGTTCTACTCAAAGATAGCGAATTGTTTCTTCGCTCCTGAGCTTTGGCAGTCATGGAACAAGTGCACCCTGGAGAAGATGGACTGGTGTGAGTGGCTACCCTCAGGACCTCTAAGGGACTCTACAAACATTCTATTACGAGACTGGTGCCCCTACTGGATCAAGAGCAGACAGCAGCCTCCCTGGCCCCGGAGGATGTTCAGGCCTAAAGACCTTGCCACAAGGAACTATAATATACAAACATGTGAACATTCTTAATAATGTGTCATTTCCTATCTCTATTTCCCTCCTACTTGATTGTATCACGTGCATGCATTTTGGTATGAGGGGGCGGGGGCTCCCCTTGTGTGTGGTCTTTTTGTTGTTGGTATAGGGATCCATTAGTGATGTTCTATATTGTTTTCAGTTCGGTAGTCTTCTCAGTCAGTATAGGATTCCCCTTTCGAGTGTCTGCCTATCTGCGCTGAATTGCAGCTTAGTTGACATAATCTAGTAGCTATCTATCTGTTAAAAGGCCCCTTGCTGTAAGCAGCAAGGTCTCTGATGCACCTGCGAGTCAGGACACTAAGCTTGATCCTTCGTTCAAGCAGTGTTCAGAAACAGGAGTATTACTCTACACTGATAATAACAAATAGGTCATCATATTGGCATGGCAGTATTACTCTACACTGATAATACAATACAATATAGCTAATCATATTGGCATGGCAGTAATACTCTACACTGATAATACACTACAGTACAGGGCAGAATAAACTCTACATTCCGTGGTATTGCCCCATGCATACTTCATACTAATACAAAATAAAAAATTATCACTTACTGCAACCTCTGTCCTTTGTCACGCTTGAGAGCTGCAAGTAAATGAAATGCATGAAGTCTACCACTAACACAACACAACCATCCCACCTTGACCAGCTATACATACCTGACCTACACAAATACCTGACCTGTCTACACAAATCCCTGACTAGGCTATACAAATACCTAACCAGCTACACAAATACTTGAACTGGCTACACAAATCCCTGACCTGGCTACACAAATACCTGACCTGCCTACACAAATACTTGACCTGGCTACACAAATACCTGACCAGCTATACAAATAACAGTTAGTAGCTATAAGTCGAGAAATCAAAACTTGAACTGCGAATCAATTTTTCCAGTACTGTTTCTCAGTTGATAACAAAAAAGAACAAGAGTGCCCCAGCTACAAACAGGTGGTTCAAAGCTAAATGTCTCTGAGGCAGGATTGCTAGTCTTTGGTATTTAAATTCAAATAAGAATGGAATATAAGCCATACAAAGATATCTCAAGGAAGGACATAAGACGCTCACACTCTTGCATGCTCCACCAAACACCACTCCCTCTCACTCTTGCATGCTCCACCTAACACCACTCTCTCTCACTCTAGCATGCTCCACCTAACACCACTCTCTCTCACTCTAGCATGCTCCACCTAACACCACTCTCCCTCACTCTAGCATGCTCCACCTAGCACCACTCTCTCTCACTTATGCATGCTCCACCTAACACCACTCTCTCTCACTCTAGCATGCTCCACCTAACACCACTCTCCCTCACTCTAGCATGCTCCACCTAACACCACTCTCTCTCACTCTAGCATGCTCCACCTAACACCACTCTCTCTCACTCTAGCATGCTCCACCTAACACCACTCTCTCTCACTCTAGCATGCTCCACCTAATACCACTCTCTCTCACTCTAGCATGCTCCACCTAACACCACTCTCTCTCTCACTCTAGCATGCTCCACCTAACACCACTCTCTCTCACTCTTGCATGCTCCACCTAACACCACTCTCTCTCACTCTACCATGCTCCACCTAACACCACTCTCTCTCACTCTAGCATGCTCCACATAACACCACTCTCTCTCACTCTAGCATGCTCCACCTAACACCACTCTCTCTCACTCTAGCATGCTCCACCTAACACCTCTCTCTCTCTCACTCTCACATGCTCCACCCAACATCACTCTACAGAAGGAAGGATAGATGTGTAGCAAACAATTGTCATTCTTACTTACCTTTGCATAAGACTACCAGCACAATGATGGTAATGATCACCAGATTGACTACGGCTACCAGTCCCCCCACCACACCTCCAATCACTGCTCCACTGCCAGCCCCAGCCCCACCCACACTACCTGTTGGTGTATTGGTAGCAGTAGTAGTATCAGTGACAGGTGCTGTGCTGGCATCTACAGTATCTACAGGAATGAAAGTTACAAGCCATAAATCAAATATGATGAGCCATACAATGTTACTTAGCCTAGCTATCCAAATAGCTGAAGGTAGTAATGTTTGCTAATTGGTGAGATATATTACATAGAAAATGATTGGTTTATATGCAAAACACATTTATTTTATTAAAGGTAGCATAAAGTGATCTATCAATCTCCAGTAGGTATATTAGGATGGACTGCTTGAGGCTGGAGTATTTTCAGCAAAGCTTAAACTTAGCTTAAGTTAAATATAGTTTTGCATGAAAATCTGTTTGGTCGCTCTAATTTTAGAATTGTTAGCTATTTTACATGAATATTTGCCGGTGTTTCCAATCACTCATTAATATCATTATTATTTTGTACCTTGACATGCCTAGTAAACTATACCAAGCATTGTACATGACCAGTAAAATACACCAAGCATTGTACATGCCCAGTAAACTATACCAAGCATTGCACATTCCCAGTAAACTATACCAAGCATTGCACATGCCCAGTAAACTATACCAATCATTGTACATGCCCAGTAAACTATACCAAGCATTGCACATTCCCAGTAAACTATACCAAGCATTGTACATTCCCAGTAAACTATACCAAGCATTGTACATGCCCAGTAAACTATACCAAGCATTGTACATGCCCAGTAAACTATACCAAGCATTGCACATGCCCAGTAAACTATACCAAGCATTGCACATTCCCAGTAAACTATACCAAGCATTGCACATTCCCAGTAAACTATACCAAGCATTGTACATGCCCAGTAAACTATACCAAGCATTGCACATGCCCAGTAAACTATACCAAGCATTGTACATGCCCAGTAAACTATACCAAGCATTGCACATTCCCAGTAAACTATACCAAGCATTGCACATTCCCAGTAAACTATACCAAGCATTGTACATGCCCAGTAAACTATACCAAGCATTGTACATGCCCAGTAAACTACACCAAGCATTGTACATGCCAATTAAACTATACCAAGCATTGTACATGCCCAGTAAACTATACCAAGCATTGTACATGCCAATTAAACTATACCAAGCATATCACATTCCCAGTAAACTATACCAAGCATTGTACATGCCCAGTAATTTACACCAAGCATTGTACATGTCCAGTAAACTACACCAAGCATTGTACATGTCCAGTAAACTACACCAAGCATATGCCCAGTAAACTACACCAAGTATTGTACATGCTTAGTAAACTATACCAAGTATTGCACACTAGTCTGAAACCTTCTTCAGATTGGACGAGGCAAACGAGCAAAAGACAATAAGCTAACCGTCAAAACAACAGCCATTAAGTATCTCTTCAAGGCCATTACTGCTGTTTACATAAGCTCTTCTGTTGAGGAAATGCTGCACAGGTACCTGCACTTAGTAAATATTCTGAATTCCTTGGCTCGAGTGAGAAGAGTCACTCTAGGATGGATTTCCTTGCTGCATATTTTTCTATAGAGATGAATGATGTAAAGACGTGTGATTTCTGTTTGTGCACCTCATGCAGCTGAACCTCACACAACCTGCAGCTTATTGGGTGCAGCTGAACCTCACACAACCTGCAGCTTATTGGGTGCAGCTGAACCTCACACAACCTGCAGCTTATTGGGTGCAGCTGAACCTCACACAACCTGCAGCTTATTGGGTGCAGCTGAACCTCACACAACCTGCAGCTTATTGGGTGCAGCTGAACCTCACACAACCTGCAGCTTATTGGATTTGCATTTGGTTATTTGTAAAGATTTTTTTTAACTCTCCCCCAAATAAAGGCCGAATAACACAAATTAAGGCCATGAAGGGCAGGGCTTTAGTTAACATCAGTTTTATTCTCTCTGCCATTTTTTACTTCCAAGCTATAACTATGTAAAGTTGGTCGGTCAAAACAACCCAAAAATAGGGCAACTTTGTAATCACTATAACTTCCCTTCTATCCTCTAGGCAGTTTATAAGGTGTTGCAGATTCTGTCTGCTTCCAAATGATATATAAAATGTCTCTATAAGAATACCTTCTTAGAAGATGGAAACATTGACTCAATAATAAAAACAACAACTGCACTATACGATTGGAATAGAAAGGAAACAAGACTGTGCCCATGTAGAGCACAACCAGTTATATGATGATCCTTTACCATTTACAGTCACGTCCATCATTCTATCCAAAACAGGCATAGGCGATAGTGAGTCAAACAAATAGCTGCGGTCAACATGGTCGTCTTGTTTACGATTCTATTTTTATCAGGCCAGTTCAGTACAGCTGGGTTATTTATTATTATTTTGATTTCAAGTTGTTGATTTGAGCAGTGGAGGACCACGTGCAGTTCTACAAATACCAACTGAGAGCTTCATTGCTTTTGGACACCTCACATATCTGCACATGCCTGGTGTCTTGTTGCTGTTGTGTTCCCATCAAGACCACACTCTTCACATCCTGTTGCTAGACCACCACCAAAAACTTGCACGGGAGAAAACTCCACCAACAAATCTGAGGTTTTTAGTAAAGGATCAGCAACAACCCATTTGGACTTGGTAACAGTTCCCTGGAGGGAGAATTCCAGAAAACAGCAGAACTGAGTGGGCCATTTGTTCTAGCTATGGCTTGAGTAAGTGGAGGATGATTGCTACGCAATTCTGATCATAAAAGAGCATGGAGCAAGTTTGATTGCACAATACTTTTTGCAATAAATAAATCCTTCAATATTTTATGGTTTTGAGGACTGCTACTTTACTACCTTAGAGAATTATTTAAGGCAAACTGGTAGTCTATTTGGGGCTAATAGAAGCCAAAACTAGTCTTTAGACTGTTAAGAAGCTTCCAATGTGTGTTTTACCAGAGATATGAGCATGGCTATATTTTGGAAGGGGAGAAGGTTTACCCTATCAGCCATTAAAAAGTAGATCGAACTAATAAAGGAGTACTGACGCACTCGATTACACTTGGTAGCTCCTGCCAAACAAGGGATACCAATAAAAATTTCGACTGCACCGTGAACGAGAATTCAATATTTGTATTTATAGGCATGATCAATTTCTGTTAAAAGAGTATTTTCTAAACAAACAGCTGTTTACTGATACCTAACTTACCAGAGTCATTGCAGCCAGTCATCTGAGAACTGGTTGATGCCATACCCTCAGAGCTCAAGGAGATATTGCATGTAGAAGAGGAAGCTTCAGTAGAGGATAACATGAGACGACCAGATATGTTTGCAGGAGAGATGGAGGTCTGGACAGAAGGTCTGACACAATCACCAACACCCACACTCTCATAGTAGGTAGAATTCAAAGCTGCCATACTAGTCGTGGGTGGGGTAGCAATAGATATACCTAATGGAATACACGTCAATTGAAAATATAATCATAAATTAACATAACAAAAAAAGCTCACTGGCAAAAATGGTCCTGACAACAGCATCATTCAGATCCGGTGCTGGGAGAATAGCAAAGGCTTCAATCTTGCATCGAACCAGTTGCAAGGAATAGTTGCCATAGCACTCTTCTGGCAGAGTGCTAGAGATGGACCACTGCACGACACCATTGTCAACTCTGACACCAGATAGTTGTGAAACATCTACAAGTTCACGAGACATGATCATAACTATTGCAACAATGTTCTCCATGCAGAGTCTATCACATTAAATTTAACAATGATCAGAGATTACTATTGATGATATTCTGCTGATCTAATAAATGATCATACAGGTGAAGGGGGCAGAAAAAGTATAGAGAAGGAAAAGGTTGTATCATTGAAGGTGCTCTCTATGAGGAAGTAGAGAAAAATCAGTAGGCTTAAAAACAAAATGCACATCTACAAGCTCTGCATTAATTTCGCATAGAAAACATATATATGGAACAGCGACGTGAAATTTGGTTGCTGCCATAGTTAGTTAGAAACAAGCTTACAGTGACTACTAACCTTATAAATTACACTGTGGATTGGCACACTTTCAGTTCCCCTCCACACTTCACAAGGGGGGGGGGGGGGACAATGGCATTAAAAAAAATTTTTTTTTACTTAATGGTTACCACTTTTGAGCTCCATAGATTATGCAAACTTCATCGTATGGACTTAATATATAGCTCAAAAGATAGGTCTCTCTATGTACACTCTTTTGATAAATATTTTTCATAGAAATGACTAGAGGCAACCAGTGGCTAGAGGAAGCTCTACTCTATTCAATGAGTGTTTTCATTAGGCACTAAAACGTAAGTACACGGTCAAGCACATGGGTGGAAAATTAGTTTTATGGATTATTAACGAAATTCATTTTCCACCCGGGCGCTTGCCCACGTACTTAAATTTTAACGCCTAATAAAAATACTCATTGCATAGAGTAGCGCTTCCTCTAGCCACTGGTTTTCATTTCAAATCTATAGCACTTTGCAATCTGGAGATATTTATGTGGAGGTTTCAGGCGTTCAGGTTTTTTAGGTTCCCTCCAATTGTAGCTCCCGTAACTTGGCTATAGTTATATATACTCATGAAAAATATTTTAGTATCAACAGAGAGCTCAAAGGGAGACCTATCTTTTGAGCTATATATCAAGTCCATACCATGAAGTTTACGGAATCTATGGAGTTATAAATTGGTAACCACAACAAAAAAACATGTGGGTCACTCTCCCCCAAAAAATGCCATTCTCTCCCCTAATGGTGCATGTTGTGTGTGTATGCCGATACATATGCAATAACCTACACACAAGAGTCTTATACAAGGGGTCAGGGAAGAAATAACCCTTAACCCTCTCACCGGCATAAGGGCCTGTAGGCATGAAATGGTATTACCGCTACTAAAATAATAATAAAAAATTAACTTCTCACTGAAAAAATAAAATAAACATATTTACGCAAACCTAAAGCTTTGCTGTATCATTTCTTAAAATATAACGTATGTATTACGTCGGTAACCATGAAAAACGTGACGTCTAACTTCACTTCCGGTTTTGGAATATAGATGTTGGTTCGAGATGAAGTTATCGGTCAGCTTTTTTATAATGATTTTTGCCTCTCCGAGAGTGATAGCTCTTAAGAAGATGAAGAAAATTCCTCTGCTTACTTGGGAAGCCATGAGGTTGAAGTGAATGAGCTAGCAGCTCTGACAAGATCTGTCATTGTTAGCCCTAGCCCTTGCCCACCGGCTGTTACCTCTCTTGCTGGTATGCATGTAACATAATCTAGTAATGTAAAGGATTTATTCTGATATATTTAGGTCCTTCAAACATCTCTCCTTCTGACTCTGATGAGTCAGTGATGAAAGTACCCATTCCTAATCAGCTCCATGTAATCATATTCACAGTTATGTGGTTGTTTCTAGCTTGATATAATGATATTCATACTTATATGTTTGCCAAAAATATATTCTTCGTATGCCAGTTACTAACCTGTCACTCAATGAGCAATAGTAAACTGTTGAACATTCTTAGTGTTCTTAGTGGACATAATAATGAAAGCTAGTGACAGTTCCTGTTTCTTATAATGAGATTCACGATGTTGTGGTTTATTGCTAGGCCACCAAATGTTGTTACAATATTCATCCACTCATTAGCTATCACCTGATATATGGTTGCTAGGTACTTTACATCACATGTCTTTAAATATTAAGAAAATCATTCATTTTGAGAAAAAAACCTCTGTAAAGCTACCGGTGAGAGGGTTAACAGAATTAAATTGTTCTCACCCCCCTTCCACCCTGCCTGGTAAGTTTGTTAAAGGAAACACTCATTTCCGGCTAGCCTTCCACCTTTTTACAAACTGTAAAGTTTGGGTGGACCTACAAAAAAAACCATCTCATGCATCACACCTAACAATCACTGCATAGCAATAATACAGTATAAAACACTGACATACCTGAAAAGTCCACCTGCCCCATGACAGAGGCACTAGTGTCACTCCTCATATCCTTTGTCACTGCAACAGCTGTAAAGCTGTACGTGTTACTGCAGAGATTTAAGTCTCCAACACTTCCAGTTCCACTGGAGCTGATATTCCTTGTTGACATGGTCTGTCCATTCTCAATAATAGTGAGGGAATATTGAAGGACACAGCGAGCAGAAGGTCCAACAGTGGTCAGGTTCACATTGAATGACTTGAAATCAGTACTTGCAGTGACACTTATATTTGGAGCAGGTGGAGTGCCTAGCATGCAAGATTATAAGCAAAATTATACACTAATTTCTACAGAACAATATGTATCAGTTGCTCAGTATGTGGTACACCTATCACTGAACTAACATGATGCTATACCTATTACATCCAATAAATTTACGGAATCTATGGAGTTATAAGATTTATAAAGTGGTAACCACACAAAAAAAAAATATTATGTGGGTCACTCCCCCCCCCAAAATGCCATTGTCTCGCCTAATGGTGCTTGTTGTGTGCATATGCCTATACATATGCAAAACCTACACACAAGAGTCTCATGCAAAGGGTCAGCGAAGAAATAACCCTTAACAGAATTAAATTGTTCTCCCCCCCCCCCCCCCCCCTTCCACCCTGCCTGGTAAGTTTGTTAACGGAAACACTCATTCCTGGCTAGCCTTCCACCTTTTTACCAACTGTAAAGTTTGGCTGGACCTACCAAAAAACTATCTCATGCATCACACCTAACAATCACTGCATAGCAATAATACAGTATAAAACACTGACATACCTGAAAAGTCCTGCCCCATGACAGAAGCACTAGTGTCACTCCTCATATCCTTTGTCACTGCAACAGCTGTGAAGCTGTACGTGTTACTGCAGAGATTTAAGTCTCCAACACTTCCAGTTCCATTGGAGCTGATATTCCTTGTTGATATGGTCTGTCCATTCTCAATAATAGTGAGGGAATATTGAAGGACACAGCGAGCAGAAGGTCCAGCAGTGGTCAGGTTCACATCGAATGACTTGACATCAGTACTTGCAGTAACTCTTATATTTGGAGCAGGTGGAGTGCCTAGCATGCAAGATTATAGACAAAATTATACACTAATTTCTACAGAACAATATGTATTAGTTGCTCAGTATATGGTACACCTATCACTGAACTAACATGATGCTATACCTATTACATCCAATAAAATGATGTTTCACTAAACACAATCACAGAGACACTTTCTGCTGGTGTCTATTATAGAGAGACACTTCCTGCTATTCTTTATTACAGGGAGACACTTTCTGCTAGAATCTAGACACTTCCTGCTAGACTCCAGACACTTCCTGCTAGTCTCTAGACACTTCCTGCTATTCTCTATTACAGAGAGACACCTCCTGCTATTCTCTATTACAGAGAGACACCTCCTGCTAGTCTCTATTACAGATTCAGCTCCTACAAAAACAAAAAAGGCCAAGAGAAGTGCACTTGTACCTGTATCAGCAGAGAAACAGAGGAACTAATGTGTACCAAAATGTTAAAGCAAGAACATATTTAGTGACTTTTGCATGCATTTTTTACACCTAAAGAAAGTTTTGAAATTTAAAGTTTTCTAAAGTAATGCTCAAAGGGAAAATGGCATTAAAAATTATACCCTTATCCTATACAGATTTCTGAGTCAACTTCTGCGAACTCGACAATGCTAAGTGTTGGTTTACATTGTAAACCAAAAATACCAACTTGCCTTACCTAAGATAGTTGCTGTAGCAGTCTGTGATCCAGTCCCAGTAATACCATCTACACAGGTAATGCTGACTCCATTAAAGTCAGAATAAGCCACCACTGAGAGAGAGCTTATTATTGATGCAGTGGGTTGGGGAAATACTTGTACCAGTGTGAACCTATTCTCAGGTCCTACCATTATTAAAGTAGCTGTAGTTGTACGTGTTATTGCTATTTGAGAGTCATCAACATTCCAGCCATGAGAATTTCCTAATACTGTACAAGTGAACGTCACATTGTCTCCAACACAAAATGCAGCCCCAGAATAATTAGCACCATTCACAGCTACCTCCAGAGGAGAGGTCCAACCTAATATAATAGCAACATTACAAATGCAAATAATAACCTATAAAAACCACTTTAACAGAAATATTGAATATAGAATGACTCTAGCAACCAGCATTAGCTATAGGAAGATACTAGCAACCAGCTTTAATTATAGGAAGATACTAGCAACCAGCATTAGCTATAGGAAGATACTAGCAACTAGCATTAGCTATAGGAAGATACTAGCAACCAGCATTAGCTATAGGAAGATACTAGCAACCAGCATTAGTATAGGAAGATACTAGCAACCAGCATTAGCTATAGGAAAACACTAGCAACTAGCATTAGCTATAGGAAGATACTAGCAACCAGCATTAGCTATAGGAAGACACTAGCAACTAGCATTAGCTATAGGAAGATACTAGCAACTAGCATTAGCTATAGGAAGATACTAGCAACCAGCATTAGCTATAGGAAGATACTAGCAACCAGCATTAGCTATAGGAATACACTAGCAACTAGCATTAGCTATAGGAAGATACTAGCAACCAGCATTAGCTATAGGAAGATACTAGCAACCAGCATTAGCTATAGGAAGATACTAGCAACCAGCATTAGCTATAGGAAGATACTAGCTACCAGCATTAGCTATAGGAAGACACTAGCAACTAGCATTAGTTATAGGAAGACACTAGCAACCAGCATTAGCTATAGGAAGATACTAGCAACCAGCATTAGCTATAGGAAGATATTAGCAACCAGCATTAGCTATAGGAAGACACTAGCAACCAGCATTAGCTATAGCAAGACACTAGCAACCAGCATTAGCTATAGGAAGCCACTAGTAACCAACATTAGCTATAGTAAGACACTAGCAACTAGCATTAGCTATAGTAGGACACTAGCAACCAGCATTAGCTATAGGAAGACACTAGCAACCAGCATTAGCTATAGAAGACACTAGCAACCAGCATTAGCTATAGGAAGACACTAGCAACCAGCATTAGTTATAGGAAGACACTCGCAACTAGCATTAGCTATAGGAAGATACTAGCAACCAGCATTAGCTATAGGAGGACACTAGCAACCAGCATTAGCTATAGGAAGATACTAGCAACCAGCATTAGCTATAGGAAGACACTAGCAACTAGCATTAGCTATAGGAAGATACTAGCAACCAGCATTAGCTATAGGAAGACACTAGCAACCAGCATTAGTTATAGGAAGATACTAGCAACCAGTATTAGCTATAGGAAGACACTAGCAACCAGCATTAGTTATAGGAAGATATTAGCAACCAGTATTAGCTATAGGAAGACACTAGCAACCAGCATTAGTTAGAGGAAGATACTAGCAACCAGCATTAGCTATAGGAAGACATTTGCAACCAGCATTAGTTATAGGAAGATACTAGCAACCAGCATTAGCTATAGGAAGATACTAGCAACCAGCATTAGTTATAGGAAGATACTAGCAACCAGCATTAGCTATAGGAAGATACTAGCAACTAGCATTAGCTATAGGAAGATACTAGCAACCAGCATTAGCTATAGGAAGATACTAGCAACCAGCATTAGCTATAGGAACACATAGCAACCAGCATTAGTTATAGGTAGATACTAGCAACTAGCATTAGCTATAGGAAGATACTAGCAACCAGCATTAGCTATAGGAAGATACTAGCAACCAGCATTAGCTATAGGAAGACATAGCAACCAGCATTAGCTATAGGTAGATACTAGCAACTAGCATTAGTTATAGGAAGTACTAGCAACCTATAGGAAGACACTAGCAACCAGCATTAGTTATAGGAAGATACTAGCAACCAGCATTAGCTATATGAAGACATTAGCAACCAGCATTAGTTATAGGAAGATACTAGCAACCAGCATTAGCTATAGGAAGATACTAGCAACCAGCATTAGTTATAGGAAGATACTAGCAACTAGCATTAGCTATAGGAAGATACTAGCAACCAGCATTAGCTATAGGAAGACACTAGCAACCAGCATTAGTTATAGGAAGTACTAGCAACCTATAGGAGGACACAAGCAACCAGCATTAGCTATAGGAAGATACTAGCAACCAGAATTAGCTATAGGAAGATACTAGCAACCAGCATTAGCTATAGGAAGATACTAGCAATCAGCATTAGCTCTAGGAAGATACTAGCAACTAGCATTAGCTATAGGAAGATACTAGCAACTAGAATTAGCTATAGGAAGATACTAGCAACCAGCATTAGCTATAGGAAGATACTAGCAACCAGCATTAGCTATAGGAAGATACTAGCAACCAGCATTAGCTATAGGAAGATACTAGCAACCAGCATTAGCTATAGGAAGATACTAGCAACTAGCATTAGCTATAGGAAGATACTAGCAACCAGCATTATCTATAGGAAGATACTAGCAACCAGCATTAGCTATAGGAAGATACTAGCAACTAGCATTAGCTATAGGAAGACACTAACAACCAGCATTAGCTATAGGAAGATACTAGCAACCAGCATTAGCTATAGGAAGACACTAGCAACTAGCATTAGTTATAGGAAGACACTAGCAACCAGCATTAGCTATAGGAAGACACTAGCAACCAGCATTAGCTATAGGAAGACACTAGCAACTAGCATTAGTTATAGGAAGACACTAGCAACCAGCATTAGCTATAATTTTGAAGACACTAGCAACAAGCATTAGCTATAGGAGGACACTAGCAACCAGCATTAGCTATAGGAAGATACTAGCAACCAGCATTAGCTATAGGAAGACACTAGCAACCAGTATTAGCTATAGGAAGACATTAGCAACCAGCATTAGCTATAGGAAGCCACTAGTAACCAGCATTAGCTATAGGAAGATACTAGCAACCAGCATTAGCTATAGGAAGACACTAGCAACCAGCATTAGTTATAGGAAGATAATAGCAACCAGCATTAGCTATAGGAAGACACTAGCAACCAGCATTAGCTATAGGAAGACACTAGCAACTAGCATTAGTTATAGGAAGATACTAGCAACCAGCATTAGCTATAGGAAGACACTAGCAACCAGCATTAGTTATAGGAAGATACTAGCAACCAGCATTAGATATAGGAAGACACTAGCAATCAGCATTAGTTAAGGAAGATAGTAGCAACCAGCATTAGCTATAGGAAGATACTAGCAACCAGCATTAGCTATAGGAAGATACTAGCAACCAGCATTAGCTATAGGAAGACATTAGCAACCAGGATTAGTTATAGGAAGATACTAGCAACCAGCATTAGCTATAGGAAGATACTAGCAACCAGCAATAGTTATAGGAAGATACTAGCAACTAGCATTAGCTATAGGAAGATACTAGCAACCAGCATTAGCTATAGGAAGATACTAGCAACCAGCATTAGCTATAGGAAGATACTAGCAACCAGCATTAGCTATAGGAAGATACTAGCAACCAGCATTAGCTATAGGAAGATACTAGCAACCAGCATTAGCTATAGGAAGATACTAGCAACTAACATTAGCTATAGGAAGATACTAGCAACCAGCATTAGCTATAGGAAGATACTAGCAACCAGCATTATCTATAGGAAGACACTAGCAACCAGCATTAGCTATAGGAAGATACAAGCAACTAATATTAGCTATAGGAAGATACTAGCAACCAGCATTAGCTATAGGAAGATACTAGCAACCAGCATTAGCTATAGGAAGACACTAGCAACTAGCATTAGTTATAGGAAGACACTAGCAACCAGCATTAGCTATAGGAAGATACTAGCAACCAGCATTAGCTATAGGAAGATACTGGCAACCAGCATTAGCTATAGGAAGACACTAGCAACCAGCATTAGTTATAGGAAGATACTAGCAACCAGCATTAGCTATAGGAAGATACTAGCAACCAGCATTAGTTATAGGAAGACACTAGCAACCAGCATTAGTTATAGGAAGATACTAGCAACCAGCATTAGCTATAGGAAGATACTGGCAACCAGCATTAGCTATAGGAAGATACTAGCAACCAGTATTAGTTATAGGAAGATACATGTACTAGCAACCAGCATTAGCTATAGGAAGATACTAGCAACCAGCATTAGCTATAGGAAGACACTAGCAACCAGCATTAGCTATAGGAAGATACTAGCAACCAGCATTAGCTATAGGAAGACACTAGCCACCAGCATTAGCTATAGGAAGATACTGGCAACCAGCATTAGCTATAGGAAGACACTAGCAACCAGCATTAGTTATAGGAAGATACATGTACTAGCAACCAGCATTAGCTATAGGAAGATACTAGCAACCAGCATTAGTTATAGGAAGACACTAGCAACCAGCATTAGCTATAGGAAGACACTAGCAACTAGCATTAGTTATAAGGAAGACACTAGCAACTAGCATTAGCTATAGGAAGATACTAGCAACCAGCATTAGCTATAGGAGGACACTAGCAACTAGCATTAGCTATAGGAAGACACCAGCAACCAGCATTAGCTATAGGAAGACACTAGCAACCAGCATTAGCTACAGGAAGACATAGCAACCAGCACTAGCTATAGGAAGATACTAGCAACCAGCATTAGCTATAGGAAGATACTAGCAACCAGCACTAGCTATAGGAAGACACTAGCAACCAGAATTAGCTATAGGAAGACACTAGCAACCAGCATTAGCTATAGGAAGACACTAGCAACCAGCATTAGCTATAGGAAGATACTAGCAACCATCATTAGGTATAGGAAGACACTAGCAACCAGTATATTAGCTATAGGAAGAGACTAGCAACCAGCTTTAGTAATAGGAAGATACTAGCAACCAGCATTAGCTATAGGAAGATACTAGCAACTAGCATTAGCTATAGGAAGACACTACCAACCAGCATTAGTAATAGGAAGACACTAGCAACCAGCATTAGCTATAGGAAGATACTAGCAACCAGCATTAGCTATAGGAAGATACTAGCAACCAGCATCAGTTATAGGAAGACACTAGCAACCAGCATTAGCTATTGGAAGACACTAGCAACCAGCATTAGCTATAGGAAGACACTACCAACCAGCATTAGTAATAGGAAGACACTAGCAACCAGCATTAGCTATAGGAAGACACTAGCAACCAGCATTAGCTATGAAGACACTAGCAACCAGCATTAGCTATAGGAAGATACTAGCAACCAGCATTAGCTATAGGAAGACACTAGCAACCAGCATTAGCTATAGGAAGATACTAGCAACCAGCATTATCTATAGGAGGATACTAGCAACCACCATTAGCTATAGGAAGATACTAGCAACCAGCATTAGCTATAGGAAGACACTAGCAACCAGCATTAGCTATAGGAAGATATTAGCAACAAGCATTCGCTATAGGACGACACTAGCAACCAGCATTAGCTATAGGAAGATACTTAGCAACCAGCATTAGCTATAGGAATACACTAGCAACCAGCATTAGCTATAGGAGGACACTAGCAACCAGCATTAGCTATAGGAGGACACTAGCAACCAGCATTAGCTATAGGAAGACATAGCGACAAGTATTAATAATAAGACATTGGATATTGTGCAAGAAACAAGTGAAGGAAAACTTAAGTTGACAAGTATATTATATAATCTAATGCAATAACGAGTATTATATGATTGCAGACTTTATTTGTGGCTTGATGTAATTATATTTTTAGCATATATATTTTAATCTCAATGAACTCTCAGTTGACAAACAGTACAGGCCAAAAAATACTTTACGTACCGTTGCATTAGGTTTACGCTCAATGCAGAAACGTTCGTAAGAATGCTCAAGGAACACACAGACAATGCTCAAGCAACGTATTGCGAATGCAACGCACGAACCATTCGTAAAGGTTGTTCAAATAATAAGGATGTTCAAATAATAAGCTGCGTAGTCCAAAAGTTAATGGTGTGCTCTGTTTAACCGCTCTGGTGCTTGTTTGGCTTGCTCCTGCGTGAAAAATGGCTCAACCTGTGATAACTGCCTCCCTGGGAACCTTGGTAAGTGTTCTATCCACTTATCCTCCCAGAGAGTCGCTATCCTCCCAGAGAGTCGTCTCCCACTCTCAACCAACCAGCTCCTCTGTGGGTCTGTCTCCATGTTCTTCTGTCAGCCTTTCTCAACCACAACCTAGCGGTTCTTCATCCTCCTCAACTCCGCCTCCTGCACCTATTCCCCTATCCACTCCATCTGTTCATTGTCTCAGCTAGCTTCTAGCAGCACCTCATCATCCCTAATTAATCCCCACCCACCCAGTGCCAATGGCCTCCACTCCCTAGTGTTGCCATCCTATTGCTGTGGGTGAGGTTCTGCGCTGGCTCATTTCCAAATGTGTTTCTTGGATTGTTAGGTCAGAGGCTATCAAAATTCTGTCTCCTCTTCAGCTTGGTGTTGGTGTCAGGGGTGGGTGTGAGGCCATTGTGCACGCTGTCTCCAGTATTCAGGAAGATCCTAACATACAGCCTGAAGATAAATGGACCCTCCTTTTAGACTTTTCCAATGCCCTCAATTTACTAGACTGTGCATCCATGTTTATGGAGGTTAGGTCTCGTCTTCCTTCCATACCTGCTTGCATTGAAAGCTGTTATGATGCACAGCCTTTCCTTCAGTTTGGGGAGCACACCATCCTCAGTTGCTGTGGAGTCCAACAGGGGGATCCCCTTGGCCCTCTTGGCTTCACTTTAGCTCTTCAGCCCATCCTTGAGAAGGTCCATGCTCAGGTTCCACACCTCCTTGCCAATGCATGGTATCTCGATGATGGTACACTCTGTGGCTCTGCTGGTGATTTGTGCACTACTCTTGCAATTATTGAGTGAGGCCCCTGCGTATAGCCTCCAATTGAACCATTCTAAATGTTTGTTATGCATTCCCAGCTTATCCTCTGTGCCCAATCCTCTGCCTGGAGATATCCCAACCACAGTGAAGGCTTTGTTCTCCTTGGCTCACCTATTGGCCACGCGCTCCTTCCTTGAGCGGGTCAAAAAGGTAAAGGGAGTGCTTGACAAGCTTACAGTCCTGCAGGACTATCCAGATGGCTACTTCTCTCCTCCGTTCATGTCTTAGCTTCCCCAAGGTTACGTTCTCCCTCCACACATGCCCTTCCCACTGTCTTACAGAGGCCACTGAGGCTTTTTAAATTTTTATGAGATAAGCTCTTTCTGATATTGTTGTTAGTCCTTTATTCGACTGGGCCTGGTTGAAAGCTTCTCTCTCCAGCTCCCTAGGTGGTCTCTCCCCAGCTCCCTAGGTGGTCTCTCAATCCGGAGTGCTGCCCCTGCTGCCTTCCTGGGTTCACTGGACCTCACTAAAAGCCTGATCGCCAACATACTTCGACGAGTCCCAGATTCTTCAAAACATCTTTCTCGGTCCCTCCATGCTCTTGCCCTTGCTGTCGACAAGCCTGAGTGGTGCGCACCATTGAAGGAGTAGAAGTTCCCCTATGTCAGCATTCCCACTCTTTCTCTATCGATAAGGCCTCATTTGGAAAACTTCTGGCTCTTGCGTGTGATTCCCGGCCCTAGCTATGTCTTCCTCTATTGACCATGCTGGAGAGACTGGCTCAATGTTATTCCCTCTGTCTCTCTTGGTCTCCAATTTCAGGATAGGGAGTTCTAACATTGCCTACAGCATTGGCTTGGTCTCAGGATGGTGGAGGATGGTTCTTGTTGCCCTGTCTGCAATGTGGTGATGGACTGCTTTGGTGACCACCAGGTGGTTTGTGGGGGTAACGGGGATCAAATTAACTGCCATGATGCCATCAGAGATGTCATCTTCTCTGCTTCTCAGTCGGCTGCCCTTGCCCCCAGGAAGGAAATACCTGCCCTTATTCCTGGATCGCATAGTCGCCCTGCAGATATTTTCCTTCCAAACTGGAAGAGAGGTCGTGCTGCTTCCCTGGATATAACGGTAATTTCCACACTCCACCGGACTGTCGATGGGGCTGCCTCCTGTCAGGGCCATGCTCTGATAGTAGCGAGCTGCTCACTGTGCTGATTGCAAGGCTGTTGGAGTCGACTTCGATCCCCTTGTAGTCGAATCTCTTGGTGGCTGGAGTGAAGATGCATGCCACACTATAACTGAGATTAGCCGCCACCAGGCTCAGAGATTCGTCAACTCTCCCATGGATTCTGTTTGCCACCTGTTCCAAAGACTGTCCGTCTACCTCTGGAGAGGCAACACTGGCTAGGCCGCCTCCCCCCAGTTACTGCAGAGGTGGATGGATTTATTTACACTTTTTAGTGTCTGCTTTGTTTTAGGCATGCAATATGTATATAGGTTATATATATTGTTCTATTATTGGTGTGTTTATTACTGTTGTTGAAAATTATTTAATTACCCGAAACGTGCAATCAACATTCGGTATCCTACACCACGTGTTCGATCGAGCGTGCAAAGTCAATCGGCCTACTTTTGATCACTGTTGAGCTTTGTCGCAGCTTCTACTTTTGATTTGTCCTGGGAATGGCTCACAGAAGAACTTTCACTGCTACCTTCGCTCTAAGCGGTAAGTGTAATACTATAGGTATTACACTACACAGGTAGAACTCCAATGGCTTGTACCTCTAGTGCTTGGTAGTGACCCAGCCTTTACTTCAGTCTATTTGTTAGTGTTATTTAGTAACGTTCAAGAAAACAAAACAAATTTTTTTTTAGAGCTAGCACAGTGGGGTTTGGGGGTGGTATTGGGGGGTGCTAGTGTTAAGTGTGCCAGTGATTCTATATCAAGCCTATATCATTTATTCTATCTTAGGGTATATAATATTTATTATATCTATGTATGACTACTGTTGTATATACCAGGGGGACCGTCTCAGGGTAGTGTGGGCAGTTGCCTGCCTCCCCCGAGTCCATCCCCCCCAGTCATGATAATTATACAGGCTATTGTTTGGTCTTCTGGCAGAATGGAAGTTCTACGTGGCTACCAAGCAGCAATGTCTTAGGGGGCTCCTCAGTGGGAGTGGGAGTTCAAGGCAGGGAGAGTGATATACAAAAGCAAGATTTCAGCTGTTAATATTTGAAAGAAAATTCTTTGAATCAAATTCAGGTGTAATTTATTATTTTGCTATGTAGTTACCAGGTAGCCATGAAGGAGCTGGAGGAAGAATTCTAGCTTGTCATGGAAGACAAAAACAGTTCTTCACTCTCTACATCTGTGGTCGTGGGGTCAGTGGGAGTCAGGACTGGACTTGTTTGATAACTATAAAGTTGTTTTGAAATTATCCTTGTTATTATATTATATATACTTATTGATAATTTTGAAGAGAAATCCAGTACCACCCAAACACACAAAAGTTTTGCCAACTTGATATCAAGAAGCATTGCTTGGCAAGTGATTTCCAAATAAACCTCCCTGTAGCCCAACCCTTCAGGTGTCTAATCTACTTCCGACATGTACAGTTAATCAAAATTGTGTTATGCCATCAAACAATTCAGCTTTGGACTTGGGCTTCACTTCTCTCCTGATGTACTCCTTCAACTCGTGTCACAGGTTTTCAATGAGGCTGGCATCTGGAAACTCAGGAGGCATCCTCCATCAATTTATATCGAACAACTCCTTAGCCAGCCTGGATGTACGTTTGGGGTCAGTGTCCTGCATGAAGCGGTGATGGGGGCAAACATCCTTCACAAAGGGTAAAAGGGTCTGGTGAAAAATTTGAACAAAAAGTGGGGCTCTCATAAACAGAGGTTTAAAACACCTGACCATAAATCTACACCTTATTACACAACCATAATACAACATGAATCATATCTTGGCTTGTTCTTTCATGCCTGCCTATGTGTTTCCAATTCAAGTATGCACTCGTCTGTCTATTGGCTGCCTCTTCAAGGTTCTGCCTGTCTCACTCCAATCTCTTGATCTAGGATAGGGATAAATGATACCGCTAGGCTATTACATGAGTCACTAGACCAATTCAGCAGTATTCTATATCAATATTTTCCTCTAGTCTTAACGCAAAAACACCCTAAACTATATATATATATATTAATCCAATGGCTTATCCCAAACGGCACATTGGCTCTAGCTAAAATGCCTTCAAGACCCAGGCCTAGATTATCATTAGCCACTAGCAACCAACATAGCTTCAGTGTGACACAGAAAGCTTCTACACTAGATATTAACTTAGCTTAAGATGAATTCCAGGAAAATAACAATTTCAGTTAATCAGGAATGCATATGTGCTTCTTGTAAATGAGGTATGTGATAGCACCATTGTTTACAAACATTGTGGTAAATTATCAAATCACAAACATAACCACAAACAAAAACCACAAATATGAATATCATTATTAGAGAATTATAGTGTTTATAACTTGTTGATCAATACAAGAACATCTTTTTTCTTTGTTTTACATGACACACACACTCTACAGATAACTATTACAGTGCTAGAGAAAGTTCAGAATGAAGATGATAGAGTTAGAGTAAGAACAATTACTTGGAATAGGTATTTACCACAAAGTTTACACTTGAATTTGAACCAATTTTTTTCTTCTAATGGTGAACAACATGCTAATACATTACTGCAGCTATATATATATTCTTTAACAAACCTGGGAAGCCTTCGTGGTCTTCCTGGCCCATGTTTTCCCCATCAGAGAGCAGGAAATCGCTATCAGAAGCAACCTGCCTACATTGCCAAGCTTTCCTGTTGGAGCTCACATTTTCCAGTAAGCATAGATGCCTTCACCCTCTTCTTCCTCAGATTCATCCTCGGAAAGGGCAATATCGTAGTCGGCAACCTCAGCAAGCACTTCCTCGAGAGTAATAAATCTTCGGACATTTTCCAGGCGTGGCTCAACCGACTAACCAAAATAACCGTACCCTTTTCTCTAACTTCCTGGATGTTTACGGATTTGAAATTTCTTGTGTATGTGGAGTATTAACTTTTATATAATATATAAATTATTGCTCTACGATCAACGAGTGAGTGAGCTCCTCCGCCATATGGTGCTTACATCCGTTAAAGAGTTAATCCCAAAACTAGTTCAACACAAACCTTGTTGGCTTCTCTTATCAGTTGGCATTAACACTGCCTCAAAATATCAACACAAGGAATGTCCTGCATGCTGTGAAGGAGAACTGCAGTTGGTATTCTGTCTTCTAGTCGTCTTCCCCAGCATATTTTTCACCACAACTTTCGGGCCAGCAGTAAAAAACGAAGATCTCCTGTTCCATGGCTGTCAGGTGATACCAGTCTCATGGTGCTTGACAAAACTGGATGCTTTGCCTTGTTGCTGTCATGCCCTCCTTCACAATACAGACGATAGCTGCAGCTTTGAATCCTGTAGACCCTAAAGAATAGAATTCTGTTTCTTATAATAGAATAAGGCATCTTGATTCCGTTAAGCTGAAAAAGAATAACCGCTAGAGCAACGACAGTTAGCCTTTCTCCCGCCTTCGTTGTTCGCTCGACTTGCGCAAGTAAAATTCAATTTTACAATGCTTAACGATCCCTGCCTAACGTTTGTTGGCGAACATTTAGCGAACGTTTGGTGAACGTTCGTCGAATGGTACAGCAACGCTGCGACTAAAACGTACTACAAACATCCAACGCAAATGGTATGTTAATTTTTGGGGGGCTTGTCTGTAACATTACAAAAACCTTTTCAATAATCAATACTCCCTCGACATTTTGACTAGATGCTCTAGCATGGTAGAGCATCTAGTCGAAACGTTGAGAGAGTGCAATTTCAAATAGACTATTGAGAAGGTTATTGTAATACATATTTTTGCTTGTCAAATGGGATATTCAAGAAGCTGCAGTTTTGGTATAAGAATAGGCTCCTATCAAGCAAATGAACAAAAGAAATGCAGTGCTATGTCACTATATGTCTAAAACAAAACTTACACCATAGAAATCTATCCAGAAGAGCCTCCTTGCTCAAGAGCGAAGGAGTTCAGAGTGATTCCTGGTAAGCTTAAGTGCCTGTGCAGCTTTCAACTGAAGAAAAACTTCCAGAAGCCAGTAAGAGACGGTACACAAAGGCCATAAAAAATTCTATAAGTTTACTCGCTCACCTCACAAAACAGGAAATGAAGTATTTCAAATCAATATTTGGGTGTGTACATACTGAGATCAAATTATTTGATTAAAAAATTCCAGGCTGAAGTAAGAAGGAAATTAGTATAATTCTAAAGGTAGTAGAAGTCAATAATATTTTTGCACCTAATTATTGTACGGCTAAATACACTGACAATGTGTGAGAGCTCATTGAGTAAACTTACATTGAGCCACAAGGATAAGAAGAAGAGCTGACACCTCCAGAGCAGCCATTATCCTGCACACACACAGTTAGAAATATAACATGTGTATACTGGTATCAAGGAAAACTAAGGCTGTCTGCCACATGATATGAGAACCATTGCTGCATATTTTCAAGCATGTAGGTGAAGTTCTGGTTAGGTTACAATGGAAATGCATCCAACACAAAGGATCTCCTCACTATAGCAAAGCACTGGCTGAAAGGACACAATCTATTTTAATCTTAAAGCATACAAAGATATCTATATTTGGCATAAAATCACTTGCAAGGCAACAATATGTTGCTCTTGAAAAAATATCATTTAGGTCCACCTAGTAAATCACTAAGAGCAGGTCATTGGTGAGTCAAGTCATAGAAACCTTCATAACTTGCTATAGACTCGAGTCAGGGAGACGAGGCTATCAATTTGCATTAACTTCTTCCTAGTATCTGCACTGACACAAGCTTAATATCCTGAAATTATGAACTTCACCCACTTATTTACAAACTTAACCCCTAGCCCAGTTATTGATGAAGAGCCCCTAGCCCAGTTATTGTTGAAGAGCCCCTAGATCTTACCCCCCAGTGGATCTAGCATCAGCATTCATCTGTGCTCTCACACACACTGCCTACCACACTAAGCGGACTTGATAGAGTAGATGAGTTACTGTAATAGGTATCCAACTCTGTCTACCAATGATCAGAGCTTATGATATCCAAAGGTTTCCACTTCTGTGCTTGTTCCTGCCAATAAAACAACCTGCAGAATGCCCCAACTTAAAGAATCAAGATTCGTGGTAGTCACTAGACCAGCTATCATGGAGATCCTGCCCAGACCAGCTATCACAGAGGTCCGGCCCAGACCAGTTATCATGAAGATCCTGCCCAGACCAGCTATCATGGAGATCCTGCCCAGACCAGCTGTCATGGAGGTCCTGTCCAGGCCACCTATCATGGAGATCCTGCCAGACCAGCTATCATGGAGGTCCGGTCCAGACCAGCTATCATGGAGGTCCGGTCCAGGCCAGCTATCATGGAGGTCCGGTCCAAGCCTGCTATCATGGAGATCCGGTCCTGGCCAGGAGGACCTGTCCATCCCAGCTATCATGGAAATCCTGCCCAGACCAGCTATCATGGAGGTCCGGTCCAGGCGGAGGTCCGGTCCAGGCCAGCTATCATGGAGATCCTGCCCAGGCCAGCTATCATGGAGATCCATCCTGCCCAGACCAGCTATCATGGAGATCCTGCCCAGACCAGCTATCATGGAGTCCTATGGAGCTGGTTGCAAAGAGTATCTACTTATCACAGAAGATGTACAAAGTGAACTACGCCAAGAGAACAGCTGAGAATCAGAGGAGGGTGAGGGTACTAGTGATATTTCAAGAAGAATTATAACAAAAATTTGAAACTTTCACACACCTGGCACACATCCTATTAGGTACTCAGCAGATCCGGGACAACATATTGCATACAGACACCAAGAAAGTGCATCAGTTTGTGTGGCTAGACACTGGTCATGTACACATACACCATAAACATGCAGTGCATGTATGTGTGGCTAGACACTGGTCATGTACAACCTATACACCATAAACATGCAGTGCATGTATGTGTGGCTAGACACTGGTCATCTATACACACCATAAACATACAGTGCATGTATGTGTGGCTAGACACTGGTCATGTACACACACACCATAAACATACAGTGTATGTATGTGTGGCTAGACACTGGTCATGTACACACACACACCATAAACATACAGTGCATGTATGTATGGCTAGACACTGGTCATGTAAACACACACACCATAAACATACAGTGCATGTATGTATGGCTAGACACTGGTCATGTAAACACACACCATAAACATACAGTGCATGTATGTGTGGCTAGACACTGGTCATGTAAACACATACACCATAAACATGCAGTACATGTATGTATGGCTAGACACTGGTCATGTAAACACACACACCATAAACATACAGTGCATGTATGTGTGGCTAGACACTGGTCATGTAAACACACACACCATAAACATACAGTGCATGTATGTGTGGCTAGACACTGGTCAAGTGCACACACACAACATAAACATACAGTGCATGTATGTATGGCTAGACACTGGTCATGTAAACTCACTGGTTTGTTCTATGGTGTGCACTCTTTTTCTCCTGCAGCAGTCTCCTTAAAAGCAAGAGGTGTAATGGGTCAGGTCAGTGTTGGGGTGAGACTGACCTGCAAGCCACTTCTTGGGCTGAAATAAATCAATTCATAATCTGTAATAAACAATACTTAGAGACAACCAGTACATGATTGAAATGGTAAAGGTCATCTAATTAGTTTTGGTCTACATCAGTCATTGTCTAACTTCAATTTTATTTGTAAGTTGAGTGGTGGAGGACTACAGCAAGTCCGAGTTCCAAACAGTCCAAAAATGAGCTTCAGGGTTTCCAAGGCTTTCAACTTTTACTTATTTTTTAATTATTATTATTATTTTTTAACATATCAACGCATGCTGTCTTGTTGCTATTGTTGACTGTACCCATGTAGGGTCAGCTACAAACTCCTACAAGGACTCGAGAACTCCACAATCCAAACAGAAGAACTGAAAGTGCGCTATCTGTTCTGCCCATAATATAGCATATGTGGACACTATTCTGATTGTTAAACTTTGGTTAGCTTGCTTACATCTCAACAGACACCGCTACCCACGCCTTTCACTGCAATCCAGTATCTCATGGAGCACAGATGTGCATTGCAAACTTTGAAAGTTTTCTAGTACAGTACTAAAGTTTATTTTGAATTCAGAGCTTATCTTACACAAGTTATGCGAAGACATACTGCAAAATATTTTGGACATGAATTTGAATGCGAGATGCAAGTGAGATATGAGCTTTGGTTTGTGGGAGAAAGTTGGAGGTGCGGTCTGCTACTTTGAAATCAGGGTCAAACCAATATTTATTATGAGTGTGGAAGCTATAGCTGCTACTAAGAGCATAAATAGGCAACAGCTAAGGGTATAGCTAAGGAACACCTGAGAGTACAGTTAAGGCAACAGCTAAGGCTATAGCTAAGGCAACAGCTAAGGTAACTGGTAGGACTAGAGTCAGGGCAGATATATAAAGTTGTCCACACTGCACCTAAACTGATGCGCATTAATACGTGTAGGGTCCTAGGAAAAAAACTCTTCGAAGTCTGTGCATTTGTCACATCCATACTAGCACTCAAATAAACCGTCAAAACAACCATTAATCACGCCTCCCAATGTCACGAGCAGTCATGTCAAAATCATATACTTATCTGTAGTCAAGATGGAGTTTGTTTTTGCATCCTATTCTTGCTGACCAGCTACCTACAGATGCACAGGATGTAAAGAAGCAATAGGAGAGAGCTCAGGGGAAGGCAGGACCAACGAAGGTTGCGACTGCATGAACTTCAGAAGTGCAGACACAGGAGGTATAAACATAGCAACAGTTCTCTAGCTGTGTAGCTAGTCTAGTTAGTTGGCTTGGCTGCATGCAACAGATAGTATACAGCTAGCTCTTCAAAAGTACAACCTGCAGGCATCACAATTCTTTTCAATGCACACTCGCATAGTTATTTAAATGCTTACTTTAAAACAAAATCAAACCTCCTAGTGAGGTGGACCAGATCAATGCACATGAACATTCTTAAGGCCAGTTCACAATATGACAGATGACAATCTGATCCGTTCAATCCTTTTCCGCATAGCACAATCCATTCCGTTCCGCTGCATGGCTCACAATATCTGCATTGAATAGTGGAGTCCACTGCATTTGAACTTTGACTAATACAATAGACGGCAGTATACTAGCAGCGAGCAAGAGTTGCATTTGATTTTGCTATTGGCTAGCAGGAGGAGGCACAGAAAGAGGACTCACTAGCTGAGAATATTTTTATAGCTGGTGATAGCTAGCTAGCTGGATAGCCACTTCAGGCATTTTGTTTTGGCCCCAAGATCTTTACATCCTCTAGTTGAGACCTGCCAGAGGTTGGGAGAGCTCCTCACCACTTCAATAATTCTAGCGACTTCATGGAAGGAGTGAAAGTTCAACACGTGATATGCTCTAGGATTCTGATTGGTCCGATGCAACGGATTGGATGCAAAAGCTAAATCAAATCCTACTCCTTCATATCCATTCCCATCCGTTAGATCCGGTAGTCAGTTGCATTACCACATGCACATCACAATATCAGTGCAATGGATCAGAAGGACGGAACCCATGCAATGGATTGACTTAGGTCATATTGTGAACCAGCCTTAACTCGTGTGGATGTGACAAACGCATATTGATTTGTGCAGTGTGGACAGGCCTTAAGTTAAGACAACAGCTACTGCTATAGTTAACTCTTTGGGGCTGTCAGCAGATACACCTGCATGCATGTGAGCTTCACATACCGATGATAGTGGATGTATCCACACAAAGATCGCAACATGGAAGACATACAAAAAAGGTTCACTAGAGCTCACATTGTGAAACCAAAGTCAAGCTGATCATTAGCAAAGACTAATCTAATCCTCTTCTACTAGAGTAACCCGTAGTTGGCAGCAAGCTTTGCCGTTGAATCAGTGAGATTTACAATGGTAAGCATCGTGGTCTTTGAGTGAGTTAATTACAGTATATGGCTAGCTCCATCAGGTAAACACTGTTGTTAGCTAACATTAACAGTAATGCTTACCTGATACAGCCTCAACCCATGAGAAAGCACCCTTGACCCTTCCCCGCACTTCCTCACATGATATGAATAAAAGTTAGGCATACTCGGTGGTAATGTTATTTTCATCCTTAAAGTGTTAAGGCAGCAACTAAGGCTTACAGACAAGTTTGCTAAGGCCATAACTATATAAAAGGCTGCTAAGGCTAAGGTAGCATACCTAATGATACAGGTAACTTACAGCAACTGTTATGAGGTGCTTAAAGCCTAGGGTATATATGTAGCTAAAGGTTAGTGCAACCAATGTTATAGCCTAGGTGTGGGCTAAAGAATTATGAATAATTGACATTTATATACCAACACACCAGTAAGCCACATTTAAGACAAGGGCTACCTACAGCAAAAGCAGCGGATAAACTACAACACCAGTCACAAAAGCGATGTAGAATGTATATACACACCGAGGGAACTCACCACTTCTCTCACACAAGTCCCAACTACGACCGAAGTGGAGCGGATCACAAACTAGCAAGAAAAAATCGCGCCCAAGTTACCTCCGTGAGTGGTCTAGTTCGCAGCTGCATTTAGAATTGGCTATGACCTCATAGAGGAAGTTGTGACCATGTCCAATAGCTTCACTATAATTATTTCACTCGCTTACCGCTCACTTAGCTCGTGGAACCGCCAGCTACAGTTAGCGTAGCTATAGTTAACGTAGCCAAGGGGTAAAGAAACTGGCCGTCTTGTTTGTTTTAGGCGTAAGAACACAAGGTCACTGCCTTTACTGTGGCCGTGTTCTCTATAGCATTTTCTTCCTCTCTCCGAATACAAACCACCAGAGGACATCTCATTCACTGTAACTGTTGCTGGTTTAACTATCTTCATACTGCACCCTATACATTTAGATCGCCCATGATCGATTAAAAAAAAATACTGTATCTTTTTATTGGCAAGGAATTTCCCCCTGAAATTTGCTACACACACAGTGGAAGGTTCATAATACATACGAGTTACATTGGGGGAAAAGTGGAAAAACTTGGGTGCACCATATAAATTTTTTGATCACCCTCACCCATTACCATTTTTTATTACCCTCTCACACATTGAAATAAAAATTCCTCCCCAGCTGGAAAGCTTTGCCAGGCCCGTGTACACTGCAGATGAGGTTTTATCTATGTTCTAGAGCTAGGGCTATGGCTAGGGCTAGGCATGTGTCTGTTGATGAGCGGATAGTAAAAAAAACAAAGACGGCTCACATGCCAGCAATAATTATGTCAGAATGAAGCCCACAAAGTGGGTTTCAAGCTGTGGGTTTTGTGTGACTCATGGAATGGTTACACATGGGAATTTTTCAGTATAACGTGGGAAAGATGGAGAGAGAGTGAGTGCTAATGGTTTGAGTTATGATGCAGAAGGAAGGATACATTGATACATGGACAATTTCTATTCATCCCCCTCCACACTTTTCAAAGAGTTGGTCAACCAGGGAGCATGGACCCTACTCGCTGGGGATGTCCGGCTGCTCTGAAAAATCAGAAGGTAAAGATGTTACGGTCAGTGTATGAGAGGGGATATGGGGTGTGGTTCCGGGCTGGAGTCCTTGTTTTCACACTATGGAAAGACACAAAGGTGGTATGTGTGACATCAACAGTTTACTCAGGAAATTCAAACTGCCAAGTCAAGAAAAGAGTGAAGACATCAGCAGGCATTGTGGAGCACATGGTATCTATTCCTGATATAATCTACCATTACAACTAGCAAATGGGAGGAGTTGATCTTTCAGATCATACTTCCAGACAAGGTGCCATAGCCACAAGACACTCTTTTGCCACTGCATGACATAGCAGTAACCAATGCGTATATTACGTTTAGAGAAAGCCTTCCTGCATCCCAAAGGAAAAAGTATGACCATAAGAATTTTATAAGCAAGCTGGTGATGCTTTTGGAGGCTTCTACTTCTGCTGCACCCATATCCCTGTCTGTGGGCCGACCACCTAGGTCATCTGTTAGAGCTCAGCACAGACTGACACATGTGGACAAAAGGAAGTATTGTGTCATGTGCAAGTATGAGAAGAAATACAAGCTAACAGACAAGCAATGTGTGTAGTGCAGGGTCTTTCTTTGCTTCACTAACAACTGTGAATGCTTTGCCAAGTGGCCCCATCCACGAAACCCCATCAAATCAGTGACATATTCATGAAAACCTAATAAGTCATTATTTCTATATTCTATTTATTTTGCTCCAAATCAATTGTGACATTATTTCAATTAGTAATAGATTTATGCTGCTAAATTGTGATTTATTCTATACAAAAAAAACACACGCCAAAAAAGCAAAATGTGTGGTCAAACATGAAACATCTACACTTGCTGAATAAAGTTTGCATAAATTACTTTTATTTATTCATGGGTTTATATAAGGATGCTATATTAACCGTTTCTAATTCAGTAGGAAGAGAGTTAAATGCTAGTGTGTATACGCTCACACAGATCTGATTTTCATGCAGACCACAAGAGCCACACTTGTGTTGCTTGGTTAGACCGTAAACTCGCTCTCCTTCTTGATATTTTCCTTCATATCACATTCAGTAATTCATTTACAAATGCATATGGCTTGAAGTAGTAGTCGAGATAGACTTGCTCGTCCTATGTCAGGAATGCTTTGCTAACACTATACAAAGTTGGACTAGTAGTTCACTGACAGTGTACTTATTTATTCAGAATAACTTGCTTCTGCATGTGAAATTTCCAGAGCAGTGCCACACCTTTATATGGAGACATCATAGGATTCCTGTGTGCCTATCTACATGTCTGTTTCCTCGGCATCACTGAGAAACGAAGAGTGTGGTTGTGGATTGGATATCAGCTTCCAATGCATGAGAAGTAGTTACCAAGGATACAGCATCTCTCTTTGCTAATTTTCTCACCATTTTTACATGGAATATACCATAATCTGTCAATGTTGAATAGTTCAGTAGAGGAAGTGTGTGCATTAAAAGCTTGCCTTCTGACATTGATTGTAGTGTCCAGCCTGAAGGTAAGTACGTGTGATGTAATTGCTGGAGGAGATGCACTTTTATGAAGTTGTCTAATGTAGCGAATACTTTCTGTATGGAAGTATATACAGTGTGAGAATTCCATGCTCGTACATATGTTTACGCAATATTCACCTTCTATTTCAGTGAATGTAACTTTGACTATCTTGGAACATAACTACTATTGGCAAGAACTTGTTCTACAAGCCTGGCAAACTACTCCATTGTTGGGGCATATTATACACCAACACATCTCCACCTCTCCTCTGCAAAAGGATTACTCATATTTTGTTTGGTGTGCAGAATACTTTTGAAGTGATCTGCTGGTTGGGTGGAAGCTTTGTGGGACAGGCTTCCTGCTATTCTTCCTTGTTTATTGCTGTTATTATTGCATGTGGTTCACTGCACTATTATTGTATATTTCTTGGAGTGGCTGCTGAGGTGTGTAGGAGTCTCTCCCCTTCAGCTATAGCATGTTTTAATATTAAGTCATCCTACATGATATGTGTACCTGGTAATATAATTATAGTTGTGGTTGACAGCAGTTTTGTGGTGAACTTTGAGGCCTGTTTTCTCTTTGAAACAGCTGCACAATTTTTTCCCCTCGTCAATATATTCCCATATGCTACATGGTGAGCTGCTGATAGCTCATGGTTTGTCAGTGAGCTCTTCAGTGTGCCTCACATTCAGAGTGTCCTGGATGTTTGACATTACAGATTCAGAACTGGCAAACATTGACCTGCAACATAATGGGGGGATGCATATACTGGAGCAGAAATGTGCATGTGAGTAAAGCTTTGTGAGCTATTTACAACATAATGTAGATTAACAACTTTCTCAACAATCAAATCACTAGACGATTTGTCCTTCAGCAATAATGAGATGCTAAGCAAGTGAGGTAGGTAAACACCTGTAGCTATATAGCTCCACCATGTGTGTGTGAACCACACCCTGGCACAGACACCTCGCATGTGCCAGGGTATGGTAACAAAATAATAATAATAACTCTGACAACACAATAACAACAACAAATAAATATAAATAATAACAAATTATTGTGCTATAAATAACTAGCACAATTAATAATTAGCTAAACATTAACTACAGAAATATTATGGTGTATATTTATTTTTATAATTATTATCCTCAATGAACTCTCAGTTGACATAATAACATTATTATAAGTATCTCAATCAACTTCAAATTCTAGTCGAAACGTGAATTTGAAGTTGATTATTGAGAAGGTTATAATAATATTATCATCTCCTTTTTTTAACCACATCTTGTTCATGAGGGGAATGTGTGTGCCAGACTCCCCATGAGGTAGTGTCTAGGCAGCCATCAGCTAGACTCCCCATGAGGCAGTGCCTAGGCAGCCACCAGCTAGACTCACCATGAAGTGTCTAGGCAGCCACCAGCTAGACTCACCATGAGGGTGGTCCTAGGCAGCCACCAGCTAGACTCACCATGAGGTAGTGTCTAGGCAGCCTCCAGCTAGACTCACCATGAGGCAGTCTTTAGGCAGCCACCAGCTTCAATCACCATGAGGTAGTGTCAAGGTAGCCACCAGCTAGACTCACCATGAGGCAGTGCCTAGGCAGCCACCAGCTAGACTCACCATGAGGCAGTGCCTAGAAAGCCAATCTAGACTCACCATGAGGCAGTGCCTAGGCAGCCACCAGCTAGACTCCCCATGAGGCAGTGCCTAGAAAGCCAATCTAGACTCACCATGAGGCAGTGCCTTGGCAGCCACCAGCTAGACTCACCATGAGGTAGTGTCCATGCAGCCACCAGCTAGACTCACCATGAGGTAGTCTCTAGGAAGCCACCATCTAGACTCACCATGAGGCCTAGGCATCCACCAGCTAACTCACCATGAGGTAGTGTCTTGGCACCACCAGCTAGACTCCCCATGAAGTGTCTAGGCAGCCACCATCTAGACTCCCCATGAGGCAGTGCCTAGGTAGCGAGCAGCTAGACTCCCCAGCAGTGCCTAGGCAGCCACCATCCCTTCACTTATCGGTCTTGCCTTGTGGTCATACATTCATAAAGACAAACTAAAAGGACAGGTAAATCAACAGAGAAATTCAACCAGCCAGGAGATTCAATCTGAAACATTAGTATTAGAGTTATCTATTGTAATAACCTGTTTACCTTTGGTGGAGCCAATAAAGAATACTTCTGGATGTCGATGTAGGTATCCATCATGCACCAAGTTCGGGTTATTACAAGTTTACAAGATCAGTTTCAGGATATTACAAATATACTAAAGAGGGAACTTAATTATAACATTGTTCCACACCAAGATAAAGGCCAAGTGTGAACCTCATGGTTAAGGTTTGAACAAACACGGAAATAAATGTATGAGCCAGAGAACGAGCTCCTCTCTGCTTATGCAATGGAGACAATGGAGGTAAACAACAAGCCGGTCCCGTAACTGTGGTCAGCAGGGCAACATATCTACACTGGTCCAGATTATGCGAGTGCAGCTCTGAGCCAGTATATTCACCTATGGTTTCAGACATGTCAAGTGGTCAAGAACTGACCAGCTGCACTAGACACCTACAAGATGGATGTCCAGTGCTATCACAACAACTCCTAGGATATTCTGGGGTTATAAATTAGATGTAAATGTACTCAGGATTACCTAGAATATTTGTAATGAGGTTTATCGCTCATATCCCGGGAAACATGCATTTACCCTGCAATGTCCCTAGCCTTAGTTTAACCCAACTCCTGGTCCTAGAATAGTCTTGGCCTTACTATACCACCAGCTCCAGTATTTCCTAGCCCCAGCCCCAGCATACTCCTATGCCTAGCCCTATTCTTATACCACTATTTGTGGTCTTAGCCCTAGAATAGTTTTAGCCGCCTAAGCACTGATTCCATGCTTTCTGGCCAGTTAGTCCACCACAAACATCCTGGGATAATCCCAAGGTGCCACAGGAATACGGTAGCACAGCAGCCCCTCTTCTGACACCCTCTAGTGTAGGATTCACTTAGCCAAAGACCACCTTCATAACTAGACCAATGCAAATTATGCCGGCATAATTTGGGGTAAAATAAGTGAAATGTGGGTTAATAGTGGATTTGTAAATAATTATTATACAGTAGACCCTCACTAATCCAAATAGCCTGGGGATCCGATTAGTTCGGATTAGTGAAATTTTCGGATTAGTGAAATGTATGAATATCATTACATGTATATTAAACTCTGAATTTGTTTATTTTTTGCAGGTGTGGGTTGAACACTGCGAGTACAAGTTATTTTTAGTCATTATGATCCCTTTCCATCCTCATTCTTTTAGCAGATCTCCGGAATCCTATCTCAGTCATCTTCCTTTTGCATCCTGCAACTCGCTGCCCTTCTTCTTTATGTCTGAGATAGTGGAGACTCCAACTCCATACTGTTCAGATAGTAATTTGTAGCTTTTCTTCCCGAGCTGGTCCAGGATCTCGACCTTCTCCTCAATGGTAAGGCTCTTGTGTGCTCTTTTCTTCTCCATATCACTGCAGCTGCATCGTACGACAGGCTCGTTGTATGTTCAAAGTTCAATTAATGGCCCAATTAAATAAAAAAATTCCCTTTCTCACCCCCCCCCCCCCCATTTTTCTTTTTCTTCCTGCTACCTAATGCAGTTCGGATTAGCGAGGGCATACTTGCCAACTTTCCATAAGTTAATTCCGGGACATTATATATACGGCGCGAATTTTCGACCACGCCCCCTAATTAGCGTGCGCCTTTCGCCATTAATTTTAAACGCGACCTAACTAACCGGTCATCATACAGCTGTGAGGTAGTATTCTCTGTAGATTTCTGGAAGAGGCGGTTGAATTGATCCATTGAGGGCAAGATAAAAGAACAACAGGGGTTTCATCAGAGGATTCTCATGCCCTTGAAAGAATGCTACAGACCTTAGCTGTTCAGCTTCCTCACAAGACAAGAAGAATGACTTCAAACCATCATACTGCTGAGGTAACGATTCACACACTTCAGCAAGCTGAGCCATCGTGTGGGGCAATGCTTCAAAATCACCCCTGGCTCAGTGGTGAAAAGTGAACACCATAGGATGACAAATTGCTGCTCTCCTGCTGCTATGGAAGTAGTAGAATATGTCGATGAACAGCTGGTCAATGTTCACTGGGAGTACCTTCAAACCAGCTTTGACTGTTAAATCAGCCAAATGGCAGATGCAACCAACATCATACAAAGTTGGGATCTCATCCTTAATCAGCTTCTGCACACCTGACCTCACTCCTTTCATAACATTGGTGGTATCAGACATGAAAGACACTGCATTATCAAAGGCCCATTCTTAGTCAGTGACTCCTTCAAGGCTTGAAACAAGTTGGTAGCTATATCAATGTTCACAACAGGCATATCCAAGAATCTCGTCCGTACTTCCCCTACCTGTGGATCAAGAAGCCTCAAAAGAATTATGCAAGATTATCCCTCTTGTCATGGGATTCATCAATCATCAAAGAGAATGGACCACTTGACATTGACTCCATAACTCTCTGTGTGAAGTAAGGAGCAACAGCTTTCTTCACTATGGCGGTGGTTTTGGTGTGGTAACAGGATAATTTCTTTGCAATTTCAGAGTCTGGAAACATCTTGCTGAAAAGCTTGGTGGCATGGACACTAGAGTAAGACAGAAAGGATATGTTGTGCTTAGCAACAAATGTAGCCCACCTGACCTCTGCTTCGATTACTTGATCACTTCTCTGATGTTGGAAGAGAGAGGTGATTGGAATAGTTGATAGCACAGCCTTTGACATATCCTTATGTTTCTTGCTCTTGAGGTGAGATGTGACATCATTACGGCCACCATGGGTAACACCAAAGTCAATTGCACACAGAGTACATCGGGCATACAAGTGAAATGAAGGCAAGACTACTGACATTACTATTGCATTGAACACAAGCAGCACACTGTACCCATGATGTTATTATTTATCATGTATTGTTATTATTTACCTTGTATTTGCTGTATTCCATGCTTACTTACTTTGTCAATCAATTTCATTATATATATTTTATACCTTTGAAACTCTTGCCTATCCACTGAAATTCTTTGATCCATTTATTGTCAAAATGGCATTCACTCCTCTGCTTCTTTGCTACCATTTTGCTGAGATTGCAATTATCATATAACGTGCTGACGTGAGTGCTGCCAATCGAAACAAGGTCAAAGGTTGTTTCGCACACCCGCTGGAGCCGTAATTGTTTATCTGTAAGTTTTTCTCTGCTAAAAAGTGTCCTGTTTTTGTTGCTTTACGAGTGTTAAAGGACTAAACTAAACAAGCTTGAGACAGCATTGGCCAGTGGAAGCGCAAGGTGCGCGTAGCTGTAAATTCCGGGACATTTCCGGGACAAGGACACCACCGGGACAATGCTCAAAATTCCGGGACTGTCCCGGCCATTCCGGGACGGTTGGCAACTCTGCGAGGGTCTACTGTATTATGCATGTGTTTCACTGAGCAAGCACATCGTTAGTGGACCACTGAACAAGCACATGGTTGGGACGACAGAGCAAGCACATGGTTGGTGAACCACTGAGCAAGCACATGGTTGGTGGACCACTGAGGAAGCACATGGTTGGTGGACCACTGAGCAAGCACATGCATACTTGCCAACTTTCCATAAGTTAATTCCGGGACATTAATTTATATACGGCGCGAATTTTCGACCACGCCCACTAATTAGCGTGCGCCTTCCCATTAATTTTCTACGCGATTTTTCGACCGGTCATTTCATCATACAGCTGTGAGGTAGTATTCTCTGTAGATTTCCGGTTGAATTTATCCATTAAAAGAGCAACAGATTTTTCGTCAGAGGATTCTCAAGCCTTGAAAGAATGCTAGCTGTTTCAGCTTCCTCACAAGACAAGAAGAATGACTTCAAACCATCATACTGCCTGTGGTAACGATTCACACACTTCAGCAAGCTGAGCCATCGTGTGGGGCAATGCTTCAAAATCACCCCTGGCTCAGTTGTGAAAAGTGAACACCTTAAGATGACAAATTGCTGCTCTCTTGCTGCTATGGAAGTAGTAGAATATGTTGATGAAGAGCTGGTCAATGTTCACTGGGAGTACCTTCAAACCAGCTTTGACTGTTATGCAACCAACATCATACAAAGTTGGGATCTCATCCTTAATCAGCTTCTGCACACCTGACCTCACTCCTATCATAACATTGGTGGTATCAGACATGAAAGACACTGCATTGTCAAAGCTGAGCCCATTCTTATTAGTCAGTGACTCCTTCAAGGCTTGAAACAAGTTGGTAGCTATATCAATGATTCACAACAGGCATATCCAAGAATCTCGTCCGTACTTCACCTACCTGTTGATCAAGAAGCCTCAAAATAATTATGCAAGACTTATCCCTCTTGTCATGGTATTCATCAATCATCAAAGAGAATGGACCACTTGACATTGACTCCATAGCTCTCTGTGTGAAGTAAGGAGCAAGAGCTTTCTTCACTATGGCGGTGGTTTTGGTGTGGTAACAGGATAATTTCTTTGCAATTTCAGAGTCTGGGAACATCTTGCTGAAAAGCTTGGTGGCATGGTCACTAGACAGAAAGGATATGTTGTGCTTAGCAACAAATGTAGCCCACCTGACCTCTGCTTTGATTACTTGATCACTTCTCTGATGTTGGAAGAGAGAGGTGATTGATAGCACAGCCTTTGACATATCCTTATGTTTCTTGTTCTTGAGGTGAGATGTGACATCATTACGGCCACCATGGGTAACACCAAAGTCGATTGCACACAGAGTACATCGGGCATACAAGTGATGGCAAGACTACTGACATTACTATTGCATTGAACACAAGCACCACACTGTACCCATGATGTTATTATTTACCCTGTATTTGCTGTATTCCATGCTTACTTACTTTGTCATTATATGCGACAGTCCACAGGAAAAGGGACGATTTGGGCTAAATGTGAAGTTTTTAGTTCATACTCAGAAATGGTGCACTGATGCATTACTGATGCATTATAAAACATGTGGTAAAGGTTTCATTTTCATATTGTACATAATTATAGAGTTATGGTTAAAAAACGTACTTCCTGTTTACTTCCTCATAGACAGGAAGTGACAGGAAGTGTAACTAATTTCTTTTACTTGGGCATGTGCGCTTTGTATGTCCTTGTTGTTTGCAAACACCACATGTTACTATGTGTCTCTTTTTTTTTACATGGTTGATTTTCTCCAACTTCATCGTCAGAATTATGACGAATCAAATCTGAATTCTTGGGAGCACTTGGCCGAGGGCAAGTTAAATCTTTTGACAAATTGGTCTTGCAGTGAGGGTCAAACAAATACCACTGCCATTTCAAATCCAAGCCAGGTATTGTTTTTTCAGTAGGCATTGAATCCTGACTGATTCCCGGTTTTAGAATTGGTAGCCATTGCTCTGCACTGTCAGAATATTCTTTCAGGCGAATCTCCCCATAAAAATCATGAGCTGCTTTGAAGTTGTGGAAGGATGTTTACATTTGGAATTTGTTAAAAAAAGAGACTGAGGAATGATGTCCAGTTGTAAAAGTGAACCAGGCGATGTCCATTGGAGTCGCATATCAGCTGAGGAATGTTTTGTCCTTTCGATTGCTTTACCAATGTAGCAATTCCTTGGATTGTATCGATTGTATCAACAGAAGAATGCCTGTAGAGTTTCTTGAACAAGCCAAAAAAAATCATCAGGAGAAAACTTAGTATGACCAGTCAGCATGAACGATAATTCAACACTTAAATCTCGTTTTGTGATGGTGCGCCAGACAAGGTATTGCATGGTACAATTGTTTTTGTTCTGTCCGACACAATTATCGAGGACATCAGACGCTCCAGAACCATAATTCTCAAGTAATGGTGCACAAGACTAATAACACAATCAGCACCCTTTCCAGGGTTTTCTTCTTCATTTATGAGGTAGTTTACTTGAACGTTAGTGCAGTCATTACATACTCCAAACACCCCACACTTCTTTGCAGTCTTGAAGTACTTTGGCCCAGTTTGTTGGCAATCAAATGGGAAATGTACTTGCTGTGCAAAGTCAAAGGAATAGTGACACGTAAGCGGCTTTCCTCCAGATTGCTGTCTTTGGTCCAATTTCTCAGTAGCCTCAGCTATTTGAGTATTGTAATAAATTCGCTCTTTTTTTGCCGTCTGTAGATGTTCCTGATATTCCTCAATTCTTCTTAACTTTTCTTCTTCCGACAATCAAAAAGACTTTTGCACAGCCAAGCTTAACTGCTGGCATGTAAAACAGAGATCGCTGCTTGGTGTACTTATTGAAATGAAAGGAAGAAGTGAAGCCCACATGTCATAGAACTTTGATCGTCCCACGGTTGAAACGCATGTATTACTATTACTACATGCTTCTTGATATTTCCGATAAACAAAAGCTTTTGAATGGTGAGCAGGTAATACAATCACCTTGTTGCGACGCCCAGGTACACGGCCAGGAAGGGGAAGGCCATGGGCTGATGCATAGTTATTTATGAATGCTGTATCTCTCTCTGTATTCTCCAATGTTAAAACATTGTGTGGCAATCGCTTGCTATTTCCATGTACACGGGTCACTAATCCATTCATGTCATAGTGCTGAGTAAGATTCCTGAAGCGTTTATCTGATAGACAGTAAATAAATTGAAATGTAGAACGGCAGATCTTTACTCCATGAATAAAATAATCAGTGTGATCGAAATGTCTCCTTTACATTGTGATGACCTTTTGATACTGTTGGTTGCTGTGGTGTTGTTTTGTGAGCTTGTATCTGTCCCAACACAACTAGGTCCAGCTCATCATGATCTAACTCCATACAACATGCCCTGCATTGTACCATGGTTTCTTTGGTAAGGTAAGTTGAACATGGGATCTTCTCTGGACCTAGCTCACATCCACAGGTCTCTCATATGAACTTGGAAACAGCAGACACCTCAGAAGCATCTTCCAAACTTACATCCAGACTCTTCTGGCCTTGTACTTCTCCTTCCCATGAAGTTGATGCTCTGCACAATGTAGAAGGTTCTCCACATACACCAGTATCCATAATCTCAGTGTACACAGCTGTAGCTAATTCGAAACAAAGAGAGCGCAACAACTCGATAGCTCTAGCGAAAAAGATACCAAAATAAAGCCCACTTCCTGCTCTACCTCGATGCGCTATTTCTTACGATATAAGTGTTTATAATGAGGAATGATCTTTGGTCCACTCCTGTCCCCCCCTTCCTGAGCAGCGGGACACTCGTAACTTAATATTGTGGATAATTGTATTAATTAAGTACTGTTGACTTCGTTTTAAATATAGATTGTTATTAGGTTAGTTACTAAATAGTTTCACACTGTGCTGTATTATATATGTGATGGCCTTAACAGGCTCAGCAATAGCAACATTAAATCATAAGTCAGGAAATTAGTCCAAAGTTCATAAAATTTAAAATTGCTTTATCTAAAAATAGAACTTTTGCCCAAATTGTTCCTTTTCCCGTGGACTGTCACATACATTTTTTATTTATACCTTTGAAACTCTTGTATCCCCTGAAATTCTTTGATCAATTTATTGTCAAAATGGCTCTGCTCAGAAGTTTCACGTGAGTGCCGCACCTCCAATCGATCAAAGGTTGTTTGGCAAACCCGATCTGAAGTTTTTCTCTGCTAAAAACTTTATTAAAGTGTGCTGTTTTTGTTGCTTTACGAGTGTTAAAGGACTAAACTAAACAAGCTTGAGACTGCAGTGGCGAGTGGAAGCGCAAGGTGCGCGTAGCTGTAAATTCCGGGACATTTCCGGGACAAGGACACCACCGGGACAAGGCTCAAAATTCCGGGACTGTCCCGGCCATTCCGGGACGGTTGGCAACTCTGCACATGGTTGGTGGACCACTGAGCAAGCACATGGTTGGTGGACCACTGAGCAAGCACATGGTTGGTAGACCACTGAGGAAGCACATGGTTGGTGGACCACTGAGCAAGCACATGGTTAGTGAACCACTGAGGTAGCACATGGTTGGTGGACCACTGAACAAGCACATGGTTGGGGGACTGAACAAGCACATGGTTGGTGGATTAGATGAGCAGGCACAAGATTGGTGGACCAGTACTAAAGTGTGATGAATGTTATGCTAGTACTAGCTGTCACTGCAGACAGTCAATATTTGTGCAGCTCCTCTCCAGATAGTTCAGAATAAGACCTCAGTGAGTCTGTAGTCACATCATTAGATTGAAAGAATATGATCTTTGTGTATAGAAAGAGGATAATTGTGTGTAAACAGGCAAAGGTAAAAAGACATCTTCTGAAATTCATTGATAAGGAGCCAAAATTTCTTCCTTCACAGTAGGTTATTCCCTGGTGAAGACGTCTGTTTTTGTAGGACGACTTTTTTGCAATGCTAGCAGAGACACTATTGCTCTAAAGAGAAGCAACGGCCTCCATCCTTTAAGGTCAGTCAAGCAAGGAAGACAGAGCTAAACTTCAGGAAAGGCAAGCTAAAGATGGCGATTTTGCTAAAGCTTTAAAAATTGGACAAATCTCAGAGATTATATATATACATGTAGAGCGAAAGTTAGGATGGGGGGGAGGAATTCCAACATAAAAACTTACTACCTGCAAGATGTTATGAACCACTAATACTAGACACATGCTTGACTATATCCTGATGAGGAAAGAGCAAAGAAGGTAAGTATCTATCAAGGCACATCGTCAAGGAACAAAGGTTAGTTATAATTGTTAAAAGCTAACACCTTTTGAGCATACATAATAGGCAGTTTTGAGGGGACAGAATTTCAGTATTGCAGAATAGCATATTAGGGAAGGAAAAAAGTATTTTGCATAGCAACCAACCAAACTTACAAACAACTTACTTGCACCACTTGACATAAAGATCTGCACATTATACAGTATTCCTACCAGTGCTTGTTGCTAGTGGAACAGTGTGTATGTAGGTGTGTGTATATACAACACTATTCATACCGCTGCTCTCTGCTAGTGGAACTGTGTGTATGTAGGTGTGTATGTATACAACACTATTCCTACCGCTGCTCTCTGCTAGTGGAACAGTTGTGTGTGTGTGTATGTGTGTGTGTGGTGTGTGTGTATGTGTGCATGCCGTGCATGCATGTACAACAATATTCCTACCATGATTGCAGCTGCTAGTGCAGAGTACTTATGTTCAGCAGTACTTAGGGAGGCTAGCCATTCAAAATTGTGGTACCAATGTCTGCCAGGAAAAGAAAATTGCTAACTTTGCAAGTGAGTTTGTGTATATACGTGAGGTATGGATGTATAGCTAAACACCTTACATATTCATGTGCACTGAACTGAGATATATAAAGTTGGTCCCACCCATTGCTCCACCTACCCTAGTCACAGAAAACCTGCTTGGTGATAACATTGAGAGTGTTCTCCCAAAAGAGGCACCTTAGTATCACCAGATGCAGATGTGTGTGCATTGACCTATCCAATTAGCAGAAGTCACTTATGGTTCATCCTCATGAATATCATTACAGATTGCACACTAGTTCATGCATGCAGTGAGGTGGGAGTGGCTAGCCACAATGCAACACAACAAGGAATGTGTTGACATAAAACACATGTTGACTGGTGGTTGATGCATAGCTTTATACCACACCTGCTTCATGAGACTAGATAGAAAAAGAATTAACTACCGTAAACCTGGAATACTTCGTGTTTAAGTGAGAATATATTTTGTGTCCATATATTTCCATTGAATTCATGACCTACGAACTATTTTTTACGGAAGCAATAGACCATGAGACAATTCACTTCCAAAGAGAAACAAATTGAAAATCTCTGGACGAGTTTACGAGGACAGTGTTAACTCTTTCGCGGATTACGCGTAAAAATTTAATGTGCGCGTGTGGGCTGTCAAAAATAATTGTGGGGAAAGGCTAGAACACCTCTGGCGATGCGTAGAGCACCGGCCCAGTAGAGCGTTTCTATGGCTTCAAAGTGAGTTTGTAGTCAGCTAAGTAAAGCTTGTTACTATAGAAACTGTCTGACGAGTTCAGTTGAACAAAACACCGACGCTATAGCTAGCTTTGGTTAGCTATTAGGTTTTGACTATATCTACTAACTTAGTGTATAACGATTTTGACTTCTAGAATTTAGCGAAGGTAACTCTAGACCATTGTGCTTCCTTAGCGGTGCTGCTGGCTAGCTAGATCACGCTTGTTTATTAGTCACACCCCTTTCATCGCCCGGGATATTTCCAATTGAAGCCCCCGTGCAAGTTTGTTTGGATTCTTTATGTCAAGACAAGTTTGCTCAAATGAAGGTAGGATTTGATATTCCAGATTATTTAGTTAGGTGGTAATGTGTGATTGACCTTTTTAGTCACACCCCTTTCATCGCCCAGGATATTTCCAATTGAAGCCCCCGTGCAAGTTTGTTTGGATTCTCTATGTTCAAGACATCGACGTGAAGTTTGCTCAAATGAAGGTATGATTTGATATTCAGGGCTTATTCCAGCTTATTTAGTTAGGATGTAATGTGCGATTGACCAACCAAGTTTGTTAAGAAGCTTAGTTTTGTTATCTAGTAGACTACTTACTGAAACTAAAGCTATACTTGAGAGCTCCCCTTTGAATTAGCTCTGTCCTAAGTAGCTAAGTTTTGTTATCTAGTAGACTATGTAGTGAAACAAAAGCTATTCTTTGGGTTAGCTCTGTCCTAACAAGCTTACTTTTGTTGCTATCTCTTAGACTATTTAGAGAAACAAAAGCTATACTTGAGAGGACCCCTTTGGCTTAGCTCTGCCCTAAGAAGCTAAGTTTTCTTGTTATATAGTAGACTACTTACTGAAACAAAAGCTATACTTGAGAGCTCGTATGCTCTGTCCTAAGAAGCTAAGGTTTCTTGTTATCTAGTAGACTACTTACTGAAATAAAAGCTATACTTGAGAGCTCCCCTTTTGGTTAGCTCTGTCCTAAGAAGCTTATAGTTTTCTTGTTATCTAGTAGACTACTTACTGAAACTAAAGCTATACTTGAGAGCTCCCCTTTGGATTAGCTCTGTCTTAGTTTTCTTGTTAATGTTATCTAGTAGACTACTTACTGAAACAAAAGCTATACTTGAGAGCTCCCCTATGGGTTTGCTCTGTCAGTATAAAAAAAATCTAACAGTGTTGTTGAAGGGCTTTTCTAGTTTGTTTAGCTAGGTAGCAATGAATGACAAAGCTAAATCATGGTTTTGTTATAGGTTATGAATATATGATATGGTTATTCAGGTTTTGTATACATTATACATAACTAACAGTCTTAGTAGTGAAGTTTGGTATGATAGTCTTCAAAACATGGCAGTAGGTGCAGTGCAAATTTTGCATTGGTATCTTGTCTGAGATCTTTTTTTTTTTGACTCTGCAAACTTCACAGAGTGGTCTCCCTCCAAATGGCGCGTCTCTTGGGATTTCCTCGGGAAATGCCCTTTCTGTTAGCCTGAGTGGCATATCTGCTTGTGGGGAAATACGATGACGTTCAGTTATTGGGTGATGACCTTCAAGGAGCCCACGTGCAGCCTCCAGCCGAAACTCAAGTTGCATAAGTGGCTTATCGTTACTCATATTATATAATATATGAGCATTTACCACAGACAGGTCAAGTAAATGAAAAAATACTCTCTTCCACCACTTGTTAGATCTATGGGCATAGCCATAATAGAGTACCAGCTGGTCAGCTTTGTCCACTCCACCCATGTGCTGATTGTAGTCTTTTTACCACTTGTGGTTTTCTGATCACTTCTGATCCTCCTGTTACAGTTCGTGTCCTTCGCCTCTTTTCCATAATGTCATCTGAGTGGAAAGTCGAGAGCATGTTGACTACTCGCTTGTCCCGCCACTTGAGGCTCATCATGCTGTCATCCTGGATGAGCTCAGAGTACACTTCACCTGTCAAAAGGTAATACATACTTTTATTACCATTTGGTTCACAATTTTGTTATTACCCTCATCAAGTTTCAAATCCTGGAAGGAACGGGACAGCCCCTTTGAGTTGGCCCTCACAGTGCCACAAGCTTGAAAGCCATTCTTTATCAGGTCAGCAAAGAGTGATGGTGACGAATAAAAATTGTCAGTGTAAATGTGGTATATAGCCCATACCACATATATCTTTCACAAGATCCATCACCACCCTGTGAGCCAAGCCTTTCTGTGGCTGCTCCTTGCCTGCAATTAGTGGAGATGATTATTTTTCTTAGTGTAAGCATATTGCATTTACCTGTGTACAGCTGGATATTGCACACATATCCAGTTTTAGATTCAGCAAAAACCCATGCTTTTATGCCCCATTTTGTTGGCTTTTTTGGCATGTACTGTATCCAAGAAAGTCTTCCTTTGAAACTAATGATGCTTTCATCAATTGACAATTTCTGAGCTGGTGTGTATATCGACTGGAATGCTTCTGTTATTTTGTCCAGAAATGGCCGAATTTTGTACAGCTTGTCATAGTTGTTACTGGAGCGGTCTGGCTGCTTTTTGCTGTCATTGAGATGGATGTGCTTGAGCAGCAACTCAAATCTTCTCCCAGACATTATTCTGCTGAAATTTGTGGAGCAAAATGGCCATTTTGTACTCCAGCAGCACCTGCGTAAGTTTTTTATTTCATATTTCATAATTATATTGCTTTATGTAATGTAGTTTTGTAACCTCAATGTAGGGTATCCAACAAGACAAATCGCAATGATGGTGGCTATTAGAGGTTCCATTTCCTCTCTTTTCATTGGGCAGCGTAGCCAGTCGTGGTTTCTTGCATGTGGATGATCATTCATGTATTCCCTAGATGCATCCATTTGTTGCTGTGCATACCTGAAGTTGTGACATATTATACTTGATGTATGTATATATGTATATATAATTATTATACCTAAAAACTGTTGTATGACAGAGAACAACATGCCATACCTCAAGTTATGGCATGTTGTACAGGCGGAGATTTTGAAGGGTGAAAAGTACGCCCACCTGGACTCGGCATACAAGTTTGTACCTGTGGCGGTAGAGACATGTGGATCCTTTGGGCCTCAAGCAAAGGCATTCTTCAGGGAGTTGGGACGCCGCCTGAGGTCAGTGACTTATGAAGAGGACTCCCATCAACATCTTCTTCAGCGGATTTCTGTGGCTGTGCAGCGTGGGAATGCAGCCTCAGTAATGGGATCTTTGCCATCAGGGTTGGGGACGAGCCATTTCCCTAGTCATCGCATGAACTTTTAAACTTTTTAACTTGAGGTATGGCATGTTGTTCTCTGTCATACAACAGTTTTTAGGCATACTATTATATGTTATTATTATACCTCATCGTTTCATTGAAAATTATGTCCAACACTGCTGGAGTGAAGAACAGCCTGAAGAAATCTACAGGCCCTTTTCCAGTGACGTCCACATTTATTCCCGCATTTCCTGTACAGGGTTGTTCTGAAGTCAAAAAAAAAATGTTCTGTTATTATTTATGGTATATATATATAGAATGCATATAACAAGCATATACCTGGACACATGATTACCAATGACACTACAAAAGTTTTTGGGATTCGGCAAGCAAATGATGCTTATAATTATAACGAAACAAACTCGAGGGTCATGGGGAATATAGTGGTCTTGATTTTGTACCTGAGAAGGAAGCAGGAATGGGAGTAGGTGGAGTTGACAGAGGTAACGAGGGTGTGGCTGTGAAGGTTGCTGTCGTTGGCAAGCCATTAGATTCTGAATCGGGGCTGTCTTCCAAAAGAGAGCTATTAGATACTCGAGGAGGTGCTTCGTCCTGGAGACCTATATCTTCGTCCTCGTCCACGTAGCCGTGAAGTCGCTGTCTTGAGTCACCGCTAGGTAGGCCCGACATATAATTCAATAAAAATTCGGGGTCCGATGGTAAATAGGTCCTACGCTGTTCGCTCATTTTATAGCCCTGTTCAGTGGTAAAAAAAATTCAGTGGTTAAAAAAAAAAATGAAGGATAGAAAACAGAGCAACAGCGAACTGCATCAAGAAGAACACAATAATTTTTTCAGCCGCCCGACAGCGACGGTACAGCGCAAGCGCACAAATGCGCCCGTATCCGCTAAAGAGAGCCATTGAATAAGGATAGCTTGCGTAAGAGATCCCTATGCAGTAGCTGGAGGTGACTAAGAGATCCCTATGCAGTAGCTGGCAGTGACTGAGAGATCCCTATGCAGTAGCTGGCAGTGACTGAAAGATCCCTATGCAGTAGCTGTAGTTGACTAAGAGAACTCTGTGCTGTAGCAGGGAGTGACTGAGAGTTCCCTATGCAGTGGCTGGCAGTGACTAAGAGATCCCTATGCAGTAGCTGGCAGTGACTGAGAGATCCGTATGCAGTAGCTGGAGGTGACCAAAATATCCCTATGCAGTAGATGGAGATGACTGAGAGCTCCCTATGAAGTAGCTGAAGGTGACTATGCAGTAGCTGGAGGTGACTAAGAGATTCCTATGCAGTAGCTGGAGATGACTAAAAGATTCCTATGCAGTAGCTGAAGATGACTAAGAGATCCCTATGCAGTAGCTGGCAGTGACTGAGAGATCCGTATGCAGTAGCTGGAGGTGACCAAAATATCCCTATGCAGTAGATGGAGATGACTGAGAGCTCCCTATGAAGTAGCTGAAGGTGACTATGCAGTAGCTGGAGGTGACTAAGAGATTCCTATGCAGTAGCTGGAGATGACTAAAAGATTCCTATGCAGTAGCTGAAGATGACTAAGAGATCCCTATGCAGTAGCTGGAGATGACTAAGAGATTCCTATGCAGTAGCTGAAGATGACTAAGAGATCCCTATGCAGTAGCTGGAGATGACCAAGAGATTCCTATGCATTAGCTGGAGATGACTAAGAGATTCCTATGCAATTGCTGGCATGAATAAGAGATCCCTATGCAGCAGCTGGAGGTGACTTAGCTGGAGATAGCTAAGAGATCCCTATGCAATTGCTGGCATGAGTGAGAGATCCCTATGCAGTACATAGAAATTGCCAGTTGTGTTCACTTCTGTACTCAAATATCTTAAGGAGCGAGATATTCTCAGCACTTCCTCTCTTCTCTGCCCCATCTGGTGTCTGGACGAGCCACAGCCAATGCATAATCTCACTCATTTTACAATTATTACTTTCCTGTTGCTAATATTCGCAAGTGGTAAGACTAGGAAAATTTATCAACAACGAAACTATCCATAATTAAGGGTATGTACACACAATACTACACCAATGTATATATATTGAGTATATAATGGCAGCGTGTCACACCGGATATTTGGCCAGGGGAGATTGGGTGGCAACCTATGCTTGTGCTGCTCTATGATGGTTTGAGGAACTCTATGCAATAGAGGAGGCCTGGAGTGTTTCCACAGGATATACAGGCAGCCACAAGGCTGGCACTCCTACGGCAAACCTGGTACATGGCGAGACAACAAATTGCCTGTCAACAGCACAGGATCCTGTCGACAGTTGTGGCCGTGCAACCGCCCAGGCAGTACATAACCTGCCAGAAAAATCTAGGACCATGCTCTTAGCTAGCTCTTGGCTTATCATACACAGAAGGAATGAACAGCAGCACTTGGCAGGCTGCATTGTAACATTACAATACTCTAGCATAAGGAATTTGTATATTTATAGGAATATTAGCATCAGCACTGTCACTTTTTTTTAATTCTTGGGGGAGAAGGTAGGAGGGAACCTGAACTTTAGGGGTGGGGGAGAGGAGGGATATCCCACATCAGACACCCTCCTCCTCACCCCTCTGTATAAAAAGCTGCATACATGTAGCTAAGCACAAGACTTCATTTCCTGTTAGCTCATGCAATTCCTGATACTACAACTGAGAGGACAGGGAACCCATCAGATATACTTCAATCCTGAGTAGAACCAGAAATGTTGACAGTTCCCGATTAGCACTCAAAGTCATAAGAGCCATATTGAATTGCTGCTAATCACAACGCACCCACCATATGCATGACATCATCACTACCTTACGCATGACATCACTGATGGAATGGTTTCAAACACATTTGAGCAGACCCTTCACAACCCACTATCAACAGTGACTCATGCTTCAACAGAAAGTACTTCAGGCAGCGAATGATCCTGCCCAAATATCAAATATGTATAAGAGCAATTTGAAAGCTTTCTCAGGTCAACCATCTTAACCCAGTGCCAAGCACATGCAGACAAGTCTGACACACCTTGCACAGCTGAGGGCATATGCAATATTTAGCTAAACGTGGCTGTCTGGATGTGTAGGTCAACAAAACCATAACCCCCCACCTCCCTCAAACACCTTCCCTCCCCTCTCTGCACAAATATCTTCACAGTAGATAATATGTCAGCACAGGAATGCACTTGGTAATCTTTAACTCATCCAGAACTGATGACCACTGCAGCGGTCTTCTCTGATGATGCTTATGCATGTGGTAATCTTCAGCTCATCCAGAACTGATGACCACTGCAGCGGTCTTCACTGATGATGCTTATGCATGTGGTAATCTTCAGCTCATCCAGAACTGATGACCACTGCAGCAGTCTTCACTGATGATGCTTATGCATGTGGTAATCTTCAGCTCATCCAGAACTGATGACCACTGCAGCGGTCTTCACTGATGATGCTTATGCATGTGGTAATCTTCAGCTCATCCAGAACTGATGACCACTGCAGCGGTCTTCACTGATGATGCTTGTGGATACTTTAAAAGAGTAAACTTCTGAAAATCTCTAAGCACCTTCTTTGGCCCACAAAAATGCACATACATGTACATGTATGCCAAGATAGACACCATACACTCATACACATGTCACCACATCACACATACTACAGGCACACACACAAACACACACCCAGAGGGAGAGAAACACACACACAGAGGGAGAGAAACACACACACAGAGACACACACAGCACAAATACAAACACAACCAGATAAACACATGCACGCATGCACGCATGCACGCACATGCACACATGCACACACACAGTGCAACTGCATGGAAGTGAAGTAGAGGCAGTTCCTTGACAAGCAGTAAGCTGATGATAATACTTATGTTGGTTCTGAACTTATAGCTGCATCCAACAGTGAGGGAAAGCAACGTCAGGTGACTGGAGCGCACACCTTTGCTGCCTGAGAGTTCACATTACGAGCATGCCTAGTGGTGGGTTATATTAGTATTAGCATTGGCCTATTGAGACATGTCACAAGGAGCCACTGAACATTATTATGCGACACCTCTCTACAGGAAAACGGAAAGATAAATCTAGAAATGCAATGAGCATTCTTATAATCCGTTCAGGGAGAAGGAAATTGTATGAATGTTTCAATTACTTTCCCTAAGCTTAGAATGAGCTTTCCTCCACAGAGACACACCACCCACACAGTATCATCAAAACAAAGAATAGTTAATACTGCCCCATGGGTACCATCAGTCCTGGGCCCATGCTGGTCAATGTCAATGTTGGCCCAGGCTGGTGACTGTCAGTACTGGCCCAAGCTGGAAATTATCAGTGGCAGGGCCAAAGGCTGGCTGGCAGTACTGGCCCATCGAAATTATCAGTGCAGGGCCAGGCTGGTGACTGACAGTACAGGGCCAGGCTGGTGACTGTCAATGCATGGCCAGGCTGGTGATTGATAGTGCTGGACCTGAGCTGGTGAAAGTCAATGCTGTCCCAAGCTGGTGCTTGTCAATGCTGGCCCAGGCCAATGACTCTCAGTGCTGGTCCGGGATGGTGACTCTCAGTGCTAGCCTAGTAGGTGACTGACAGCACTGGTCCAGAACTGGTCACTATAAGTGCTGGCCCAGGCTGACTGCTCTAAATACAGATTCAGGACGGCATAATTGCCAGTGCTGACATAGGCTGTTTATAATAGTGCTCGCCCAGAGCTAGAGAATGTCAGTGCTGGCCCAAGCTAGGTCAGTGCTGACCCAGGCTGGTGACACTAACTGCTGGTCCAGGATGGTTAGAGTCAGTGCTGACCCAAACTGGTGAATGTCAGCGTTTGCTCAAGATGGTGACTAAGTGCTTGACCAAGCTTGAATTTGTCAGTTCTGTCCCAGGCTGGTGAACAAGGGTTGGGGCAGGCTGGTGAATCTCAGTTGGCAGAGGCTAGTAAATGTCAGTGCTGTCCCAAGTTTGTGTCTGTCAATGCTGGTCCAGGTTGGTGACTGTCAGTGCTGGTCCAGGCACATGACTATCAGTGCTATTCAAAGTTGGTGACTATCAGTGCTGGCCCAAGATGGTGAATGTCAGTGCTGGCCCAGGTGTCGGGACCAGACCTGAGATAGAAGAGTTAGACTAGAGAATGATAGTGCTGTCCCTAGTTTATCAACACTTGCAAGCAATATAAATCATTGGTTAAAACATATCTTATCCTCTCAACACTTTAATGCTGATTCACAATATGCAAAACACGCAAGCGATGCGATGCGGTGCGAAGGCCTAGCAGCATATTGTGAACCAGCCTTTAGTCTGAGAGGCTGATTAATAGTTGTATAATTGATATTGACTGTCAGTGCTATCCCAATTTGGTGAGTGTCAGTGCTGGCCGAGGCTAGTGACTGCCAGTGCTGGACTAGGCTAGTGACTGCCAGTCTTCTCCTAAGTTGGTGACTGTCAATGCTGGCCCTGGATGGTGATTGTCAGTGCTGGCCCAGGCTAGTGACCAGTGCTTTCCCAAGTTTGGTGACTGTCAGTGCTGGCCCAGGGTGGTAACTCAAGTTGGTGACTGTCAATGCTGGCCCAGGAGAGTGACTGCCAGTGCTGTCCCAGGTTATTGAGAGCCAGTGTTGTTCCAAGTTGGTAACTGTCAGTGTTGTCCCAAATTGATGACTGTCAGTGCTGGTCCAGGGAGGTGACTGTCAGTGCTGGTCCAGGGAGGTGACTGTCAGTGCTGGTCCAGGGAGGTGACTGTCAGTGCTGGTCCAGGGAGGTGACTGTCAGTGCTGGTCCAGGGAGGTGACTGTCAGTGCTGTACCAGGCTAGTAAGTGTCAGTATCTAGAAGTTAGCTTTTAGGGGGGAGAACAGTCGGCAGCTATAATATTAGTCTCGAGGCCACACTATTCACGCATGTTGAAATATTTCCTTGGAATTAGACCCTCGAGACTACAGCTATATATATATAGCTATCTAGATGATATACACAGAATAATCAGTGTGGTAGAATTTTCATCTTATAATATAAACAACAATTGAGTCATATTCGAATGCGTCGATCATAACGACGAGAATGCCATTTCCTTACAATTTCCTCAGATTGTTCATCAGTTAAAGTGTTAGCAGAAACATGCAAACAGTGAGCTAAGTGTTCTGGTAACATTCGCTGTCGTAATCTAATGCAAATTCTACCCATTGTACTAAAACTCCGTTCAACCGAGGCTGTACCAAGAGGACATACAAGAATAATCTTTGAAACTATTGAAAGAGAAGGAAAGGCATCTGCAAGATCACCCTGAGAAGCCAGTTTCTGCAATACAAGTTTTGCAGTTGGAGATTCTAGTTTTGATGCTTGTACCTTTAAGTAGTTTTGAAATGTCTTCCACTCATCCTGAAGATCAGATACATTTAGGCTGGAATGAAGAGAAGCAAGTTGAAACACTTCCTATTGAAGTAGCACTATTGCAGCAACTTTTGTCATTAAACCGTTTCTTGATGTTTTCAGATAAGGCTTTGATGTACAGAATTACTACACTTTTGTGGATTTCTTGATCAGTATGTTTGGTACTATCCAAAATAGGAAATGTACTTTCCTGAATAAAATTTGTATCACTTGCACTGTACTCTTTTTGGCTGGATATTTCATTTAATCGGCCAATTACTGTCTTTAGGAGATCAGGAACATCACACAGGGCTGCATTGTAGTGCTGAAGTTGAAGAGCGAGTTTACAAACTGGATCCAAGATATCTTTAACTGCAAATAGCAGGATAACTGACTTGCGATCTTGAAAAGTCAGCAGTAAGCCACCAGCTTCACTTGAAAGATCTCCTGACTCTTGATGAAGATGCTGAAGTGTAACATTTATTCCTTTCAGACACTTAACAACAGCTTTCACTGCTCTATAATGGGAAGTCCACCTTGTATCTCCTGCCCTTACCAATGCCAAATCAGGTTCTTGAAGTACCTCTTGAACTTCTTTGAGTGCATGAGTCTTCTTCGGACTAACAAAAAATAGATGCCACAAGCTATTCATTGCAGAGAATAACTGTTAATTTTTTTTTATGATTGAACACAGGCAAGCTGTAAAAGGTGGCTTTTATAGTGAACATAATATGTTGCTTCCTCACATTTCTCATTCTTTATTTGGACCTGAACTCCAGATATGTGACCAGACATATTGCTAGCTCCATCAAAGGCCAGCCAAACAACTTTGAATGTCAATCCCTCTGCTTTCAAGAATGGAGATAATACCACCTGTTATAACTTCTGCAGTTTCATCTGGAACATTCTGTATATCCAAGAAGCATTCATTTGTGCAGCCAGCAGTAGTAAGGTACCGCATACATACAGTACGATTTTTCATATCTGTTGCTTCATCACCCATTAGTGACAAAAATGGGGAGCCAGATATTTCATACACTGTTTTGCTGTCTATGTACTCCAATAGTTTTTACCATTTCCAGAGAGGTTGCTAAAGACTTGTATGTAGCATTTTTTCCCTTATCGCCTGCCAATTTGCTAGATGATTGCTTTCATCTAGATCAGTGCAAAGTTCAATCAAACTTTCGTACTTTGTTTGTGCGAGCAACTTCGTTTTCATTAGCCAGTATGCTACTTTTACATACTTACTGAGCATAAGTAGGTTTTCAGATTTTTGTGCATTACTGGAACACTGAAGTTGAGTAAATACTGATCCTCTACTTTCTACTTCATTACACATTTCAGCCTGAGAAACAGCTTGCTTGTGTGAATTTGATAATTGATGCTTCAAAACCTTATTATTCTTGGCTGAAGATCCTGTTGCCTTGCTCCATTTTATGAATTGCTTTGAAATGAAGTTCCATCAGAATCTTTAGGTAGACGATGGCTACCACTGCTTGCAAAAACTTACAGAAGGCTCCTCTTCCACTTCCATCAGAAACCAACCAAGGATGCTTAGTACACTATCTGTAGACAATGGATTTGGATTTGGCTACTTTCTTCACCATAGGTGGAACCAATTCATGTTGATCACCATCATTACTAGTTACCTGCAGATCACTTGTGAGTGAAGTATAGTCCATTGAATCCTGTGCTACAAAGCTACACTCAACACTTTGAGACTCAGAACAACTACTAACCTAAAGAGATAGGCTTCTTTGTCGTAATCACTAGCTAAATCTTAGATGACTAATGCTCTATTCAGAGAAAACTTGGCAATTATAATTTGTGGTTAACACCTTTCATTTTGTCTAACCATGAGAATAGCCTTTCTATTATCTTATCTTTTGAATATATTAGGGGGGGAATTGGAAGTTTTGGGGAATCTTCCCCCCCTAACGGCCCTGGATAAAAGACTGGTCAGTGCTGGTCAAGGCTGGTGAGTGTCAGTGCTGGTCCAGGGTGTTAAATTGTCAGTGCTGGCCAAGGGTGGTGACTGTCAGTCTGGCCGAGGGTTGTGACTATCAGTGCAGTAATGGCCAAGGCTAGTGACTGACATTGCTCTCCGCAGTTGGTGAGACTGTCAGTGCTGTCCCAACTTGGTAACTCTCAGTGTTGGCCATGCTCGTGACTGTTAGTGTTGGCTCAGGCTGATGATTGTCTGTGCTGGCCAAGGCTGGTGATTGTCTGTGCTGGCCCAGGCTGGTGACTATTAGTGTTGGCTCAGGCTGATGATTTTCTGTGCTGGCCAAGGCTGGTGATTGTCGTGCTGGCCCAGGGTGGTGACTGTCTGGGCTGGTCCAGGGTGGTGACTGTCAGTTCTGGCCCATGCTAGTGAGTGTCGATGCTGGCCCATGGTGTTGAATGTAAATGAAGGCCCAGGCTGGTGACTTTCAGTGCTGGCCGAGGGTGGTGACTTCAGTACTGGCCCAGGGATCCAGGCTGGTGACTGTCAGTGCTGGCCCAGGGTGTTGAATGTCAATGCAGGCCCAAGCTGATGACTGTCAGTGCTGCCCCAAGGTGGTGAGTGTCAGTGCTGGCCCAGAGTGGTGACCGTCAGTGCTGGCTCAGGATAGTGACTGGACTGGCAGCGTGGCCCTGGCTAGTGACTGCCAGTGCTATCCCAAGTTGGTGTCGTCAGTACTGGACCAGGCTAGTGATTACCAGGGCTGTCCCAAGTTGGTTTCGTCTCTGCTGGTCCATGCTAGTGAGTGTCAGTGCTGGCCCAGGGTCTTTAATGTCAGTGCTGGTCCATTGTCAATGTGGTCCAAAGTTGATGAATTTTATTGCTGGCCCAGGCTAGTGACCAGTGCTATCCCAAGTTGGTGACTGTTAGTACTGGCCCAAGTTGGTGACTGTCTGTGCTGGCCCAAGTTGGTGACTATCAGTGCTGGTGACTGCCATCTGAAGCATCACATTTCCCACCTACAATGTACTATATTAATATACATATATCCAGGACTATAGGCAAAACTTAAAACATGAATAATTAGGAAGCATTCTAGCCGAGCTTTTTTTCCTGCCATGAAACCAGTGGAATTTATTTTGCACAACCCATCATGAGATGATGACCAACATGAGTTTACCTTAAGCAGAATGTATCAATGATGGCCAGTCTCATCATTTGCATGTTCAAACTAAACCATTAACAAATTTGCTGCGCTATGAATTAGTGGCTTACATGCTATGAATTAGGAACACACCTGGCTTACGTGTATGCATGAATTAGTAACATACCTGACTTACATGCTTACATGGTCACAGGATCTATTTTTCAAAATGGGATTAGGAGAGGCTGACGGGGAAACTGTAAGGGCTTGAATTTGATAGTAAAGTTGCTGGCAACAGTCGAACCCTTGGGAGTAAGACTTCCCTCTGGCTAGTTTGGCCAAGATGGTGTCCCAATCACATGAGTGAGAGGCACTTTCTTTAGAGATGCAAAGCAAGTGTGTGTATTATAATATGGAAGGGCCAAATGAGAGAACTGTCTTGTCCGCCTCATAGCTGATATTTCGCTCTCTCCCTCCATGAGTTATATACATGTATGGCATGCATCATACTTAAGGTAGAGATTTGGACTACACCTCCACCTGTGGAGCAATGAGGCAATATAAACACACGATCACCTGATCCAGACATTGGACACTGTATACCACCCAGTAAACTCCTCCAGGCCCTGGACCAGGCAAAGTAATACAAACATGAGCAGGCAATCAGCAAGATTAGGAATTAGTTCCCAGCCCAACACTGAGACTAGAGTCTTAGCAAGGTTTTGACAGGTGAAGAACAGTCTGGTCACCATATGACTAGGTAAAAAAATTAATTTTATTCTCAAAAATGTCACAATTAGCAAGTGGGATGGACTCGTTAATTAAAAGTTTGAAGGCCTCTACGATGGGGTGGAAGCCAGGATAATATCGGACTGAGGTCAGTTGAGGTGATTTGGGATAGAGAGGGGACTTCGGCAGAGGTGTCCTTTGTCACCAACAGTATTCATCATAATTATATGTGTTTAGAATGCTGCATGAACTAGAGGGAGCAGAGCTGGGATTGAATGTGTATGGTACATGGTGTGGAACATTCTATGCAGATGATATTGTGCTGTTGGCGGACACAGGAGAGAAGTTGCAAGAGATATTGGATATGGTGCAAAACATGCTGTAAGATGGAAGTTGAAGTTTAATGAGAAGAAGAGTAAGGTAATGGTCATTGGTAAATGGAGCAATAGTGTGAAGTGGAATATTGATGGAGAGGAGCTAGAAGTAATTGAAGCGTTCAGATACCTGGGTGTGTGGTTTGATGAGAAACTGAGAGGGAATGCACACTTGGAGGAAATGAATATAAAAGCGGATTAGAAGTGTAGTAACTGTGGATGAGTAAAGTTAACGGAAAACGGAATGGATAGGGTAGGATGGTGTTGAAGCTGTTGGCTAGGCCTAGCCTGGTACACGCTGCTGAAGTGTGGCTAACTGGAGTACAGACTTGTTGTAAGAAATTAGAGTCGGCTCAGTTGAAAGGAAGAAACCTAGTAAGAGCTAGCAACACAGTGACAGGAGTGGAAATGCTGGGGGACTTGGGATGGAAGAAGTTGGCAGAGAGGAGGGAGGAGAAAAAAATCCTGACGGTAGAAAGATAGCACAGGTGGAGGAGGGTGGACTGGTAAAGGTTGTGGTAGACAAGCTATGAATGGATGAAGGGATATCATAGGTTGGTGGGAAGAATATATTATACTGTTGAGGAGGATATATGATCTGAATGCTGAGCTAGGGTCAGTGAGACACTGGAAGGTGAAGATGAAGAAGAGAAATATGTGTGATTAGGAGGATGACGAGAGTATGAGCAGTTTGAGTGGTATAGGTTGGCACAAGATGAGGAGCAGAAATGTATACAAGGTCATTACAGGGATATGAGGGAGTGAGGTTGATGTTTAGGTTGAGGCCAGGGTCAGCAGTCTATTGCAGGAGGACAAGAAGCAATGTAGGCTGTGTAGTGATATATGATAGATGCGTGTTGTGTGACAGGAAGGAAGTGGAAGATGTGGGTCACTTTCTAATAGGCTGTGATGAATTAGGAAGAGAATGGAAAGTGTTAATGAATGAGCTGGATGGAATTGAGGGAGCTGGAATATGGTTGGAGGAGTTTGAGAGGGTGAGCACTGAGGGGAAGGTGGCATTGTTGTTTGGGAAAGAGGTGGGGAGGGGGTGAGTAATCAGGTGATGGTGGAATTGTGTGGGTGCATTTTGCAGTGTTTACCCAGAACTTCACGATCCGGAAAGCCAGCCGAGGGGATATGTGCTGAAGAGCAGGTCAGGCCAGTAATATATTATTTCTCAAGTGGAAAAATCGCAGTACCAGAGAGGGCATAGATATTAATACAATGACCCGCTAACAACTATCAATGCTGAACTAACCATGTCCAACTACGGTGCCTATTTTTAAGCGTGAGTGTATACGTTTCTTCATTGATGAAGTGATCTACTCACGTGAGGGCACTACATGGGGTGACTGGCTTGCATATGCTGTTGGCTGCCCTTTTATTGCTCAGTCTTGATGCGACTGTTCTTGGCTCTGTTTCTAACCTCTGGTGGGACACCCAGCTCCTAGTTACGCTACTTTCCTAGAACCTGGTCAACAAGGAAGATGGTGCAGTCCAAATGTTTATTGGTATCCCTTGTTTGGCAGGAGCTAAAGAGTGTAATCCATCAAGGAGTAACTCCTTATATTAGTTAAATCTACTTTTTAATGGCTGATAGGGTAAACCTTCTCCCCTTCCAAAATATAGCCATGCTCATATCTCTGGTAAAACGCAGTCTAAAGACTAGTTTTGGCTGCTATTAGCCCCAAATAGCCTCCCAGTTTGCCTTAATAATACTCTAAGATAGTAAAGCAGCAGTCCTCAAAACCATAAAATATTGAAGGATTTATTTATTGCAAAAAGTATTGTGCAATCACACTTGCTCCATGCTCTTCACGATCAGAATTGCATAACAATCATCCTCCACTTACTCAAGCCACAGCTAGAACAAATGGCTCACTTAGTTCTGCTGTTTGTGGAATTCTCACTTCTGGCTACTCTTACCATGTCCAAAACAGGATGTTTCTCTTTACAACCTTGTGAGGGGGAAACAATTGTAGATGTACTTCCATGGTTTTTATGAGCATAATTTTTTTGGAATGGGGTAACAGTGATTATTGTATGTTGTTCGTTTACACTTCAAAATGTAACTATTTTCATTCCTGTAGATGCTACCACAGAACCAGTTACTGATGTTACTACTACCATAACAGTGATGATAGCATTGAGAGGTGCATCAAAGTAGCACTGATTGGAAGTATAGGGGGTAGAACTTCTGCAGTGATCATGCTGATTCTGATACCCATTATCATTACCATGGTAAGAAAGGTACATTATATAAATTCATACTAGAAAGTTTGAATGTTTACTTAGCCCTTAGCTATCATTATGCATTTCATGCTTATTGGAGATACATGTTCACACAGCGACGGGTGCACATGTGTGTGTCTATACAGTGTGTGTACAGATGTGTGTGTACTCTATGTGTAGATTATGTTATATGCATAATTGTGTATGTGTGTGCTGACATGTAAAGTTTGTGTGTAGATCAGTGGTTTATATTCATGCAGTGTAGGATATTATATAGGAAATTATATTCAGACATTAGATAGTTTCCAAACATCTCATGAATTTGTTTCCAAATAAATAAATTTGCTATGTAAAAATGTTCGAGGAACACTAATGAATGCTCTAGAATACATGCATGTGCACGACCAGTGTGTTATTTTGCAAACCGGTTACTAGTCTTATGTCTGTGTTTTCTTGTGGTTATTTATGCAAATTAACTTCATACATATTCTATCTTGGTTTTTGCCATTTCATGTCTTGGTTTTATGCCTATCTTGCTTTTTGCAAACGCATATTATAGTTTTACAAGTTTTCTTCTTCTAGTCTGAGTTTTGTTATATAAGGAGTTTGATATTTAGACCTTCAATCTTAGCCTTTCAACAGACATTTTAGCCAATACCGTATTTGCCGGAGTATAAGTCGCACCAGAATATAAGTCGCACCCCCCAAAGTTGGCCATCATTTTGAAAATCTATAATACATGTAGTTGGAGTATAGGTCGCATGCGCAATGACAATAGGTAAAGTTTCGAATACCACACTTTCCTTCCTTTAGCGCATCTCGGCAGCATTGTCAAAACACTCTTCTTCTTTCTCCAGTCCCTGACCGATTTTTCACTGACTCTATACTCCCTTACCGCTGCTCTGTTTCCGAACTTCTCTGCATACCCAACTACTTTGAGCTTAAAGCCAGCAGTGTAACTCATTCGCTTCCCAGACATTTTATCGACACACGTGCCACTAGAGACCCCGCCCAGTTGTTTAAGGAAAAGCGGCATGTTTGGATTATAAGTCGCACCCCTGAATTGGAGAAGAAGATTTGGAGCTACTACTGCGACTTATACTCTGGAAAATACGGTATATAGAAACGTTGCTCATCAGTGAAGAAGCAGCCAAATAAAGGAAGGTGAAGCATGCTTATTAAAGAAATGGGTGACTCAGAATATGACTGTGAGAAGTTATGTTTGTAATAAATGTTTTCTTTAATGCATGAGATATATACATAGTATATGTCTTTATGTACATGCATATAAACATGCTTGTTTGCATATATGCATTCAATTTTGCATGTGTGCTACATTAGTCTATATATGCTAAATAAAATATGAACTACATACAAGATTATATAAAACAAACAACTATTAATCAATTAACTATAAGGGAGTGCTCATTATGTCGATGACAGTGAGGTAGATCAACCTTTACCATATATAATCATGTATACCAGTTGATAATTTTTACTACTCGTTATACAGGTCTAAAAAAGTGGTTTAATGTTCTAAACAAACTCTCAGTTGACATAATAACCTTCTCAATAATCCACTTCAATTTTTTACTCTCTCGACATCCTGACTAGAAACTCTAGCCTTAATCAGGAATAATTTTGCTTAGTCTATAATTTTAATTAGCTAGATATCCCACCACATGATATAAACTAAAGTCTTAGCATCTCATTAGTCCTGATGAAGGTTAGAGCATCTGCTGATTATTGAGAGGTCATTGTAATTGTATTGTAATTAGCAGCTACTAAGTAGTAAGCACCCAACACCTTGATTATGCCCATCTAGACTAAGCCCACATTGATGTGGCATGCACAATCATCCGAATACCTAGACTATGCCAATAAAGATGTCATGATACTACTACAATTGGTGAAACATTTTGCACCATCCTTGTGGCATCTAGTTTCCATGTGGCATTCCACTTCGCACAATTCTCCTCCAGCTACTATGAGAAAATATGTTGCACTGAGCAAAACTTGATCCCCTGCTATCTTGACATGTAACATGACCATTCAGTTTTCCATTGGCGGGATGTTTTCTTTTTTCTTTGCTGGTTCATTATAATCAGAATTCTCAAGAGTAGCTAATCCTACAGAGAAAGCATGTAGCCTGATTATTGAGTGAAATGATTATTGAGTGAAATGATTATTGAGTGAAATGATCACGATGCACCTGCATGCACTTTTGTGGTGATGCCATATTAACTATGTAAGTCTTGTGGTTTGGCACATTTTTGATTAGCTCATTTTTTTTAAATGCAACAAGTATACAGTGAATTTATTTTTATGTCCGTCACCTAAACCCCTTGGACAAAGGTAATTGTTTCCTGTTCCACTGGATAAAATTTTGAAAAATATGAAATTCCTAGACTGCCCAGGAAATCCCATGTAAAGTTGGCAAGAAGGATCAGGCTTTTATAGTGGCTAAGGATGTGTTGCAAGCCAACTCACTAATCATCATGCTAGTGCAAAACACCTTATCATTGCATGATGCATCTCAATATGGTTTGGATTCAGTCTTATCACATGTTATGGAAAATGGCTATGAAAAACCAATCACTTACTCTTCTAGAACTCTGGGTGCAGCTGATAAAAATTACTCACAGCTAGAGAAGGAATGGTTAGTGATAATATTTGGTGTTACCAAATTTCATACCTACTTCTATGTAGACCATTTATTGTTAAGTCTGACCATCAACCTCTGTCTTATCTGCTTAAGGAATCTAGACAGATTCCACCACTTCCACCATCACAAATTTATGATAGGCACATGCTGGGAAGAAATTGGGATGCTTTGAAGAGGTTACCTAACTATTAGGAGACCTAATTCATCTGCTAATATAAATTGAATATGACTAGTATTAGTGGGTGTGGTAGACATCAAGTGTGAATGACCAAATATCCAGTTTCAAGCAAAGTACTAACTTATGTTATGCATGGATGGCTATATCATCATGACAGAAGGGAAGACCTGAAACCATACTGAGTAAGTCAGAAGGAACTTATTACCCCGCGCTATTTGCTATGGGGATCACAACTGTTAATTGCACAAATAGGGTGTTGGAAGAAATCCATGAGTCTCACACAGGATCATCCAAGATGAAGGCCTTAGCCAGGTTTTATGTATGGTGGCCATGCATGAATATAGACATTATTTGGATGGCTAGAAGCTGTACTATATATATATTTGTCAAGTGCAACTGCCACCTCCTCAACCTTGGAAGTGGCCAGAAACACTCTGGAGTCGACTGCATCTGGATTGTGCACGTATATAGTGAAGTATATACAAACATCTATGCGTATTAACATTATTATGTACCCCCTTACCCGTTTTTCGTTCCCTTACCTAACGCATGCGCACACACACATCTGTCACTTGTCCATGCACTGCTATTCATTGGAAGCTACTTTATATCCTTGCTGATCCAATGATCAAATGTGTAACGCACTATCCTCTATGCATGGACAAGTGCCCGAATAGCATCTGGTAGTCTTCCTGCGATCACCTACAAAGAATCTGCATACCGATCGGATACTCCTGGGTGATACTCCATTTGACACCCACCCACCTCATGGCCATCCACTGTCCATTCCCAGGATGCGAGTATACCATCGCCGAAGGCACTGACCCTGGCATTGCCCCAGTACTCCTATCAACCCACGCCCTGATCCACCGAAACACCAGAGCCAAACCCGCCCCGGTGAAAAGACCGGAAGTCTCCTCTGGTGGGACGACAGAGGCCTGGATGTACTTCCTCCAACGCTAGAGGTCATATGTTCAGGCCGTCCAACTATTTGATGCGGACATACCAGTGCAATTACTAGAGTGTTCCGACACGAAACTGAGACGTGACTTCACGAGAAACTCGATAGACCCTTTACCCATCGAAGGGTCGACGGAGGAAGCACTCCTCGCTGCCATCAAGTCCCTAGCTGTCAGATCATAAAACCCGAAGGTGGCCAGGGTAGCCCTCTCCCGAATGACCCAGGACCGTACAGAGCCCATCCGCGCCTTCGCAGCACGCCTCAGAGGACAGGCCGAAGTCTGCCGGTTCCTTAAGAAGTGCCCAAACTGCGACGGCATGACAAACCAGGGGGAGGAGCGAGTGGCCGACCAGCTCTGCATAGGCCTGGTGGATGCGGAGATCCAAGAGAATCTCCTTAAGCATCCGGACCAGGACCTCTCGGTGGAGGAGACCATCAAATTCATCGAGGTGCGGGCTGCAGGAAAGCGTTCGGCCCTGTCCATCTCAACCCCGACCTCCTCCAGCGCCATCTCCCACTACGAAGACGAGGACACATCAGCCGTTGCCAGCTCATTCAAGAAGCTGCAACGCTGCCCAAACCCTCAACCGCCTAGAGGCACCCCCCCTCGACACCGCCACATCCCAACTCAACATAGGTCAACCAACACAACCCCAGCACCGAGAAACATCCGACCCAGAGTCACCCTACAGCACCAAACCTGGAACAGAACCTCCGAGATGTGGACGCAGAGATGCTCCCCACCCCAACCTAACATCCCAGTCACCATATCTGCCAGATATGAGGACTTCCGAGCACACGGACGGGATAGGGTTCTGGCTGTTCCAAAAACATTGCCAGTGCCCTTCCCGGGAAATCTCTCTGTTGCCTGGAGGGATGGAAGGTCGTCCTTGTCGGGTCTCGTTTTACCCACTAGTTGCCGTCGTGGATGCCCTAGAGAAAGCCCGCCACTTTGTCCTCGGGTGCAGCGACCTCCAGATCGCAGTGGACCACAAGCCACTGCTCAAAGTATTTGAAGATCGCTCGCTCGAGGACATCCACAACACCCGCCTCCGCAATCTGAAGGAGAAGACACTCCTATTCAAATTCCGGATGGTATACATACCCGGAGTCGACAATCATACCAGCGACGCCCTATCCCACCACCCATCCGGCGATCGTTCACCCGCCCGACTCCACCTGCAGGACGACACTCACACAACCATCAACACGTGTATTCCAACAAACAGGATCGCCTGCATTGCCAATGACCCCAAAGGACTGGCCACAGCACTAATTGCGGCCATCCGCGACGCCCCGATCACCTGGGAGGACATCCAGGTCGCCACAGCGGCCGACGCCAGCCTCCAGCAACTCTCAGACTTGATCGAGGGGGGACCACCAGAGGCCAGACACCACATGCCAGCAGCCATCCGAGAATACCACCCCTACCTCGATTCCCTCTCCACCGTGGACGGCGTCATATGCCGAGGCGAAAGGATAGTGATCCCCACTGCCCTTCGCCCCACCTGCCTCCAAGCACTCCACGCCGCACATCAAGGCACCAGCGGGATGACCGCCCGGACCCAAGCATCCATCTTCTGGCCCGGCATGACCAAGGATATCGGACTCACCAGAACCCAGTGCGCCATCTGTAACGGCAACGCACCGTCACAGCCAGCCATGCCATCCACGACACCAGCTGACCCAGAGTACCCCTTCCAGCACATAGGCGCCGACTTTTCCACCACGGAGGATTGGCGTATCTTGTGCTGGTCGACCGGTACTCCAACTGGCCAATTGTCACCACATCCAAGAACGGGGCCAATGGACTCATCTGCACCTTACGCGAAACCTTCTCCACATACGGCATCCCCGACAGCCTCACTTCTGACAGCGGCCCCGAGTTTTCTGCCCACTCCACCCGAGACTTCCTCCTGTCCTGGAGCGTACACCACTGCATCTCCGCCGCATACAACCCACACAGCAACTGCCGCACGGAGATTGCGGTGAAAACCATAAAGCGCTTGATATCTGGCAACACTGGCATCGGTGGAGAACTCTCCGACAAGTTCCACCGCTCGTTACTGCAGTATCGCAATGGCCCCAACCCCGAAACGGGCATGTCCCCTGCGAATTGCCTGTTCGGAAGATCCACCAAAGACCTCATACCTGGCATCCCCAGCAAGTACCGCCCACATCAGGACTGGTCAGACCGCCTGGACCTCCAGGAGCGCGCCCTCTCCAAGCACAGAGTCACTGGCCGTGCCAGATGGGACGAGCATTCCCAAGGCCTGTCTCCACTTCGTTGCGGCGACGCGGTCATGATACAAAATCAGACTGGCCGCCACCCGACGAAGAGGGATAAATCTGGCACGATGGTAGAGGTACTACAGTACCACCAGTACTCGGTGCGAACGGATGGCTCTGGGTGGTTGACCACACGGAATCTTCGTTTCCTTCGGAAGTACGACCCATTCCTGACATCCCCAAAACCCCACACCATCACGCCCCAACCTGTATGAAACACAATATAACATTGATTTTTTTTTTTAATAGTGTGATCATGGACTTTATAAACTATTGCAATTTCTAGGTAGCATTTTCATTGTTTTTTTGTACCTGTTGACATTATACTTGACATTATACTTGCTTAAAATTAAAAACAGAGAATGTCATCTTGTAGCTCTCATTGAGAGGAAACAGAATCTATATAATTTTATCCGATTACTCCAAATATGAAGCAGGGAGAACCGTCCTTGGCCAAATAAACAACTTTTTCGGGACAGCAATTTAAGGACTAGTATAGTATTTCAATGGTTGAATTGACCATACCATTAAAAATAAAATAAAAAGTGGTATACATATACATATATACTAAAAAAATCAAGAATATGGAGGGGAAGTTTGGTCTGTCCTATATAGGCTGCTTCCTAGGGGATGACCAGAATCACTGGTTTGCTTCCCTTGTCGGTCTTCACGGCCATTGAAACTCACTATTATGTGAAGCGTCTTCTTCGCAAATCGGGAGTACTCAAGTTAGTATAAGTCCAGAATGGAGCATCCAAATCTTCTCCAATTTGGATGCATGTACAGTCATCATATTTTGGGGGGGGGGGGGGGGGGGGGAAAGATGTATTGCTAAAGATGGCACTCAAAATAGGATGACAAACTAATACATCAATTACAGTACATCTCATTAATTGTTCCAGTGAATTTAGACAGAAAATCACAGATCTGATCACATTTGCTCAGGACTTGTTTTGGGGGCAAACTCCAGAACAGTAACAGCAGCTATAGCTACAGCTATTCGTGTAACCAGAGCCATCCACACGCAGCATTTTATTTAATACTTGCAGCTACCAAAACTGAGATTAAAAGTGGTAACCTACCATACGGTTACCTGATGCATGCTTACTCAAAGCCTGGGTTAATTTATCTCCAATATAATGTGACCATATCAGGAAGTAATAAAATATCGGTACATGTAGTGACAAGTGATGACAAAACAGTTGAATGATTAACACAGTTCACAATAACAGTTCACATTATTAACAGTAAAACATAAGCATCTGCAGTCTATGACATTTCCCCCCATTTTAAGATTGCAACGGCTTAGGTATATATGCCATAGTAATCAGGTGGAAGTCTCGTTCGTGTCGAGTGATGAAGAGGATGATGAGTAGGAGGCGATGAAAAATCTACGACTGGTGGATCGGATGTAGAGTCCGGAATCAGGGATAGTGTCTCATCAGATCCAGCAGGTATATCTGGAACTGGAGCTGGACGATTCCTGAGTTGGTCAATGTGACGACCACACCTAGTCCCATCTGAGCGTTCCACCACGTAAGACAGTGGGCTTGATATTGCAGCCACTATGCCTGGGAACCACTTAGGCAAGCCTGAGAAATTCTCAGCATACAAAAGGTCATCAACTTTGAAACTTCTCAATGGTTTTGTGCAGTCATGTGATTCCTTCTGCTTCTGTTGATGAGTTTTCTCTCTCTATGAAACATCCAGTTAGAGCAGATCCAGGCGAGAACAAATACGGCATCCCATTAGCAGTTCAGATAGAGAAATGCCAGTTGTGCTATGTGGTGTAAGACGATAGTTCAAGAGAAATTTAGAAAGTTGTTCTTGAATGGTAGCAGGTATTCTTGTGATGGCTTGCTTGAATGTTTGCACTGCTCTCTCAGCCAGTCCATTTGTGCTTGATAAAATTATTGGCCCATGAAGGTCGTAAATTCATCGCTGGTAAAAGAGGGTCCATTGTCCCAGAAAATTTGCTGTGATAGTCCGTGGGTGGCAAAAATTATCCTCAGTTTTTCAATCATCTTGGAAGATGATAATTATAGACTGCATAATGTGGACTTGGAATGTGAATCCACTATCAGTAGGCCATTCCCATGGGTGGAGTCGTGGAACTGGTGTTGCAGGTCATGACACTTGACATATTTCACATTGTTTCACATGATTAACAATTTCAGCATCCACGCCCGGCCATCATACATAACTATGAGCAAGTGACTTCATTTTGGTTACTCCAGGATGGGTGTCATGCAATTCTTGTAAGATGACAGTATGTCCTTGCAGTGTAATCACGACTCGAGATCCCTAAAGAACTCATCGATCTAAGACACTTAACTCCTGCCATTTCAGGTGGTATGGCTTGGAGCTTTCTGGTAAGTGATTTGGCCATCCTGACAGAATGTATTTACGAACTTGTGAAAGTGTAGGATCAGAGGTAGTCCATGTACTAACATTTCTGCTCGTAGCTGTAGTACCTGAAATAAGCATCAGATCACCTGGCATTAGAAGCAGTAATAGGATGTGGTAATTGAGTGCATCAGCATTGCTCAACTTCTCCCCTGCCACTTTGTACCGAATTGTGTAATCATATGCTGCTAGGGTAATTGCCCACCTCTGGATTCTGGCAGAAGCCATAGGTGGAATACTTTCCTTTTCACTGAACAGGTAAGATAACGGCTGATGATCAGACTCAATGGTAAAATGTCGACCATAAATTTAATTATGGAATTTCCCAACTCCAAACAGAATCGCTAACCTTTCTTACTCTAATTGAGAATAATTATTTTTGGCAGGGTTGAGAGTTCGTGAGCACAAGTAATGGGTTGCTCATCCCCATTATGCATTGTGTACGACAAGATTGCTCCCAGGTGATATGATGAAGCTCACATGTCAAGAGCAGAGGTTTTATGCCATCATAATGTAACGAGCAGTGAGTTGGCCTGCAATGCTTGCTTAGCTAGCTGGAAAGCATCATCTTGCATGCTAGTCCATGATCATGCTGCATTCTTACATAGAAGACTGTACAATGGAGCAAGTTGAGACAAGAGATTAGGCAAAAATTTGGTGTAGTAAGTGATAATGCCTAAGAAAGAATGAAGTTCTGAAAAGTCCTTCGGTTTTGGTTCATCTTTGATTGTTATAACCTTTTCCTCGGTTGGATGTAACTCTTGATCATCAATCATGTGTCCTAAATATTCAATGCGGTCAAGCATCAATGAGCATCAACGAGCACTTGTCTTTGTTAAGTCTAAGCCATGCTGAGACCAAACGTTCTAGAACACGATCGAGATTTTGTAAGTGGTCTTCCTGAGAAGCACCAGTTACCACAATGGCATCTAGGTACACAGACATGTTGTCTAAACCTTGCAACAATGACTCTATACTCCTTATAGTAGGGGCTGAGGTAATTCCAAAAGGTAACCTGTTATATGCAAACATGCCCTTGTGTGTATTGATGGTTACAAACTCTTTGGAGGGTTCTTCATCAAGCAATTGTAGGTATGCATTGGACATGTCCAATTCTGAAAAGCATTTCCTCCCTGACAACTCTGAAAATATGTCCTGTGCACGGGGAAGGGGTCTGACTGATAGAAGCCTGGTTGATAGTCAGTTTATAATCACCACACAGTCTTAATGAACCATTTTCTTTAGTACTGCTACAATAGGAGCTGCCCATTTGGAAAATTTAACATGTGAAATAATTCCAAGGCTCTGTAATCGATTCAATTCAGATTCCACTTTAGGTTTCAATATATATGGTACAGTGAGAGGCTTGTGAAATCTTGAGCATTGCTATTGACCTGAAGAATAACACACATGCCTTGCATGCAACCCAGTGTACCATCAATTTTTCAGAATGTTTATCTCAACCGACCTGTAGCTAGATCTTCAGCAGGTTGACCTTGTTAGAATCCAATGAAACCTCAATTTATGAAAGCCAAAATCGACCAATTAAATTAGGTCTGCCCCCCCAAACACTACGAGGACATACAGGCTAACCTCTGTATCCCTACACCTTACCTGAGCTTAACTTTAGAGAGACAGTGTCTTCCTTGACATAATTGTTCTTAGGGCCAGGAGGTTTCTTACGATCAACCTTAGGTTCCCTGCTTTCTTACTGTTCCTCCTTGGAAATTCTTGCTCTGCATACTTGGGCTATGTGTTCTTTCTTCTTGCAGAATCGACAGATCCCTTGAATTTACACAATGGAGCAAGGTGGTTAGCACCACAGCGGTAACACACAATATTACCTTTCTGTGCATGTTGTCTAGTACAGTTTCGACCATTAAATTTCGTCCCACAGAAGTGTAATGGAGTGCTTGTGCTGTAGTAATGAGTTTGAGATCTCTTGTATCCCTCTCTGCTGCTTTGATTGTTGTAGCAATGTGGAAAGCTTTGTCAAAGGAAAGATATTTCTCTGCGAGCAGTATTTTCTGGATACCATCATGCTGCACTGCACAAATGAGTCTGTCTCTGAGCATCTCTAGCAATGAGTCACCATAGCCACAGTGTTGTGCTATGTCTCGCAATGCCACTGTGTGAGCAAGAATCGATTCAGCTTGTGCACATAGTCGTGTGTTGAACTACTATCTTTGAAGGAGGTGGCTCGTAGTGTGATTTCAGCAACGTGACTATATTGTCAAATGAAGTAGTGTTTATCTCAGCTGCAGGCAATAAACTGTTGACCAGCTGAAATATAGAGGGTCCACTAACAGACAGCAGTATTGAGCGCTTCTTTGCTTCATCCACAACATCATTTGCGATGAAGTAGTAGTACAGCCTCGCAATGTAGGACAGCCAGTTTTCTTTCACAGCTTTGAATTGTGCAAGGACTCCGTGAGTAGCCATAGCTGTGCTTTATCCTTGTCGTTAGATGTGGTAACCTACCGTACGGTTAACTGATGGAACGCTTACTCAAAGCCTGATTAGGTTATCAAAGATATAGATACTTGAATTACAAAAATGCCGCCCAATGCAAGACTGACAGCAATGACAGAAATACTCCAATATAATGTTAAAATACACACCATTGAGATAGGTATTTATTATTCATTGTAATGTTCCTAACCAAAAATAGTGCACATGTCATTCACTGACGTTGGTGTACTTGGTTTTGCAAACACTTAAATACTGTTGAGTTTTTAGTAGAATGCAATGCTGGAAAACAACTATATACAAAAAGGAAAAGAGAAAGTGTGCAAATGAATAAATTGACATTAGATATCAATTATGATGTGTAAAAGAGCGAGCTATCAAAACTCTAACTGACACTTCATAACTGACAAGATTCATTGAACATCCCAGTCAATTCTTTTTCAATAGGAAGCACTTAATGGAACAGCCATGGGAATAAGGATGCCCCATATTAGGAGCAATACCTGCAGCTTCAGCGAAGAGACACGGCAACAAAGCTGCCCCATCATATGGAGCAATAAAACATGGGAACAAAGACACCTTGTTATACGGAGCAATATCTGCAACTTCAAGGATCACCAATTGAACAAGGATGGCCTCACCATCATGAGCAATGTCTACATCTTAGGGACTTGCCATGGGATAGCCCAGTATAGGGCAAGGTCTACCACTTCTTGGAACAGCCAGGGAATAAAGCTGGCCTATCTTAGCTAGTAACATCTTCATCCTTAGGGAACAGCAATAGGAACATGACCCAGTATAGCAAGAAATAACTACAACTTCAGTGAATAGCAATGGGAACAAGCTCACCTCATCATAAGGAGCAATAACTACAATCTCAGGAAAGAACTAAAGGAACAACAAATTCACATCATTGGTAGCAATACTTACAACTTCAGGGAACAGCTTAGAAAACACATAATATAGACTAAGGAGCAATATATACAACTCAATGAACAAATATGGGAAGAAGGATGGTCTATCACAGGGAGCTATATCTCTACATCTTAAGGAAACAGCCATGGGAACAAAGATGGCTTATCAAACGGACCAATATATATGGCTTCAGGGAGCCATAGGAATAAGAATGACTTCATCATTGGAAACATCTATAACAACCCTGCTAGCCCTAGCCCCAGCCGTGGCCCTAGTCCTATCCCTAGAAACAAAGATAACCCATAATTATTAGGTAGCAATATTAGTGAACAATACCTACAACTCAGCGATCACTCATCAGAACAAGAATAGTCTGACCATATTGAGCAATATGTAAAACTTCATGGAACATCAATTGTTACAAGGATGACTCCAACATATCTACAACTTCAGGATGAATTATAGGAACAAGGATGGCCCAGCAGTGGGTGCAAGATGTATAACTTCAGCGAACAACAATCACGGATAGCCACAACATATTGAGTTATATCTACAATGTCAGGGATATCATGGGAACAAAGATAGCCACGACATATTGTGTAATATTTACAACTTCAGGGAACAATTATGGGAACAAGGATAGCTCATCTCACATGAATATCTTCTTACTGAGAACTACTGACCTGGTCTAGAGCAAGCTCCCAGATATGGTAGAAATTCATTCTTGTTATCTGCCAGTGTAAGGAGCTGGAGATTTTCTCCTAAAAATTAACTTCTTCCACCCAATCATTTGGAGTGTTACAAACACATACGGAAGATAAATGATACATTTAGATATCTTAGTTATCTTGGATGGAAAGACTCGACAATAACATTCTCAATAATCAACTTGAAATTGTATTCGCCAGCTGTTTCTACTAGATGCTCTAGCCTTCATCAGAAATAATGAGGTGTTGACTCATGATAGCCTGCTTTATACCAGTAGCTAGCTATCCACCCTGTGCTACTGGCACCTGCATCAACATGTGAACTGGCACACGTGTCCGATGCATGAACCGGCATATCCGTCTAGAATGTGAACCAGAAGATTTAAAAATAAATTAAAAAAATTATAAATAAATAAAAATAAATAAATAAATAAAAGACAAACAAAACAAACAATCAAACAAACACACAAACAGACAGACACACAAAAACTTACATACAAACAAACAAATAATCAAATGAATACACAGACAGACAGACAGACAGACTACACACAAAAAAATACATATACAAACAAACAAATAATCAAATGAATACACAGACAGACAGACAGAGAGACACACAAAAACATACATACAAACAGACAAACAAAAACAAGAAAACAATCAAACAAACAAATAGATAAATTAATTAATTAACAAACCAAATACTGAACATATAATTATAAATAAATAAATAAACAAACAACATGCAAACAAACAAACAAACAAAGAAAAATAAACAAGTAAACAAATAATATAAAATAAGAATAATTATGGAGGTCGTAGCTTCAATTTCAGGCTGTTGAGAGTGGCCCCCTAGTAGCCAAGCAAGTCCATTCCACATGCTTGATTGAACCACTTACACTTTGGTGCCAGGCTGATGTTTGCAATGTTTTCCTTTACTAGTAGTTCCATCTGCATTCTGGCCTGATGTGATGACTTTCTCCCACAAAATGGGATGTCCATTATCCCATGCATGTTCAGTTCAGGAACTGCAGATTTCTCTTTAACACACTTTCTACTTGATGTTATATCACTCTGATCTCCAGTCTTCTGATGGTCTCCCCTTGCAGTATGGCCCACACCTACAAGGTATGCAGTACATATTGCATGAGTGCATATTGCTTGGTAAAACATCCTTCACTCTGCTCAGTTGAGTTCTCAGAGTTCTTTACGATCTGAAAACAACTTTGATGTTGAACTTCCTGCAATAGGATCTTCTTTATAGAACCCTCATTGCCTGCATTGGTGTACTTATCTTCCTTTCTGCATTTATAATATGTATCTGCAGATGAAAGGTTGATGAAGGATAACCGCTTTATAAAGACCTAATTTAAATGATGATATTCCTTTCAAAGGTCCTCCTTCTCAGTCACTATTCTCCTGGCTCTATCATAGAAACTCTTCACCACTCATCTTTCTGACATGGATAGGATGATGTGATCATTAATCAAATACCAGTTGGTGTGCACGAATTTTCTGTAAACCATGCAATTAGCCTTCCATCTTCCTTTCTCTGTAGGTGGCAATACAGAGAGGGCAACATTCCGTCCACTTCAAGCCCCATCATAAAGTTTATGGATGGCCTGATGTTGTTGAGATGCTTCAACAACTGCTCTATTCCTTACTTCTCAATGCAGGAGGTGTCATCCACTTATCTCTTACAAAATCTTGGCTTCACGGGGGCAGTTGTGAGTGCCAATTCCTTAAAGAATTCCATATAAAGGTTGGCTGCCAATGCAGACAGTGGAGAGCCCATTGCTGCAACTTCTTCCTGCTCATAATATGTGACCAGTCACAATAATTGGCCGCATAGGTAATTTCTGGTAATTTTGGGTTATAGGTACCCTAAAGCATACTTTTTCACATGAAAGTTGAATTTTTTATTATTTTTTTAGAGAATACATCACAAGAAAATGACACTTTAATATAGGTAGTTTAAGGTGGGCGTTTATTAGAAACATATCAATGCTGTTTTAATGCTACAGTGTACTTGATTCTTACTTATGTTCTTGAAGTAGTTTAGGACATATTATTATAGCCACCCTAGACTTGTAATGTCCTTGTTCTTTGCAGTAACTGCAAACTCATGGTCGCTTTGGAGCAGATACAATTGATTCGTGTTCATCCAATCGTTTCCGGGAGTCTGTAGTACTAGATGAAGAGGACTGTTCAGGGGTTGTAGACTGAATGTGCTTGACAGGTTTTGGCACTGTGGGCTTGGGGCAAGTAAGATTCTCTGCTAATCTTGATCCATCTTCGTCAATTAAATAGTTCACTTGAAAATAGAGCTGACTCGCATGTAACTCCAAACAAATTGCATTTCCAGGCAGTTTTGAAGAAGAGGGGTCCAGGTTAAAGCACTACATGGGTAGTGCACCTGCTGACTGTGCTTAATCAAATGAAAAATGCATAGCCACCTTATACTCAGTGTTGTGTCAAGATGGAGTTGAAGCACTCATCATGATCTGCACTTGCTATTCACGCTAAAACTTCACTACAGTAGTAGCTAGAAGTCTGAAACTTGAACATCGAGGTAGAGTGGAATAAGTTCTTTCTTCTGATAATTCGAATATGATATTTTGAACTGAGCATGCCCAGTTAAAACAATAGGGAAATTTGAAATTGATTTTTCTCAAAACCAATGTTTAGTCTATACAGCCTTATCTTGTGACTGGTCACATATGTAGTATTTCCCACAGCTACAAGGCATGCAGTACAAAAGGTATTAGTGCATAGTAGCTGGTAAAACATCCCTCACTCTGTTCAGTTGTAACCTCAGAGTTCTTCCTGATCTCAAAATGACTTTAATGTTCAACTTCCTGCAGACCCTCCTGATGTCTTTACTGCTGATCCTTGCTTAATAAGGAATCCAACCGTAGTATCCTTCTTTCTTAGTATCCTTATTTTTTTACCCCTTATTGCCTGTATTGGTGTAGTTATCTAGCTTTCTGCATTTAGATGTATCTGCAGACCAAAGGTTGATGAAGGCTTGTGGATGACTGTTTTCTATAAAGACCTTATACAAAATGATGTTTTCCTTCCAAAGGTTCTCCTCCTCAGTCACTACTCTCCTGGCTCTATCATACAAACTCTTAACCACTCCTCTTCTGACGATATATGTGATCTAAAATAAAATACCAGTTGGGTGATAGGTTTTTTTGCAAATCATTGCAGTCAGCCTTCTGTCTTCCTTCGTATTTAGGTGGCAATCCATAATGGGTAATCATATCTTCCAAGCATTACTAATCTGGCATATTAGTTCTCTATACCATTACTATATGTTACCCAATTCTCTATTATTCGCCTTCATATTACCTAAGAATCTGAGGAATATGGCAGTCTGATGAAGTTAATTATGCAAGCTCCATCCCCAGTTATATACTACGTGTAACTAGGCTGGCTATGGAAATAGCTCTGAAGTGTAGTTTGCCACTAATATAATCATGTTATTTTCAAATGTATATAAGATAGCTATTATACTGTTCAACTGTTAGTTACTGTTTATCTGGTTGTCTTTATATCCGTCTATATAGGCCAACTGATGGGACTAGATTTGTTGAGACCGTCGAACCGTACTTAGTCAGTTATATATAGCACGAGTATAAAACTTCTCATTCTCTTATCACGTGATGTAATAATGTGTCACAATCAATACGTAATGATGATTTAATGTCTATGCATAATAATCAAAGTGACTGATACAGTGTGTGTGATTAGTAATATAATACTTGAACATTACATCTCTCCTTTTTTTAAATCTTAACATAATGAAATGTTCTAATGACTTACTGTTCATAAATATTATGACCAAATCGATGAAAAGGTTGTTTCATCCTGGTAGGGTATCTTCTGTTCTGTGTCGGAGGAACTTGATTCACTGGAAGCATATTTTGTGGGGAATTTCCTTGTGGTGGAGTCTCGTTGTCATCTTCTAGCGTATCTGACTCATACTCATCTTCTGAGAGATCTGGACACTCGATATTCGAACTAATCTTTTTGAACTGAGATATGTTTCGTGTAACATACTTTCCGTTCCTGATCGCTGTGATCATTGTTCCATTTTTTCTCACTATTTGGAAAGGTGATGGATCAAACTTTGTGCTGAATTTGTTCTTCTTTCGCTGACGTAGGAGAACTGTTTCACCAATGTTGAGACTTGAGACTTGAGCTCGGGCTCTTCTGTCTGCATGCTCCTTCATTCTCTCTTTGGCTCGTTTATATTTTTGTTTAACTTCCACATCATTTCCTAGAGTGTCAACATCCATTTCCACTTGGGGAAGCTTGGTTTTGATCTTTCTGTTGAACAGTAATTCAGATGGGGAAACTCCAGTTATGCAGTGTGGTGTTGCTCTGTAATTCAACATGAATCGGTACAGATCTTTCTTCCAATCTCTTCCTTCAGCATTCGATGAACGAATTGCTTTTGTGAGGGGTTTCATAAAGTTCTCTGCTTCTGAATTATCTTGTGGCCACAATGGAGTAATCTTCTGGTGAGATATTCCATTCTCTTCCATATAGGCTTTAAACTCATTTCCGAAAAATTGTGGTCCATTATCAGTTTGGAATTCCGTGTGTGGCAAAGATTCTGTCAAGCTTGGAAATTGTTCCTTTTGCTGCTGTTGATTGTACTATTTCTACTTCAGGAAAACGAGAATAGGCATCTATCGTAACAAGTAGATATTCTCCAGTTGGGAAAGGTCCACAGAAATCAACATGTACAGTGTGCCATGGCTCTGGAGGCAATGTTGACATCTGGAGAGGTTCAGGACGATTTTCTGGACCATTGGCCTGACAAGCAATGCAATTATCAATCTGTTGCTTTACTCTTGCTTCTATTCCTGGGAACCATACTTTTTCTCTGAGCAACTTCTTTGTCTTAACAATTCCTTGGTGACCTTCATGAGCCAACATAATTGCTCTCTTTCGTAGTGAAGTTGGTATTACGATGCGATTTCCACAGAGTATCACACTTTCATCACTACTAACAATGAGTTCATTCTTGACTGTTTGAAAAAGCTTGATTTCTGCGATGTCTGCCTCGGATGTGGTCTGCTCTTTTCACTTGTCAATTCTGATCATTTTCTGCAAGATTGGGTCAGCTGTGGTTGCTTCTCGAATCTCTGACAACGTCATAGCGTTTGGTACTGCGTGAGCAGATAAGAAATTGACATAGTCCTCCGCCATGGTTTCTTGTTTCTTTGGTTCCTCTGAGTTTGTATGTCTTGAGACGTAATCGGAAGGATTCTGGTTTCCTTTAGTATGTACTATTGAGAAGTCATATCCTTGTAGTCTCAGATTCCAACGTTCGATGGGTGCTGGAGGCATGGACTTTGGGTTACCATAAATCAATTCGACTGGTTTGCAGTCGGTGTAAAGGGTAAAATGTCCACCATAGAGATATAGATGAAACTTTTCAATAGCCCACACTATGGCTAATGCTTCTTTCTCTGTCTGGGAATACCTGCTTTCAACATCAGAGAGTGCTCTGCTTGCATAAGCTATTACTCTTCTGTGATTCTCTCCCTGCGACTTTTGAAACAGTATTGCTGAGAGACCGACAGGTGATGCATCTGTGATCAGCTCTGTTTCCTTCTGTTGATAGAAATATGCCATGATTGTATCACTTGCTAATAGCTGTTTGATTTTTTGAAAAGCTTTGTCATGTTCTTTTGTCCATAAGAAATTAACATCCTTTCTGGTCAACTCACGTAACGGCTGTGATATGTCACTGACGCATGGTATAAATTTTGCACAATATGTTGCCATTCCTAGAAAACTTCGGATACCACTGGTTGATGTAGGAGGATTGGCGTCATGAATTGCTTGTTCTTTCTTAGAATCAGGTGTGTCCGAAAATACAAAACCAAAGAATGTCAACGAGTTCTTGCTGAATTCAAACTTTGTCTTGTTGAAAGACAAACCGACTGATGAGAATCTCTCAAAAACTGCCTGTAGAGCCTTGTCATGATCAGCTTGAGTTTTCCCAAATATTATAACATCATCACTGATGTTAATTGATCCTGGTATGTCCCGAATCTGTTCATGGATGATGTTTTGAAACATCTCACTTCCTGAGTTTGTTCCAAAGTTCAGTCGAGCATAACGTCTTAAACCTCTGTATGTCGTGAACGTTGTGATATATCTGCTCTCAGGTGATAAGGGTATTTGATGATATCCTTGTCTTAAATCAAGTCTTGTAAAAACTGTTGCTCCATTCAGGTTGTGAATAAGATCATCAATTGTTGGACTAGGATGTCTCTCTCGGTTGATTGCCTCCTCATGTCAACACATAAACGGACCTCGCCATTCTTTTTGGGGATAATGACTAAAGGTGAAACCCATGGAGTTGAACCTTCAACTTTCTCAATGATTCCTTGTTGTTCAATGTTGATGAGCTCTTTTTCAACTTGTTTCCTCATGTGAAAAGGAATTCTTCGTGTTGCTTGAGCCACAGGAGGTACAGTTGTGTCAATGTGAAGTTTGACTTCTGTATTCTTGAGGCAGTGTCACCCAATGTGTACAGATATTCATCACTACTGCTATCACACTTTTGGTTGGACTCTGATGAAACGTGACAAATTTGCTTGCTTGTGTTTCGGTTGGGACTCAAGTATTTTGTATCGACCTTGTACTTCTTTTTGTTTTGAGAGACATACTTTGGCAAAATGATTACTTTTACCACACTTATTACAAGTTTGACCTTTTGCTGGACATGTGCCATTCTTATGGGGCCACAAAAATCCACACTTATGACATATACTCTGACCTTCTGGTTTTGTCTATGTTCGTGGTGACTGCCATTTTTTGGGTGGTCACTTCTGCGGAATAACATTCGCTGCTTCTGCTGCTGAGTGTGCCTGTTCAATTCCTTTTGCTTGCTCTTCACTTGCGCTCTTGCTTTAGCTAGTAGAGCCTCTAAGGATAGATCATCATGAAGTGCCACTCTTCTTAGATGTTTTGACTGACAATTCTGGATGATAGTGGACTTCAACTCTTTTCCCAGGTCAGTAAATTCACATGTGGAAGCTAGCTTTCTTAATCTGGTAACAAATTGATCCACAGTCTCTCCTGATTGTTGAACAGCTTTACGAAATTGGAAAATCTCGTAGGACACGTTTTTCTTGGGTGTTAAATAGTTGTCTAATTTTTCCATAGCTGTGGCAAAGTCATTTCCTGTATCTGGAATTGTGTCAAAAATTTCTTGGGTAGCCTGTCCTGCCTCATACAACAGGATTGCTTTCTTTTGCTTGTCGTCAGTTACGTTGAGCGCTGCTATATATATCTCGAAATGCCACTTCCAACTTTTCCATCTCTGGCTTAGCGATGATGGATCACTCACAGGGTCAAAGGTTGCTAATGGTGACAAGTCAATTCTTCCGGCTACTGCCATGGTTCGTAATCCTCGTCGCCAGTTATACTGTTCAACTGTTAGTTACTGTTTATCTGGTTGTCTTTATATCCGTCTAGGCCAACTGATGGGACTAGATTTGTTGAGACCGTCGAACCGTACTTAAGTCAGTTATAGCACGAGTATAATTCTCTTATCACGTGATGTAATAATGTGTCACAATCAATATGTAATGATGATGTAATGTCTATGCATAATAATCAACGTGACTGATACAGTGTGTGTGATTAGTAATATAATACTTGAACATTAAGCTATAAACAATTATGTTATAACTGAATAATATTAGGATGTCAGATTCTTAGGCACACTTTTGAACTGTTCATAAGGGGCTTTTCCAAGGTATAATATTTACTGTCTTTAGTGTTGACCACTGCTGATAATAGTTAAAAGGAGGGTATCCATGAAGTTGAATGTATTACACAATCATACACAAACAAACATACATACACATACTGACACATGCCCATACACATACACAGATGGATAAATACACACATGCATACATATGCAAACACAGGAAGCACAATAAACTGCATTTGACAAGCTGTACTTCCATTCTGCACATCAAGAACAACTATACTCTATACTACAGTACTTTCCTCGATAATTAAATAAATTTCCTCACTCGATGTTTCAGCTAATTATTGTTCTAGCCATCATCAGGAAACCGGAAAGTCATCAATCTATTATGTCAACTGATAGAATGTATCTGCAACATTGTATAATTATATATGTCTTGCATATAAATTATTCTATTTTAACTTATGTCATATTGTCCTATTAAATTTCTAGAATTTTCACTGAGATAGATGTTATTATTGTAGGAAGGCACTACAGCTGAGCAGCTGAGAAGGAAATGCTACTATTAAAAGTGGTGTCTTCAAATGGCAGGCAATTGTTCAGAACTTGGTCATTTCCCCATGTTCATTCCTCTTTAGTAGCATTGTCTAGAAATATTATATAATGTCTATTCATTGCCTCACTATGGTGTACATATAGTCAACATTAAGGTGCTAGCTAATCACATATGTATTACACATAATTATTAGTGGTGATTGTATTGCTGTGCATTACTTCCTTGAATGCAGAATGTTGTTTCTTTATGCATTCATGTAGTAATAATTACAGGTGGACATCTTTAATCCTCTTCATTATCATGTGTATTATAATATCAACACTTCTAGACTACAAATCTTTAATGCCAAATAACTTTCATATGACATTATAGCTGCAGACATTCAGAAATGAACTCAAATGAAGCAAGCAGCGACATAGCCTCTGCGTGAGTGTGTGTGTACAGTTTTTGGCACTATTCTCATACCAAAAAATAATGTTATAGCTAGGAATTGACTATTTTGATAGAGACAAAGTGATGACCTCATACTGCAATGGTTGTCCAAAACAGAAACTAAAGAAGCTTTTCTAGGTTGTGGATATATCTTGAATGAGTTCACTGATTAAGGCAACCATCACATTGTATTTAAGATTAAGTGGTGCGAGACCAGAAAATCAGAATCTTTCGATAACACATAAATAATGCAATATAAATAAACTACTAAAAAGATAACCCAATATAAATAGTTAGCTATAAAGGCTTATTCTATCCTTACTCTAATAGAAATAATACAAAAGCTGAAATTGTGAGATTTATAGAGGGCACTGTTGCCAATGACTTGTTTAGCAATATGATAGGGTTATAGCTAATCTGTGAAACAGGTGCCAAGTTGTTTCAGATGGTGGAATGCTTACCCTCTGATCCTGCTGCCCTCCAGTGGTCCTGATTACTTCTATAGCATCATCCTCCAGCCTCCCAGGGTTTTAGGATAAGGGTCACCCCAACTGAATGACAGGCCTCAGCATGGGCAGTCAATTTTCCATCATGACCCACAGAGAGAACATGACCGTGGGTGATGGGTCCTTCTAAGGTCTGCGTCTGGAGAGTAGATATCACAATATTACTGGTAAACCTCTCTTACAGAGTGTGAAATATATATCTGCCTGGCAGCTGCAGGAACCAAGAATCAGGGCTGGCATTTATTACTACAACTTACAAGAAAAATAAGACCTTCAGACATACGTACTTGAATAGACTCTAATATTGGGTGGTTTACACCTGTGGAGGGGTGAAGCATTATGAACACATCACATATTCTCATTTTATGCTCGTATATACGTTTTTCAGCAGACAAACTGAGGTAGGTTCATAATCAGTAAGTCGATTGACTACGTGTATTAAAAAATTCCACTTGCACAATTAAATCTCTGCTCTCACTTCATACAATCATACATGTCCAGTAATGTTGTTGTCAAGCCCTTGCCATCTACAGACTACCAAGATTCTAGTGAAATAGTAAATGGCATTCACTTTGATAATAGTGTATTCTTTAATATGGCAGAGGCTTGGAGAACATCGTACCTGTAGAGTGCTTCTGGATTCACTTACCTGTTTCATTAATAGTATAATGGTAAGTATTGTAGAGGCATGGAGTACACCAGGCTTCACAGTGCCCAAATTCACCCTAGCTATGTATTAATAGATAGGTATGGGAGCATACCATACCTGTAGAGAGATGAGGCATTTATTTTACCTACAATGTATTTATAAGTATTGTAAAGGGATGGTTCACGTCAGAAAACTAGCATAGTTCCGAAAATTCCTCATTTTTGCAGGATTGTCCTGAAACTAATCATTTCTTCACTTAACAGCACTAACAACAATCAAGACTTTTGGACTATAGAGTGCATTGTTTTCTCATGCTAGTAGCAATGCATCTCACTTAGCCATTCACTTACCAATGACCATGTTAGTCACACATCATAGGCATTGGTAGGTGTATATGAAGTGGACTCATGGGATTTATTACATAACACTAGCAATCAGTAGCGCAAGTTTCACTTTCTGTGCGATGCATACAGTTCCATCTCTACATAACTAAATGAATGTCTGAGTAACCGAATGACGGGAAGCCCAAACATCTGACTCAAAATAGAATTATCCTTACCAATCATAACACTTGCAGTATCTGTTGCATAACCACCAATCTTACTCTGTGGAATTCTAACAAGAAAATAATATCTACTGTTACAATAAATATTTTACACAAGCATGCAAAGAAAATGTGTAAGTGGCTTATACAATAAGATTTTTCATTTTCCATTCCATTATTTGATTTCTCTTTAATCCCTGGTAGTGTCCATAAGTTATTGGCGATTAAAAGTGTTAGATTAAAAAACAGAGTGTAAGTCAGGCTAAAGTCACTGATGATACTTTTAGAAAGGACACAACAATTACTGATCATACCAGTGCTGAAGAACAGCTACATTCACTGCTTACCATAATTCTTTTTCAATATGTGTTAAGGTTTCTAGAGAACACTATTGCTCAGGAATTTGTATCAGTCAAGACTAAGACTACAGACATTGCGAAATATGCACTGACTAGAGCACTTAATGACAATATTGTTATACTTTTACTTTTACTTTTTGTGTGATGGTAGCAGTAATAATCACAACATCTAACATATAAGGGAATGGTGGTGCAGTATTGGGGTAAAGTGCTGCTGCAATAGCACTTACACTTATTCTTTGTATGTCTGTGTGCAGTATTGCAATTTTTTACTATAATTATACAATTGAGAAAGAATTTAAGTTTTGTTGTAACTCACTGAGTAAGATGTTAATTTAAGCAACAGACACTGCAAATGCAAATGTTAAGGATGGTAAGCTTAATTCAGTTTTGAGTAAGTTTATTGGGAAAAAGTCGTAGGATTATAATTACCATCTAAAAAATCAACCTATCTTGATGTTTGCTCTAGTTTTCATCAGGAATAATGAGATGCTAAGACTCACATGTATTTGGTAGTTGGCCAACCACCACATAGTACATATATACACCAAAATGGCACACATGTCCAGCATTTAAACTGAATGTGGTAAATGATAATCATAACAGCATATAACTAAACAACAGAAATAAATAATATAATTATACTTAATATTAAAAATAAAATATATGAAAACTAAAAAATTAAATTAAAATCACCTTCTCAATAATCAACTTGGTGTAACTCAGGAGCCCACAAATCAGGTATGGTTTACTTCCAGAGAGCCTATTTATATTATATAAAGCAATTGATATTTCTCCCGCCCATCCAAATTATATGACTCACCTTGCTCTCCTAAATCTTGATAAGATTATTATTCAGAATTCCATATGTCTTGGTTTCCCGCATTTCAGTCAGCTTTCAAATATACTTTACTTTCGTCATCAAGACCTGTGTCTTACTCTCCTCTGCTGGTAGGTTTAAGATCGCTACCATCTTCTTAAGCTCTCGAAGGGTCTTTCTTTATTCCTGACATACATGACTAAATATGTCAAGGATTCTTGGAAATTTATCAAGCTATTTCAAAGTGAATGTTTGTTACAGAATGAGTGTCTTCTCAGTTTTCTCTTTTTATCTATATTACCATAATATTTGGTGGTGGATATCATTTTTAGAATGTTGCTAAAAGATGACAGAGAGGACTGCATTATGTGAAGAATTTTTTTCTGAACCATTGAATTTGCACCTAAAATCCACCTACTTCATAATGAAAACAGAAGCCAAGATTTTGGAAGTGATATGTGGATGATACCTCCTGCATAGTGAAGAAGAATAGAGTAGTGAAGAAGAATAGACAGCAGAAGTTGTTGCAACATTTGAATAACATCAGGCCATCCATAAACTTTAGCATCAAGTTTGAAGTAGATGGATTGTTGCACTTTCTGCAGCACCACCTACACAGAAAGGAAGATGGAAGGCTAACAGCAACATTTGACAGAAAACCCATGCACACCACCAACCAGTAACTTAATTATAGTTCACATAGTCCATCCATGTCAGAAGAGCATTGGTGAAGAGATAGAGCCAAGAGAGAATGGACAGATAAGGAGAGTCTACAAGGTTATAGAGAATAGTTCTACGTAAGCCCTTTCCTCTGTAGATATATCTAAACACAGAAAGGAAGATAAGTGTACCAATACAGGCATTCAGTAGTCTGAAAACAAGGATATTATGGTAGTAATTTTTTAATTATTGAAGATATCAGGATGATCTTCTGGAAATTAAACATCGGTCCCTTTCAGAATGGTAAAAACTTTGAGGCATAATTGAACAAAGTAAAGAGTGAATTTCCATCTAGTATGCACTCAAGCATTGTGTACCATTAACACTTGCAGCTGTAGGTGATCAAGGCGGGAGACCAGAATGAAAGAACATCAAGATGCCTGTAAAATTGTGAGAAATCTGTAATTGCTGAACATCTTTTGGACAATGGACATCCAATTTTTTGGAGGAGGCCACCATCTTAGAACACAGTGAAAACAGAAAGAACTGCCAGTGAAAGAGGCATTGTCCGATAAACTACCAAAATGTGAGCAGTTTAATCGAGCTTGAGGAATGGACATACCTGGGTGGTGGGTGGCCACTGCTTGAATTTAAAACCATGATCACCATCTGTATTCAGTTATTAAATGTCAAGCATGTATTTATTCTCAATCATATCTCAGTTGACATAATAACATTAAAATCACCTTCTCAATAATCTGCTTCAATTTTTATTTACTCAAAGTTTCAACTAGGTGCTCTAGTCTTCATCAAGAATTAAGACAGAGCATCTAGTGAAAATGTCGAGTTGATTATTGAGAAGGTTATTTTAATGCATTTATTTAATGTAATTAATTTTCATTTCATTTTTATTATTCTATATAATACATTTATTACTGTTTTAGTTTGTATTATTATTATTACCCTTATTGTGTTATTACCATATTCGCTTGGTGTGGTTTTAATCACATAGTGGGTAGTTAACTACTGGTTATAACAAGCTCACATACATCTAAGCATACAATTATTCTTGTTGCAGTTTAGAGTATCTAGTCCAAATATCGAGAGAGTAAATATCAAGTGGAATATATTGAGGTCATTATGGTAACTGAGAATTCATTGAGAGTCATAATGGTTTAGCTCTGGCTCTTTTCAGCACTCAGGTGCACTATGCTCTGTAAATACTCATGAAACACTTCCAGTTTCCTTTCATGGCCTTATTATAGTTAAACTCTTAGAACCCTAGCGGCCGGTTTTTTGGCTGATATGTAGAGGCGTATATATACCAGAGTGGCCGATCTTTTGGCTGGGGATTTCCCCCCCCCTTTTTTTGTTGGCATTATCAATAAATAATTATAATAAACTTTGTACTTTTGAGTCTTTTTTCCCTCCAGGACCATAGGGTGGGAGGCATGCCCATATTAGGGAGCATAAGGTTGTAAGGGTTAAACATTTTCAAAGAGGTGGCAGAAAAATTCAAATCGAGTTTAACACTATTTTACTCTTTCAAATCTTGAAGCACTATACAACCCATGTCTACGCGAGCTGAAGTTCACGATATAAGAGTGGTGGGGATGCCCTAATTTATCTGTCTCTAGTACAATTCGTCAAGCATAACTGACTACCTAAGAAAGATCAACACAACCATACTGCTAAAATGAAGTAGTTATCCTCACTACATAAATGGTGAAGGTCACTACGGAAATTCATGACTACATAACCTCACTACACATGCACGGATTGTTCACTACATATTTATGACTTTCTCTATAATTATGATGTTGCCACTTCCATACTGAGGTATGAACCACCCCACATATGTAGTGACATTCACTATAAGATGTTATCACTACCATACAGTGAAATTAACATCACTACACATGCACATTTGCCAACTATCCAGAGATGACCAGGACAGGGCACATCTATGTTTGTCTACGGATTTTAGGTGAAATAATAAATTCACTGTGCACTTATTGTATGTAAAAAGCAAACTACCAGCTCATCATGATCATTTGACTTGCCAGCATTATATAGTCAGACCACATGCTTTCTCTGTAGTATTTGCTACTCTTTAGTCTTCTGAATATGATGAACCACCAAAGAAAAAAGAAAACAGACTTCGTAGATGGAAAGCTCAATGGTCATGCTACTACGCATCACCTAGTGGCAGGGGATCGAGTTACATCTGTCCTATTTATTTCTCACTAGCTGGAGGAAGATTGAGCGTTGTGAAATGCCACATGGAAATTAAATGCCACATGGAAATTAAATGCCACAATGATGGTGTCAAATCATTCACCAATCAAAGTACCAATATTTTTTAGCATCCACTCAAAAAGCAGTTACTAAAGCTGAACTGCATTTATCAACCTTCGAAGCTGGCATTTTCTAATACAGACCACTTTATAAAAGTATGTAAGGAAATGTTTTCATACTGAAAAATAGTTGAAGGATTTTCTTGTGGAAGGATGAACACATAATCTATCATAAAGTCAGCATTTGCTCCTGTACTTAATATAAAAGTTTGTTCATCAGGTCCTTTTTCTACATTTGCAATGGGGTAATGAACAAGATTTGCGAAATTTCTTTGCAATAATTAGAAGATTCTGGGAGAAATGTGCCATCTCACAATTACTAGCAATGCCTATTTGTAATATAGCCACTGCACAAGCTCTGTCTAATGAATTATCAGAGGGATTAGATTCTCGTAATACCCCATGGTCTCGAGCAATTGGTTGTACAGCAGATACATCTAGTTATCAAAGTAATTCTGTCTTAAGTAAACTTAAACAAAAGAAACCAAATATCTTCAGTCTAGGTTGCAGATGTAATCTTGCTGCCACCTGTGATACTGCAAGCTTAAAAAGAAAGTACCAGTCTCGGTTGATAACCTGCTCATTGATATTTCTTAGCACTTGAAATATTCAGAAAAAGAATTACTGAATACTCAAAAATGGAAGCTGAGTTTGAATATATAAAATTTAAAGCATTCTAGCACTCGCTGGCTCAGTTTGGACTGTTATGTTAATTGGCTTATTGAGAAATGGCATGTTCTTTATACTCACTTTGACCTTGAGGTTAATAGGTCAAATGCTAATGAGTATATTAATCGAATAGACAAACAGTAAAAGAATCCACTTACTAAGCTATTTTGCCACCTTAATTCATTTGTTTGAAACTGCTCAACAAATTTTCTAGCGGACAAGTGAAAAATGAATTGCTCTGCACCAATCAGATGTGTGTATGTCGTATTGGTTTGCTCCAATCAGATGAGTGCAAGTCGTATTGGTCTGCTTCAATCAGACATCGATGTCTTGTTTCATGAATTTATCTGTAATTTTATCACATCTGAAGTTATCAAGGAGAGTGTTGATTAACTATTGTGAGCAAAATAATCGAGTTGAAGATGTTGAGCTTGGTAATTGGCACTTCAATGGATGAAGTTGCTAGAACCTCTGTTGAATTTTAATTTTTTCTAATGTACGTGGTTTTTATGAAATGACTGTAAAAAATTAGTCGATTTTAAGATAAAATCATCAAATAAATAGCAATCCTTGACCATCAATAACCACTGTCAGCAGAATAATTTTTAACATATGAAATTGAAATTCTCTCAGTGGATCAAGATTTTCGAGATTGCTCTGATAGCCAACTTCTAAAATTTGACCCTAAAGAAATATTGATTAATTTTGGGCTGCTATGGCTGAAGTAAAGGGTGTGACTGATAATGGAAGTGTCAGGTTTGGTTTGCTTTCACTTACTAAAAGGCTACTGGTACTTCTACATTCCAATACTGATCCTGCCAAGCTGTTCAGCATGGTTTGAAAGATTGTAACTGATTACAGAATGAGGTTAGACCGTTAGACCCTATAGTGATGTCTGATTTTTTAAGAACCAAAATTAACAACAGCAAACCTTGTTTTAATGTTTAGGCCGATTTTCTCAGATAAGTTAGCACTACAACTTATGGAAGTTTATACAAATCTTCTGATCTTGCAACTCCTTTACACTCTGACTTACAATCATATTCCTGTGATAATGACTAGGCAGAGTGAGTCAAACTGGTTCAGATTCACCCACCAGAGAACTTCTATTTGAATTTTTTTAACTAGGGAGATATACTAATATAAATGGGGGAGGGTGGGTCCAGGGAAATGAACCTTTTTCCAGGGAAAATTGGTCACTTATCCAGTGATTCAACCAGTCTAGGTTGGCATATCTACAGATGTAGTCATGTTCAATGTTGCAGTGAAATGGATTTACAACATACTTAGTGCTGTCTACTACATTATATCCTCAGCCATATATATAGTGAATTGTCAACTTAATTACTGTGTCACTTATATTCAGCTCCTAAACTTGGAATATATATAGACAAACAGCATTTAAAAGCCATGCTGGAGCTTGTTGATCATAAATCATTGCTGGTGGAAGTTGTCTATATATGTATATTAATAAATTGATAAGAGTTTGCAGAGCACTAATGAATGGGGATGAATGAATATGTCACATTTTCACCACCAGGTGTTCCATCCCCATGCATGTTCCAGTAATGTTCTAGCGAAACTACAATAACAAGTAACATTAACTTCATAACAGTTATTCATTAATTATACAAAACATTCCCTTCTACATGTATTTAGAATGTTTGTGGTATTTCATTGTTACAAAGTAAGATATTAAATGATTATTGTGCATGGAGAGAGTAATGCTATATAAATATACATTAACACAGGGTACTGATTGCTACTTCTTATGCATAAAGGTATGAGTTTAAGTGGATGACTGAAAGCATGTGCATGATAAAAAGTGTTTCTTCAGTTGATGTTTGGAAGAAGGACCAAAGGTGGTATCTTCCTCATTCATGCCGCAAACATGCACTCTATAGGTGGGACCATTCAATGTTGCAGACCAAACTGTGCATGTAGTGTGCATGTAGAAAACAAGTATTAATGTATAGATGTCTATACTTAGTAATGGTTGATACATGTGTCTCACAAGTTCACTAGATGGCTCAAACTGCACGAAAATTTGTATCACAGCCAGATACCCCTAGGAGTGTCGAAGGTTGAGTTCCAGGGTGGATCAAACAGATTTGTGACAAACTGTCTAAATGTTACAATCACCTTCTCAATAACCAACTTGAATTTTTACTCTCACAGTTCGACTAGATGCTCTAGCCATCATCAGAGGCTAGAGCATCTAGTACAAATCAAGAGAGAGAAAATTCTAATTGGTTATTGACAAGGTCTTTGTAATTCTATTATTTCAACTGAGAGTTCATTGATAGTTATAATGTTGATTTTATAAAAGATGAGAATTATTATATCGATACCTAGGATGCCTAAATTTAGACAATGTCCTGAAAGTTTGGAACTGAGTTGCCTTTGAGCTATGAGTTACTATCTAGCAAGCACTCAAAAATTAGTAATTGCTTTTCATGGGAAATGGCAACGTAAACTTTATACTTCAGAGGTGAAACCGTATACTTCAAACTTTGCATGAGTATGTGATGGTTGGAACTTCTCACCATTTCCAGCCATTTCTCGGGTCGCTAAATTAGAGTACTAGCTGCCTTTAAAACAAGTCATCTCTGTAAATCAAGGGTAACTTTAAAAGCAGAATAAAGCACAGCTTGATAAGGAACCTAATTGCATGCTCGAAGCCAGCAGAACAAGATTTTGGTAAATAATTCAAACTAGCCCACTGTAAAGGATTACTTTGTCCTCTAGAACTAACGCTTAGGTTATCATTGTCACAGTTTTATATACGAAAGATAATTTTAGCCTTTGCTACCAAAAAATATCTGACCAAAAATACCAAAACTTCCTAACACATTTCACCATGTTTAGACTGTTTTTTGGTAAATCAGGTCACTACATAAAAAATAAACGGACTTCATAACAAACTATTCTATAAATTGGAGCAGTTATCTGATGAACATGGAGATAAGAGGAGCATGACATAGAAATCTAGAACAACCATAAGGATATACATGGGGCGTAGCCAGGGGGGGAGAGGAAAAGGGGCAAATCCCATCTTTTTCACAGAAAAAGAAAGACAAAAAACTATGAGTTAGCTAAATTATTGTTGGTCCAGAAAATTAAATTGATGACTGCTTACCAGGTTTTAGCGTTCTTAAATGTTGTCAAAGATTGTAGAAAAGTTGATTATAAAGCTGCTTCTTGCTCAACAACTTTTACTTCACTAACTTAAAGCTCTTACTCTTCGAGCTCATACACTTTTGAGTTTAGATCAATTGCAAAAAAGTTATGTGTGGCTGTTCCAATTTGACCACAGCTATGTTATTATTGCGACCATGTCGAGCTGAACAGCTGGCTAAGAAGCCTTCAAGAAAGATGTCCCAAATGCTGTATAGATTCTTCAAGAATGTTTCAAGACCACCTGCAAACTCGAGGTAAATAAACTTGAACGATGATTACAATAAAAATACATTCACAATAGCTATAATAAAAATTATGAACAAAAATATTTGCATGTCCGCATACAGTAATACAGTGGTTCGTGAATAACACAGTCCCTCAACTTCTAAAGTAGAGACCACAGTCACACCTCCTCTATTATACCATTCTTGAATATGACTCAGAACCTGATCAGAGCACTGATTCTCTTCCATCCCCAAAGCATCCTCGTATTGAGCAGGAGCCTAAGGTATCAATAGTTAATATAGATGTAACTTATTTGGCCAAGAGAAGAAGTTCTTTGTCCGAACATGAAAAGCACAACTTCTACTGTAACCACTTCACTCCTGATATTGATTACAAGTTTCCACATGAAGGTGGCCGTAGCTTTCTACATCGGTATTTAAGAAAGTACAGCTGGTTAACTTACAGTTGGCAAGAAAATGGTGGGGACTGTCTTCCTTGTGTGCTTTTTGCTAGGAGCATAGACGTACGGAAAGGAAAAGGAATGTTTCTTGAAACAGCATTTACCAACTTCAAGCAGATGTATGAAGTGTGTGATCTCCATGCAGCTAGACCACAAAAATGCCATTGCTGTCTGTGATGCTTTTGTAGAGAGGATGAGTGGTAAGTGAGAGAGTGTGTTAATTCAACTGAGAGAAGGAACAAGAGAAACCATCCAGAAGAACAGAAAAAAGCCCAGCTCTATCATAGAGATAATTGTCTTGTGTGGTCGGCTCTCTCCATGGACATCGTGATAGTGGCACTGATGTGGAAGGTGCACAAGCAGCAAGCACAAACCATGGCAACTTTTGTGCTTTGCTCAACTTTCGTATCCATACAATATGACGCAAGCTGTATTGATGGACATGGATAACAGATTTCAATAGTGAATAAGAGTGACCTTCAAGGAGACCATAATTATAGACTTGGTTGTTCAGCATTACAGTAAAACCTCAGTTATACCGAAGGCTAGGATAAGTACTAACTACCTAGTAGCTAACAGATAGATGAGGTTCATTATAATAGGCCATGCATAATTAACTCATAGGACACATTAGCTGAGACCTAGGTAATTACTCCTTAAGTTGAAGCTGTTCAATTTGTAAAATCATATTACTTCACTGAAAGTAGCCTACACAATTTTGATATGATAGTTATCCACCCAAAATCTGAAAGTATGCTGTGAGGAAAGTCTGAGCTGTCCTAGGAAGCTTAGTTATCTAGGCCTGTAGTTATTTAGCAGACTTGTTAGTGAAAGGAATATTCTTGAGAGTTCCAAACAGGATGCATCTTGCTCATTGATGGATGCCCATATTAGGACAGAGCAAGCATGCACAGAACATTGGTCATCTTGGAGGTTTTTAAGGCTCTGTCTCCTCAGTAGATGCTGCCCAGAGACAGTAGTAACTGTTATATAGGCAGAGTTTAGGCTACCTTTAATTTAATTAGTTACACTCCCACGCACTTTTTTGTCTCTCTCATTTTTCAATGCACTGCACTCACTTTACTTAATTTAATTAGCCACACTCCCACACACTTGTGACTCTCTCATGGTTTTAATGCACTTCACCCACTTAAGATTACACAACATTAGATGTCCCACACTAAATTTTGTCTATAATTATAACCACCCTACACTGCTGGGTGCTTCACTCTCATTTTCACTGAGGAAGCCCTGCCAGAACGGGGTGAATGAGAAAGTTTATTCGAGCATGAAAATACAACTCTGCCAAAAATAAGAAGGAATAAAAAGAAACAGTCATCACTAACAACCATCAGACAAACACAAAGCTCTTTACAAGTATCAGGACTAGTCCATAGCCAGAACTGGCTCGGACTTCAGTTTACCCACTAATGATTTAATACAGACTGTTGGTACTGCTCTGGCCGGTCCCAGAACCCTGAGCCCAGCCCTAACCCAACTCTAGCCCTTGCCCTAGGACTTCAAAGCAAGCCAAATGGCAATGGATACTCCAGCAGGCCCCAGCCCTGCCCCAACTCCAGCTCTAGCCCTAGCCCTACGAGAAAGGGGAAAACCGGCAAAAAACCCCGGCAGTGGCAGCAACAGCCAAAGTCCAATTATCATGCTGCACAAGCAATGCCCCCCTGGCCTCAGTATCAGCCACAACCAACAAACATGCAATACCCACCACCGTGGCCGAACCATCAATACCACCAAAACATCATGCCCCAACCATTTCAACCAATGTGGAACCAAATGCAACAAGCTCCACCAATGTAACATGCACTCCAACTACAAAGACCTCCTCTACTGGCGGCAAGGCCACCGACACGCCGCCCCAACACCCAGGTGTTGCAGCATTCCAACCAAGGCCGGTTATCCGGCAGGTTTACAGGCCTCCCCAATGGCAGTAATTCCAAATTCACCCAAAAGTAATGAAAAAGTGAGAGAGAAGCAGCAATTTCAACTCTCTAGCACTTGGGAATCTGGAGATATTTATGCGGCAAAATCAGTCATTAAGGTTTTTGAGGTTCCCTCCACTTGTAGCTCCAGTAACTTGGCTATAGTTAAACTTATGACAAATATTTTAGTATCAACAGAGAGCACAAAGATAGACCTATCTTTTAAGATATATTAAGTACATACCATGAAGTTTACGGAATCTATAGAGTTATAAAATATAAAAGAGTAAACGCAAGGGGAAAAAATGGGGAAAATACATGTGGGTCACTCTCCCTAAAAAAATTGCAAGTGCATTTGATGCAAGAATCGGCATTGTGTGAAAAGTAGGCATATTATCTTGGGTTGGAGTTGGCCTGTTATGTTTCTACCCCCCCCACCCCCACCCCCCCACCCAAACACATAATAAATAATCATTTACACTCTTGCTAACTATACAATTTTCACTTTTCCAGAATGACAATAGGCAATAAAAATTCTATTACTTCTGAACACTCAGAACAAAATAACTGGTGACACCACATCCCTAATACATATGGTAGGGAAATTTTTGCACTTGTGCATTATTTGAAAATGGTTCTCTGGCTGCTACAAGCTGTTTTGCAGAGCAACATCCAACATTAATGAACTGATTGATATAACCAACTCAAAATGATCATGTGGATAATTCATTTTCACTGATATTTTATTGTCATCACATTCTGCCAGAGTCAAGTCTACATTACTAGGACTTGACTTAAATCACCTTCATGATGAGACACCACGTAAGAGGCTATGGGCATATTGAGCGGATGTGCTAGTGTGAAAATCACCACGTAGGTTCCCCACATTCCTTTTCTTCCATGTGGGTTGAAGAAATGTAATAGTCAATCCGGCAAATGATTCACTGACATGGAATCATATGAGAAAATCTCCAATTGTCCTCATGTGTGTCACATTTGCTTTTGTTACTGGCATGTGCTGTTCCTCAGATCCAGTGAGGATGAATGATATAGTGTAGAACAGGCTGTTGTCATCACAGCTTATGTGTCTGACTTTCAAAGGGTTTGTCAAGCAGACTTCAGTACCACCAAGTGTAATGCGTTTGACACCACATACCTCAGGCCCTAAGCTTGGCAAGTTCTTCGCTGCTACTCCATGTCCATGGGATTACACTTGAATGAACAGACAAAAGGCTGACGCAGAGGGACAACCACTAACACCTTCTCTGCTTTTCTATGCCTGATGGTGCTTTGTAAGGGAAACTATAGATTGCATTGTAGCATTTTAAATCTCGCTTATATTCTTTGTCATTCTTGCTGTTTTTTGGCCTAGTCTAAGATGGTGGCTTCCCCCTCAAAAATAAGATGTCAATTTTCCCAGCAACTGCAGATATTGTACACACTTTTTACATGCACCTTGGTGTTCCTTCAACCAAGTCTCCAGTTTTCTATTGTTCTTCCCTGTATTATACTTCCTGTAGCTGCAAGAGATATGGCACTCATTGCATACTAATTGGTAATTCACCTTTCACTGTGCTATCTACAAGTCTTCAAAGTTCTCTTGTTGATCCCAAAATGACTCTGATGTTGAACTCCCTGCAGACCTTCATGATATTTTCACTCATCCTTGCTGCATAAGGAATTTCCTTGGCCCTTATATCCTTTATTCTGGCACCAATCTTCCTTTCTGCATCTAACTATAATATCTTCATTCTATCTTCTCAATCACTGCTTTCTTGGCTCCAACATACAAGCTCCTTAGCACCTTTCTTCTGGCATGGATAAAGATCTATGACCAAGGTATATCTATGCATGTATGGGTTTTCTGAATACGTTTGCACTTAGCCCAACATCTTCCTATCTGTGTATGTGGAAAACAAAAAGGGCAATCACCCGTACACTTCAAGCTCCATGATAAACTTTATGGATATCCTGCTGTTGTTCAGTTTTCTCCCCTTCTTCCCCATGCAGCAGATGTTCTGAGCATGTCTATGTTGGCTTCAGGGGGATAGTTTTACATGCCAATTCATCAAAGAATCCATGCAATGGTGGCCACTACAATATATGCTGCAGAGTTTATTTCCTGTCCCATTTCTGCTGCTGAATTTTACTGATTTTTGGCTTTAAATGCACAACCTCATTCGTAAAAGTAGTTGGTGAGGGAAATGAGCACACACAGTGGAATTGGATGGAAAACTTTATATTGATGCACATGGCATATGGCTATCATGTATGTGTTCACCATACATTCATCTGTAACTTGATACACGTCTTAAACATTGTGGACTTATTCATTCCAATGCATTTGAGCATGCATTCTAAATCCCCGCTATTTGCTGGTAAGGCATTTATGTGTTTTAGATTTTTTTTATAAACAACTGGCATTTTCCTTCTATACATTTAGCTTTTTACTATTAAATAGGTGTAACCACTTGACTCAGATTTTTTGTTGGAGAACTTGGACAGGTCCCAAGCGACGACTCTGACAATGACTCCTAGGGATGTCTGGACAGGGCATATTTGTAGAGGAACACATAAACAGCCGACACTTAACTTGATATTTGTGTACTAGTAGCCCAGTGGCAGTAAAGGTTGTTTGACCTTCCAAAGAACAAACTACCACTTTTCAACAGCTTTCACTCCCATCCCATCGCAGTTGTCAAGCCACTCCCCACACTCTCTACCAGCTCCTCCTACTCTAATTCAATCATGCTCCTGATTTCATTAACATCAATTATGCATTGAAGAACTGAGTTTCCTTCTTCAGAACATATCCACCTGCATTAGAAGTCGAGGTAAAATTATCATAATATCTAGCAACAATCATAAATGAATTCCCAGCTGACACATTTTAGATAAAATGACTTTAGTCACATTAGCTCTAGCAAAACTAACAGCTAACATTCTATTAGAGATAGCTACCTAACTCATGGTCATAATTGCCATGAAGAAGAAAGTAACTTAGAACTTACAATGTGAAATTCCAGAAAGAATTGTTGGGCAGTGGATAGCCTAGGTTTTAGTTGACTACCTAACATTGCAAAGCTAGATCATCTTACCTTCTGTGATAGCTCTGCTTCTTAGAAGAGCAGGATGAAGAAGATTGTGTTGGTTACCACACTTATCTAGACACTAATTATAAATTTTGCTGAAGAATATTGTGTCTTACACTAATATACAGTAAGGGGGATCGATGGTATTTTTATTTTTACTTGTGATTACAAATTTAGAGCTTCGTAGATTCTGAAAACTTCATGGTATGGACTTGATATATAGCTCAAAAGATAGGTCTTTCTGTGCGCTCTCTTTTGATACTAAAATATGTTTCATAGGGTAAATATAGGCAAGTTACTAGACCCTAAAGAGGAGGGACCTAAAAAACCTGCATCCCAAAGTCCCCATCCAGAATAACTCCAGATTGCTAAGTGCAAAACATTTGAAATTGGTACGAATGGCTAGAGGATGCCCTAGAGCATGCAATGACCTTTTTAATTAGGTGTTAAAACTTTAGTACGTGGTCAAGTGTGTGGGTGGAAAATTGATTACGTTGAAAATCAACTACTAGTTATTCACTGATTAAAAAATTCCCCATCAATGCTTTGGAAGTAGATAAAGCCTAGAAGCACCACTGATCTGTTATTGTTAGTCACACCTAGAAGCACCATTATTGTTAGTCATGCCTAGAAGTACCACTGATCTGTGATTGTTAATCACACCCTAGCTAGCGTCTGTATAGTCAAACTGTTTCTATATCATTATGGCTTAGTGCTAAATGCTATAGATATGCTTGTGTGGGGTAGAAATGCTTAGGCTGTCGCATATCCTCTGAAATATTCTGAAGCTGAATATATGTATCTGGCATAATATACTATTATGTGAAATGTGTGTTGGTGTGTGTTTTGGTGTTTGTGTGTTGTGGGTGTGTGTGTAAAATAATATTACCTTGAATTAACAATTTTAATAATCATATTGCATAATGCTTGAGAGAAGAGAGGGTTTTACTATCATACTTGAGCTCTATCTATATAGCATGATAATTTAGTTAGCAGATTATTCTTGTTCAAAATCAATCTTAAAATATATTTTTATTGACTTAATTGATAGCTAGAGTTTGGTGTCATCCACCATCGAGAAACTTCCTTCGGATCAGATAAACTTCTACACTCCATTTGTCCATGTTTCTACAAGAAGGGAAGGAGCGCCATAAAAGTATGCCATCATATAACTTTGAAGATTGCCTTTGAGATCTAGAAGATTGAACCGACACTAAAGCTAGACACACTATATAAATGGAGCGCTTGCGATAGCTGTGAGAAAGTTGTAGCTACAAACCTCAAGTTGGTTTTCAATATAGCTCTTGAGTCTAGTAGTGCAGAAAGCTCTAGCTACCAACCACAGCTCTATTAGCAACTGCATTAATATAATGATGAAAGGCTACAAACAAGCTGCTACTACATCTCCTGAAGCCCATAGACATACTCCGTCTAGTTATAGAGGTGTGGATATAGATGTCAGGCTGATTGTTGCGTGCATGTGCATACTAAAACCAAGCTACGTGCACGCTGCCTGTTTTAATTTTCCAGAATGGATAAAGGAAATAGACTGCAGAAAAGGAGAGAGAGAGAAAAGTCAAACCTGCTTCTGATACAGCAGAACAAAGAGAACTGATATATATTTGAAGGAAAAAAGAGCGAATGTTATAAGTTGGTGAAACACCGCACGCCACGACCGAGAGCCTTCCTTAGGCTAACGAGAAGTTTCATTCTGACTTAACCACTCTATTCATCAACACACTCCGAGCTATTGGGCATGTTTATTCAAATGGAAATGATCGCCATGTACAAGTTCTTAAATGGAAATGATCGTTATGTTCAATTGAGCTGATAGTCCTTGAAAAACTGTAGAATTATCAATATACAACACTTCAGAGACTAGGCAGATATTTGAAGCTGTTGCGGCCAGCAGAATCTGATGGGTTGGCTACCCTTGTGGGAGGTAATTTTTTCAGGTCTGGCCCAATTAGCCAAGCAACTATCATCTCATGTACATTGCCTGCTCTGACTCAATTCCTTAGATACAAAGTTCTCCCATTGTCATTTCACAAATATTATGCTGACCTCTGTTTAAGTACAGTATGTGTCCTCTGTGTCACTCCTATTTATCATGATCTAAAGATCTGTACCTAGGTCACTTGAATTTTAATATAGCTAACCTGATAATTCCCTCCCCCCCTTGGAAGATGGCAGTGAAGATTAGCCACAATGACCTTTGAACTCACATTTAAAACTTTTTCTAATTATTAACTGTCTCCCTAATGTTACTGTTTGGACATGCATGTTTATATGACCATAAAGGACAGGGCAGTTAATGAAACTTCAAATGGATCAACTGATGAATAGTCACCTGGGCCGAGGAAAACCTGATATTCTGAAGAATAGTCACCCATGCCGGAACCTTCTGAAGTACAGTCACCCGAGCCAGGACATTCTGAAGAATAGTCATCCGCCTTCTGAAGAATAGTCATCCGAATGCGGCTATCACCTATTGGTGTTTGTGTTACAATGTAGAACATCAAAAGATGGTAGAAAATGGTTCAATGAGTAACTTCATGTATTTATTTGAACATAATGTATAGTATATGCATAGGTTCCTGTATTCTCTCCACTCATCACTGTGAATGATTGTGCCTTGTCCAATGACGGGAAGAAGAGTATCTGCATCCCTACTCTCCACAATTTCCATGTACCCTTTGACTGGTATCGTGATGGTAGCCCTAGCCCCAGCTCTAGCCCTAGTCCTAGCTTGTGGTGGTAGCCCTAGCCTTAGCACTAGACCTAGCCATGACCCTGGGATCTTCTGAAGAATAGTCATCCGAGGAGGGATCTTCTGAAGAATAGGGTTCTTCAATTGAACCCTTAAAACTTAAACTTGCTGAAAATGTTTTTTCTTTTTTATGTACTGTAATAATAGTATGCACACATGTAATATGAAGCGAGGAAAGCAGCACAGACATTGTGGAATTCACAGCTTTCGTGCTTGGAACAACTAAGTATGCCATCCTTGTAAAACCATTCGCTAGAAAGTCCCACTCAGTCACACCGATAATCACATCTCTACTGTCCTGTACATAAAACCTTTAGCAGCATTCTGCACAATATCATAGTGTAGCCACTCCAAATTGTTAAACCAGGTAGCCTGAAACGAATGGTTTACTGGGTCACTTATACTGCAGGACCGCGTGGGAAGACAATATACTATGCTGAAATGGCGATCTAGTCGTGCTTCTGTATGGATCAATCAGCCTCCTAAATTAATAAAAAAATGTGCCATCATGGCCACACCAGTGGCTGCGACCCTGCTCTTAGCTATATACTTTACAGATCAGTGTAATGTTATGCCTTCAAACATGCTTGGAGTAGGACAATACTTAGAGTAATGTGATGTTTTTTATTGCACAGTCATTCGCCATGCAATGCTTTTATTTATTTCTAGTAAAGATTATTATTTCTTACACATCAAAATAACGACACAAACTCCACTAGACAAGACTCCACTAGTCTTGAGCTATTCCATGAAGCCAAGTTGTTTCTAGTAGGACTAGTTATCTCAACTCTTTCCCCCAGACTAACTTGACCAAAATAACCGCTTTATCTCGGCCTTCGTCTTCCAGGGTATTGTGTTAAATATTGATGGAGTGCTATAGTAACACAATTTATACAACACTATTAAGCAATACAGTCTAGTAATTAAAGATACGCTTCAGTTCACAATAGTTCGTTCTTTTAGCTCCCTCTCTCTCGCTCTCTGTTTTTTTTGTCCCTTTTTATCATTCTCGTTCTCCCGGTGATGCTCTGTCCAATCATCTTCTAGGTAATCTTGTAGAAGCTTGGCTCCATTCACGGACTTGCAGTCAGGAAGTTCTTTTGGGGCTTATGTAGCAGTTGTTGTCTTTGTATCTGTCAGGTCGTTCCCTGACAGTGATATCCAATCTTAAAGAAAATCAGAAGATTTGTCCACATTGCTCTATGACATCATCAATGCAAAAGGGTTGTTGGTCGCTATAGTATCGTGGGTGTTCTGTGGCGTCTTCTCTTCCGAACTTCCATTGTAGAGTACAGCGTGTCATCTCCATTCACCTTATCCTGTGTCCTTCTGTTTTACTGTAAGTCTACTAAACTTTGTTGCTATCTGTTGAAATATTTTTTATGGGTCTCAAAATCTTGACATCCCAGAAAGCATAATTTCCTAACCTCCAGTCAGACTATGACAAAGGGGATAACAGCAAGACAATGATTTATCATCTTTAAATAACTTTTCCATGTTTCCTTGTTCATCAGAAGCATGATATTGCTATCTGATTGGTTAACCACTAAAGAGATTGCCATGCGGCTATCTGCTGTTAAACACACACACATGGTGGGGTTGGAAGAATGAATATCGTACAATATAATATGTCTGCCACTATAGAGTTTGGCAAGTGACTATCTGAACGCTAGACACACACACAGATGTTGGGGTTGGAATAATGAATATCGTACAATATAATATGTCTGCCACTATAGAGATTGGCAAGTGACTATCTGAACGCTAGACACACACACAGATGTTGGGGTTGGAATAATGAATATCGTACAATATAATATGTCTGCCACTATAGAGATTGGCAAGTGACTATCTGAACGCTAGATATGCACACTCCAAGCCACCAGACTAATTAACAATATCATTTTTAAGGATGAGGTAGAAGCATGAGGATATTATGTAATTATTGTAGAGGCTCTAATTACTAATCGTAATAGAGTGCTCTTTGTCATGTAGTTAGGTATTGAGCTAGTTAAATGCAGTTAGTGATGCTAGGTATATAGTATAGCACATTTAATTCTGGTATAGAGCTAGCTAAACGGTTATAGCAGTTGGGTTTGCTAACTGAAACTAAGAAGTTTGGTCAAGTATGACACATGTATGATAGGTGGTATGTAACTGAAATAATCCAGTAAATGCAAGGCATCCTGTGATCGTCAAACCTGTGAAGTGTGTTATCGAGTTAGGCTTCATCCCACTACAGTAAACATGGTTACCTGCAATCTGCATGAGTCTTCTCTCTGTTCATATATCGAGTTCAAACCCACCTACTGTATGGGACACTGTAAATGCAGATACTTTAATTGTCTTAATATTCTGTTATGAAGATTTTTATAATTCAATCCTAGCTTTTGTGTAGTGTTATAAATATTCACTTTATTGCAGGTACTGTACATTTTTACAGCTTTCCAAAAAAAAATCATTCCATGTTTGAATGAGTAGTATCATCCCATATTTGTGTCAATTGAGGACATTTTTAGTCCAAGGGTTTTGGCCGAGTTCTTCACCATTATTCTGTTGCTGCTTGTAATTGCATAATTGATGACCTGTGTTTTGGTATTGACTCCATAATGATAGCTTGGATTTCATTTTCTCTTCCATCCACAACTTTGTTCTGTTGCTCTTCTATCTCTAACATTCTATCAGCTGACTCAAGAGCTGCTGACTTTAAATCCACTGTCTTGCTTCTCAGTGTTAGCAGCTCCTCTCCTTCACCCAGCACAGAAACATCTTCAAGTAGATTGAGAAATAGTGGCGTAGACGGTCCACACTTTGTATTTGCATACCTGTTATGAATTTTAACGTTTTCATTTCTAAGAAAAACTTCTAATGACTTTTCTATATTTGTGATACCCTATTTTTTCCTTCTACGATAAGCCCCTACAGGTTTACATGATTGAATGGAGAATTTCACTATCTTGCCCACTATGTAGCACAGCTATATATCTAGAGCTTAGATACGATCAGTGGTCAATCTTTTAAAATGGTCACTGAGTCCCAAAAGCTGAACCACCCCTCATATAAATTATTCTTAGGTACTTGTAATGCCTTCAAAGATGAGCTTGTAATTTGTCATCAGGCCACCAGATACTATTACATGGCCAAGATATTCTCTCTTCCCTGTAATAATATTTTACCACCTTTTTTCTCCTCTCTACTTTACTAACATATGTTGTATCTTCTCATGTTTCTACCCTCTCCTCCCTCTGGGCTAGGGCTAGAGTATGAAATTCATTAATAAGTAAGTAGAGTTTATGATATATTGAGCTTGTGTCATTACTGATGTTGGGAAGAACTTGATGCAACTAATGTCCGACTGTTAACTTGCTGGAGCGAAGGTTCCCCTTGAATCTACTTGACAACAACCTGCTCTGGTTGGCGATTTTTACTTAGAACTTTGTTGAAGAACTCAAACTCATTTCCCATGCAATGCGAGTGATTTAATCTCTGTGGGCTTTAAAATTATGTTACTTCTGTCAGTTGTTTACTGAATTGAGGAGTGCTTTTATGCTGTCCGCATAACCCAAACAACCATTTTTCCTTGATACTAGTGTACTTATTCTACATGTATATTGTACTTCTTTGTGTACAAGCAGGATAATGGCCTATCTGAAGTTTTTTGCTCTTGCTCTTGTATTTGTATGTGAGTTTATAAAATAGCTCTTTGACATTATCCTTATAATTAGTCTTATTAAGATAATATTTGAAAAATCAAGTGACCACTGCTGACCTTTAAAATTATACTACTCTATGTTGGTAATCACAGGGTTTCCTTCTTATGTTCTCCTTGCACTTGAGGCAAAACAGGTTATTTTCAACTGATACCTGTTCATTACAACCTTCTATCCTTGCACCTATATAAACGCTGCACTGTTGCATGCCATGATGGTCTTTCCAAACTATGCAATTTTGTGTGTGTACTATGATAATAATTATTGTGTTTAGAGTTTATGGGATTATAGCTTTATGGATTAATTATAGCATTCCTATAGACTATTACATCTACCTGGCTGATAATTATACTGCACTTTGCAGCTAGTTACTTATTGTTGTTTTTTGCACAAAAATCTGGTTGCTAGAGGCTGCTATGCCCTCCTATTGCTAATATTATTGCTATATCCTCCTATAGATTATGCTGGTTGCTATGGCTTCCTATATCTAATGCTTGTTGTTATATCTTCCTATACCTAATGCTGGTTGCTATGTCTTCCTATAGCTAATACTGGGTGCTAGTCTCTTCCTATAGGTTGCTACAGTTCATATCAAAACATTGTCATCGAGCTTCCATCTGATTTCAACAGTTAGCGTGATGCTGCCCATTTTTCATGCATGCTGAGTGTGTTTTTTTAAGTTCTGCATGTCTATTTAATTTTTTTTTAATATTAATGTTTACCAAAAAGACCCACATGATGATATTTCATTTGTTCACGAATAAGTGTAACTGAAGCAATGGCAGCAGCCTGCTGAATGACACACCCTAGGATTTCAGCACATATATACAAGAAGCAGGATTGTGTCCCTGCATGGAGAAGGCTCCCAGTGCATACTGACAGGAAAGCCACATCCAAGTAGCTATCCCTGACTGAGAAGTAACCACATAAACCACACGAACACAAGGCATAACTAACTTGTTTATTAAGAGAAACGGAATATACTACATAACCATGTCACCCAAGAATACAGATAGAAGATTCTACAGAGTGTGGTGAGGTGCTGATTTGGTGAGATGATGCTCGTGACAAGAGAAAGGAATAAAAAAGAGACTGTTAACAAACACTAATCGGCTTGGTAGTTTTGAGATAGAATGTGATTACTGAATAATTATTGAGTTGGTCTAGTTAAGGCTGGTGAATGGTGTGATTCACTGGTAGGACTAGGCATGGCAGGGAGAGCATAGTAGGCTAGGTCCACCACCGTAAGGACCTATGCCTAATTGGATGCTACCGATAAGCAATAGCCATACATTTCTCTGAGAGTGGTGGCAGCGGTGGGATCTTCTTTATAGGAGATCCCGGACCAGCCTTAGTTAGTGATGAGGTTGGGAGGTAGCTAGCTGAAACAGGGATAGATCCCAGGTTATACCTAGAGGGCTTGCGAACCCCTCTTAATCTGTAAGAGCTGAGGAGTTTGGACCTGAAAAAGAGATGACAGTCAAGAGGAGGACTACCAGAGACTTTGGGGGGATCCAGGGTAGCACTCCAGAGGCCTCACCTGGGATTGTGGATCCGATTGAACGATTCAAGTCCAGTGGCTCCTAATTGATCAGATCAGGGTTGAGAAGGAGGAGCTGAGAAAGGAAGCAGAGCAGGAAAGATAGGCCGAGTATGGGTGCAAACCAAGCAACAAGAACAGACGATACGGTTTCTGACGGAGGTACGCCCACTTCCAGCGGCAACTGAGTTGCCTTCCTGTGACCCAAAATTGACAGTGCATAAATTCCAAGAGGGAACAGGTGATATTGGCGCCTTCTTAGATGCATTCGAAACCACAGCTGGAGCATGGACTCAACGTCAGTGGACTGCCTATCTGCAAAGCTCTCTGTCAGGGGCAGGCTTGATTGCCATGGCAGCAATGCCTGCCAACTGACAAGCAGACTATCACTCAGTCAAAGAAGTTGATATGGGAGTACAAGATTATTACTGAAATGGTCAGGAAGCAGACTTTTGCGATGCCTTTTGACCAGACTCACCCCTATGCATGACTGTCTAAGCACCACCAAAGCTTTCAGCAGTGGCTGGCGTCATGACCAGGAGACCATACTGATGGAGACAACCCTGAAGCATTTGCCGTAATGGATAGAGGTTCATATGAGAAACCTCAATCCCAGAAGCTTCGAGGAGTTGTCTACTGTGGTGGTGACACACTTGGCTAATCAGATGAGAAGAGAGCTAGAGTTGTCAAGATCCAGAGACAGAGCAACTGAGAAGGGAAGGTGTCGACTCAAAACACCCTCCAGGCCGGGACCCGTCGAAAAGGGCCAGAGAAGAATCAGGTGGGAGCAACCCACACTGGGAGGAAAGCAAGGAGACAAAAAACACGCTTGTTCATCACCCAAGAACACAACTTAAGTGAGATGCTTTAGGTGTAACTGGCTAGAGTATGTTAAATAAGACTGTAGGGTGAAGCTGGAGCAAGAACAGCTGGTTCAAGACAACCAGGGATGCCACCTCGAACCAGTAGACTAGGCAGGCCAAAGTGAATGGAAGAAAGGTGAAGGTCTGGCTAGACTCAGGCTATACGAAGTCGCTAGTACACACTAGGTGTGTAACTAGAGGAGTGAGGCTAGGCTGGAGCATCCCTTATGCCAGAGCCAGTTCAAGGGAAACATGGTTCCCCGCTGCCCGGGTCATTCTGGCTCTGTCTGGAAGGAAGAGTACCACCTAATGGTGGGTATTTGACCACACTTGCCAGCCGATATGTTGGTGAGACAAGACGTCCCTCAGTTGAGAGAGTGGCTGGTGGAATTAGACCAAAAGAGCCCACATCTACCGGAGGAGATGTCCCAGACATGGTTCTGGTATCAACATGAGCTGAAACATAATCCCGAGTGCAAGAGCAGGAATCAACCCAGTCCAAGCAGACCAATGATGAAGTCATGCTTACAGACCAAGGAGAAGAGGCCTCCGACAAAAGGGAGACAGGAGATGAACTCCCTTCAAATTTGAGGATGACTTTTTCACACAAGAGAAATCCAGGAATGAGAAACCAAAGGAAGATGAACAGAGAACAGTACCCTATTGGACCGAGTATCTTCAGAGGAGCTACAGGCTCTCCAACATGCTGATCCATCCCTGGGGAAGGCCAGGCTACAAGCCGACCGAGGAGAAGACCTGTACCTATGGGAGAATGGGTTACTGATGAGAATGAGAAACTTGGTGGTAGTGCCAAGTTAGACTCGGATGGAAATCCTGACCATGGCACACAATTCCCCTACCACGGGACATTTTGGGCAAGCCTGATATCAATAGACATAGAATGGATTGGCCTACCATCGCCAAAGATATAAGGGAAGTATGTATAACCTGTCCCATTTGTCAGCGTGCAAAACCTATGACCCCACAGAGAGCACGCCTACACACCTTACCCGTAATGAACATCCCATTTAAGACTGTAGTGAAGAACATTTTCTGGCCCCTAAAGCATACCAAGTGAGGGAACAAATATGTCCTCATTGTAATGACTATTCCACTAAATGGCCGGAAGCGTTTCCCCTAAGGAACACCAATACCGAAACGCTTCTCGACTATTTTGTGGAGGTGTTTGCCACACTTGGGATCCCCAAGGAAGTTTTATCAGATAACAGGGCTAATTTTATCTCTAAGACCACGACCCAATTTTTCCAGATGACTGGCGTCCACATCAGATCAACACCTCCCCATACCATCCAGACAAAGAAGGTATGGTGGAGCATTTTAACGCCACTATGAAAAGCCTGTTGAAAAAGCTCACCCAAAAGAATGACCAAGAGTGGGACAGATGCTTGCCGTTCATGCCATGGGCATATAGGGGAACAACCCATAGTAATACAGAGTACTCCCCATTTGAATTGTTGTATGGTAGGCCTATGAGGACGACAATAGATGAATTGACAAAGTATTGGAGAGGGGAAATGGGAAGAAGGAATTGAGGTAGTGGAATACTTAACAATCCTAAGGGAGAAACTGGAGTTAGTGCGAGAGATGACTGCCACGAATGAAAAGCAGGCCAAACATATACATAACAAGTACCATGACAAGAGGGCAACTGAGCGAGGGGTTAGTGTGGGGGACTAGATGTTGGTTTTTCAACCCTGATGGGTGAACAAACTCCAAAACAAGTGGCGCGGCCCCATTGATCATCACTAAGAGGCGAAGCCCCATGATCATAACTAAGAAGATAACGGATGTGACATACCAGGTGGGCCTAGGAGAGGTGTCGAAATGGCTGAGGGCCTTCCATGCTAATGGAATTAAAGCCTGGCACTCCCCCATCCCAGCAGTATTACTAGCTGTGGATACAGAACCTGATGACCCCAAACCAGACGAAACCACCAAGGAGGAGGAACTGTACTCTCACTTGAAACCCTGTCAGAAGGAGGAATTGGAACAATTGAAACTGGAGTTTTCCAAGAAGTGATTAGCGACACACCTGGAAGGATGGAAGTGGTGAAACACACGAAAGAGGCAGGCAATACTCTGTTTGCCAACATACCATCTCCCCCATGCCTCATACAAATTCCTGCATAACAAAATAAAAACATTGAGAACAACATAATATTATCATTACCCCTGGGCTACCCCAGTGGTTCTGGTCCCGAAAAAGGATTGCACCAAGAGGTTATGCATCGACTATAGGAAGTTAAACCTTGTAACCCAGACCGACCCAAACCCCATACCGAGAGTACAGGATCTGATAGATGGGATAGGGAATTCTAAATGGATAACTGCCCGGGCTACTGGCAATTACCTTTGGAAAGATTGAGTAGGGAGAAAAGTGCCTTCATAACACCATGGGGCAAGTACGAGTTTGTAACCATGCTCTTTGGCCTTGTATCAGCCACATCTACTTTCCAGAGGATGATGGATTTGTTCTCCCACGAAAACCATCAATATGCTGTCCTTACCTCAATGACATAATAATGTACAGCGAGACGTGGAAAGATTATCTATTCCATCTATGTGAAGTCTTTACCAAATTACAGCAAGCAGGTCTCCGGATTCGAGAAGGTAAATGTCACTTTGCTAGCAATACCTGTACGTATTTGGGACACATCATCAGCAAAGGCCAGATCAAGCCAATTGAAGCAAAAGTCAGGAATTTATACAGCCCAAGACAAAGAAGAACCTGCAGGCATTCCTTGGGCTTTGTGGGTGTTACCGCAGGCTCATTTTCAACCATAGCCATCCCACTATCCGATCTGATGTGAAAGGACATGCCCAATCAAGTTATTTGGACTGAACGAGAAGAAAGAGCCTTGAGCGAGTTGAAAGATCGACTGTCTAACTACCCAGTATTACACCTACCCATATTATGGGGGAGGAAGTTTATCTTCCAGACCGATGCGTCTCGCTCCGGAATTGGGTATGTTTTGAGCCAATTGGAAGAGGAAGGTGACGAAAACCTTATAGCATTCGGGTCGAGAAAATTACTACCAAGGGAAGTGAAGTACTCGGCGATTGAGAGCGAGGGATTAGCCATTATCGAGGGGGTGAAGCAATTTTGGTTGCACCTAGAAGGGGTACACTTTCTAATAGAGTCAAACCACAATCCACATACGTACCTTTCATGCTTGAAGGAAGCTATCCGAATAACTGGATGGATTCTATCTCTTCAACTGTACAATTGCACGATGACATTTGGTTCTGGCCGAAAAAACGGCAATGTTGATGGTCGTGTGAGAGAGAGAGAGAGAACCTAAGAGGAAGGGGAAATGTCAGGGAAGCCACATCCAAGTGAACACTCTAACCCTCCAGACAGAACCCTGAATCTTATGCGACGCCTACCCTTTACTTCCCAGTCTAACCCACTGGACAGTGTCAGAGTAAGCCAAACTCAGCAATCGCTCCTAGATTGCTGGATACCCAAATAAGAATGAATTGTTATATTACATAAAAGAGATAACTCTGCACAAAGGCAATCACAATACAGTCTCAGCCTCAAATTATTGTCTAGCTTAGCTCTTAACTTACAGACTCTTAGTTATCTAACATTATCTTGTCTAACAGTTCCTTTTATATTATTCTAACTACTGGGGTTCCATATCATCAGGTCGCCATGGCTGGCGACCAATCAGAGTGCTCCATGTCACCTTCCGATAGATCAGGTGAATTTGTCTTGATTAGTTCTGGGTTCTGAATGGAGGTGGTGGTTGGTAAGTTCTCAGGGCTCTGAATGGAGGTGGTGTATGGTAAGTTCTCAGGGCTCTGAATGGAGGTGGTGGTTGGTAAGTTCTCAGGGCTCTGAATGGAGGTGATCTCGGTTGGTAAGTTCCCAGGGCTCTGAATGGAGGTGGGCTCGGTTGGTAAGTTCTCAGGGCTCTCCACCATGACTTGTTCTGAATGGCTGTCAACAACAACTGTTTCTGTGGTATCAGTCAGGGAGGAGGAATTCCCTGACATTCCCTTTTCCTCGGCTCGAGACCCGTCTCAACTGAGACCATCGGCATTGACGTTGGCGGATCCCGATCTGTGGGAGATGACGAAGTCGTATTCTTGTAAGGCCAGTGTCCAACGTGTAAGTCGGCCATGGTGGTCCTTGATGTTAGCCAGGTGGGCCAGAGGGGTGTGGTCGATTTCCTTGAATTTCTTTCCTCCAGATATACCCGAAAATGTTTGATGCCAGCAACAATGGCAAGGGCTTCTCTTTCGATAGTGGAGTGCCATTGCTACCTCGACAGAAGCTTCCGCGAACTGTATGCCACTGGATGTTCTTCACCTTCGAGGTCAGTCTGACTGAGCACGAACCCTATACCCGTCGCTGAGGCATCGGTCTGCAGGGTAAAGGGTCTTTCCCAATTTGGGGTTATCAATACAGGGTGGTTAGTAAGGGCTGTTTTAAGGTGTTAAAGGCCACTTCACATTGTGTATTCCGTGTAATCTTATTTCCTTTACTTTTCTTAGAATGGTCAAAGGGGTAGCTATTTCTGAGAAACGAGGTATGAATCGCCGGTAATATCCGGTTAGTCCTAAGAAAGCTCTCATCTTTTTTTTAGTTTGTGGGGGAAGTATTCAGAGATGGCTTTAACCTTACACGACATAGGCTTAACCTGACCTCCTCCTACCAAGTGCCCAAGGTATACACAATGACTCACTCCAAAGTTACACTTCTCTTGCTTGATCTTAAGCCCTGCCTCCCTCAATCGGCTCAGAACTTCTGTTATGTGTTCTAAGTGCTTTTCTCACGTTTCACTGTAGATAACAATATCGTCAAGGTAGGCTGCTGTAAATCTTTCTAAGCCATGAAGGACATGGTCCATTAACCGCTGAAATGTGGAGGGGGCTGAGACCAAACCAAAGGGCATGGTAGTAAACTGGTATTTCCCGTAGGGAGTTATAAAGGCAGTCTTCTCTTTACTATTCCTCCCCACGGGTACCTGGTAATACCCCATGGTTAAGTCTAGGGTTGTTATATACTTGGCCCCACCCAACTTGTCTATCATCTCCTCTATATGGGGCAATGGATATGGGTCTTTTACTGTCACTTCGTTTAGCCTTCTATAGTCAATGCACAGGCGTTTGGTTCCATCTTTCTTGGGTATCAGCACAATGGGGGCTGCCTATGTAGGGGCTCTTGCTAGGCTCTATAACTCCTTGATCTAGTAGGGTACAAATTCAATATATTTGATGACATTATCTTTTGTTCCCTCACTGGTAACTTTGGTTGGGCTAACAATTCTCAGGTTGCCACAGTAAAACTGATTCCATCAGCTGCTAGACCCTACTAACTGGAAGAGCTATTACATGGATCCTTCAATATTAACTCTTTTTTTGCTTGAACATATGAAATAGTTAAGTTTGTTTGCAGTAGCCATTTTCAGTTGTTCTAGATAGGAAACAAGCTAGGTCCTGGACAACCTGGTCTAGCCAGGATTTTTCCCTCTTAGTAAAAATTAGCTACAGTGAAGTGCAATGCAGTTATTCCTTTTTTTTTAGCTACCAAAGAAATAACTAACACTAAAACTCAATTGTGAGGTTGTGGAAATAAAAAGTGGTATTAAATTAATCATGCAAGTGTAATAAAGAGTGGTGTCAGGCAGGCATCCAAGAGTGAGAAATTGTGGGGTGTTAGGTGGAGCATGTAAGTGTGAGAAACTGTGGTGTTGGGTGGAACATGCAAGAGGAACAGAGTATGTTGCTAGTTTGACCATGCATGTGTGAGAGAGTGTGGTGACAGGTGGGACATGCAAGAGCGAGAGAGTTGTATTGGTGGAGCATGCAAACGTGCGAAAGTGTTTTTTTGGTAGTAAGCAAAGGTGTGAATATTTGGTGTTAGTTGTAGCTTGCAAAACTGAGATGGTGCGGTGTTAGGTAGACCATGCAGGCACGAGAGAGGGTGGGAAAAATGCATTGCGAGAAAAATCGGTGCTATGTCGAGCATGCAAGCATGAGAGTGTGTGATGTGAGGTGGAACATGCATGCATAATAAAGGGTGGTGTTAGGTTGAGCATGCATGGGTGCAAAAGTGTGGTGTTCGGTGGAACATTCAAGGGTGTGAATGTGTGGTGTTAGGTTGAGCATGCATGGGTGAGATAAGGTCATGTTAGGTCAGAGAATGATAGAGCGAGAATATTTCTTTGGAAATGTTGGCATTACCAATTAAAGCATGAGAAACCTTAATATATATACTGAATACATAAAAGGTATCAATTGTCAAGTCAGTTTAGATTGATAATTTGTAGCCTACACTAAAATGTCGCTCATCTTTAGATATGTCTTTTCTTATTTTCTGCTCTGTCCTGACAATGCACTTTGTCTCACCAGCTTCTTTAGATATTGGTGTAGAGCTTGCCTGCTATCACTTCACATGTCCACTTTGACATTCCTGTTGCAATGTTTTGAAACTGCGATGGAAAACTGTATCGGCCTAATCATTTATTATCATTTATCTCCTGGCATATAGTTTTGCCTCAGCCTGTGCAATGTGGTTGACACTGCACACTGCCCAGTTGGGGATTTTACTGCTGCTCCCTCCTTGCTTGTTCATTCTCCTGTACATTTATGCTTCTCCTCTTATGGCCTTCAACTTGCTATTAGTGTTCAAGAGTTTCCTAATGCTTAATACCATATCTAGACAGCGCTGTTGTATAATTTCTCAACCCTTCCTCTCCTTGCATGAGTTCCCTCTTCAGTATGTCTGTAACATTTCTTTGGCTGTTCTGTGCGGCACCACACAAGACTCTGCTGGCCCTCAAACTATATACAAGTTATTTGCCAATGAGTGGTGTGAATAGAAAATGTGTGCACTCTATTGTGAACAAATTAATTTTTACTTCTTCTCTCTTTTTGAACATCAAATGAGTTGAGCAGATGAGTTACATAAATGAGTTGACCAGGGTGTTTATAAACCTGTCAAGAGGGTGGGGTGAGGATAGGAGGTGTTGGGTTTGTTGTTGCTATATGGTTCTGGTGGTTGACTTTTCTCATGAACTTCATTTAATATTTGCAGCATCCAAACGTAAAAGGAAACGACAGATTACAGTAATTATTAAGTAGCAGCAAAATTCTTGGTTGTCTAATTATGAAAATATATAAGGTTGAAGATATGGAAGTTAGCTAATTATAAATACTTGACACTAGTGTAACATTCCGAATACATAATGGTAAATGCTGGAAACCAACTAATAGGAGGAGAGAAAAGTGCCTCAAGTGTGATAGTTAACTATATTAGATGAGGCAATGTGCAAGCTGCCTAGACTCCCAATTGTTATAGTAAAATATATATCCAGTTTAGAAATAATCAAAAGTATATAAATATCAATAGTTATAGCAATATAGCTCAGATTGGATTTAATCTTAACCACCCATGATGTCATCTGCCTCTACCCAACATCCCCTATGTTGATAGATTTGTGACATGCAGTAAAGCCTTTGTGGCATGTATATAGCTAGGAGTAGCTTTGCCCCCCCCCCCCCCACATTAGACTTCATTCAGAAGGGTATATTTACGAATTCAGGGAACAGCCATGGTGATAAGATTGTCTCCTTCATAGGGAGGAAACAATGATGGCCCATCAGAGGGGGCTATATGTCTACAAATTCAGGAAACAGCCAAGGAACAAGGATACCCTATTATAAGGAGCAATATCTACAACTTCACGGAATAGCGATGTGAGCAAGGATGCCTCAGTATATACAAACATGTTTAGCTGATTAGAACAAAAATGATGACATGGACAACAACTTGATCCAAGATGAGGCCGCATAATATTTGTGAAATATTTCTGAGTTGGCAATATTCTCCAGAGCTACTGGAGATTTCCTTCTACAAATCATTTCGATATACTCGATCATCAGGTTCACTGCTAACAGACGAAGAAAACAAGTGGTCTTTCTGAAAACCATTGTTATCTTAAATGTAAGAATTCACCAGACTTAACTATGCACCAAACGAACTGACATCCACCTCTATCTATCCCCCCAAATTAGCAATTCAAAACATTGCAACAATTTAATACTATACATCGAAAGCCTTGGCATTCAATAAATCTGCTCTAGGAAAGAGGATTTCGCAAGAATAATCCATGGCTTTTGGATTCATAGAAAGGCATTAAACTTCCAGGTCCAGAAAGTAGCAAGAATTCCTCATTATGATGTAGCAACACCTACCAAGACCAGTAGTACTCAGCAAATCACCACTGTAATCACTTACTCTTCAAATCTTGCAGGTCCTGCAAGGATAACAACTAAACCAACAATCACTATGAAAATGTTTCCACTCGTTGAAATTTCTAAAAACAACAACACGATAATGGAATCGAGTTTGATTGAGTAGAAAAATACATAGCTAATTCCACATATCTGAAAAGTCAATGAGCTGGACTGTTTTCTGCGTCACAGAAACTTTGTTTTCACTAATACAAAAAAGTTCAAGTTTCCAATTGTTAAAAACTCCATAGAATTAAATATGGTCAAGAATAAGCTTCATAGGTGTTGTAGCATTTTTCTTCTTTAAAATGTTAAGTTACTATAATTTCATGTTATAAATTTGAAGTTTCTTTCTACAGTATCTACAATAAACTTGGTTTTATCAATTTGAAAATATTGTACTCAATTCAAGATAAATGGTGTAGCTATATAGAAGCAATGAATAAAAATGAGTATTAACAGAACCAATACACTCAAGATCAGAAGTCTAAGAATAATTATATATAATTTAAAAAAGTTTATAAAAATCTGGATATTTACTTATTTTTTCTCGACTGGAAAGATGTTATTAAAACCTTGTGAAAGACATTATTTTGTTTCTGGTGCTGTTATGTTTGTAGTTATAATGTTACAGTACATTCCATGGATAATATTTGAAAAAGTGTTATCACCCTCCTTAAGGGGTGAGGATTTTCCAGAAGCATCACCAATGAGTGCGAGTCTAATCTACTTGATGCATACAGATGTGCTATATGGCTTGAAAGAAGTTGTACTGCTACATCTGTTCTAGCATCCCTCCCCTTCAAACAACTCTTGAAGTCTAATACATAAAGTAGAGTAGTTTATGCCAGTTCAGGGGAGCATCATAATTATTAATAACAATTTTCTCATAATAGACAAAAATGTCTTCTCAACATTTCTGTTACACTCTAGCCTTTATCAGGATTAGTTAACGTGGTTATTTACCTTAAACAAACTAGATAAATGCAATTGCTTCTGAGCAGAAAGCTTCCAAGTGTTTAGTTCCAAACGATCCTTAACTTCCGCTCTACTTATTTCCCTAATGAGTGAATCAATAATTTGTGAGTTGCCAGCTTAGTAGTTTGGTTCATAATATAGAGCATAATGCAGAAGCGATGCTCATGGATTTATTGATATCATGCCAGGTTCCCTATGCAACTACCTTCATGAAATGTTATTGCTTTGTTTTTCTATTGTTTATAACTCTACTAGAAGGCCACACAACCACCATGTTTACTGGAATTCACGAATCCATTACTCTTGAGTAAATAGATGCTACTGGATTCTTTGTAGTATGTTTTGTTATAGAGATTGCATGATTTATCATGGCATAGCATGTTCGCTTACCTCAATGGTTTTAAGGAAGGTGCAAGGCAATCTCTTGTATCTTGTAGATCCATTCTGTTGCTGTTCTTTACACCAAATGGGTGGTATTCAAATGTTACTGTTAAATAAATTCTGTTAAACAGGTTATGAGGAGCTACCCAATCAATAGGGAATGAAAGTGTATTATATAGCTAAATCATAGAGATTCGGTAAAGCATAATGCCCAGAGACATGGCGAGTTGGTTTTCAGCAAATTATTTGCTAAAAGATATAGGTCATTAGGCTGTTTGGGTAATAGATGTAGCAATTATTGTTGTTTGGTAGCTGTGATAGCTTGAACTCTGGTACTAGCTATATAGTAATTATACCTAGACAGCTAGTTGTGATACCAATGTGAATATTTTTATTCAATAGTCGTGATAGTTTAGAAGTACATGTATCTGATTTAGCCAGAGCTATTTATTATTAATTATTCTAAGCTGAAGCTTCTCTTCATTGCATGGTCAAGGTCAAATTCAATATAGTTTATGGCAAATTATATTGTGAATGATACAAAGAATTTAGATTGGTTACAATCTTTTGCCAAATTTCAGCTAGTTGTATTTCTAAGGGTATGAACAGTTTAAACAATTATTTTAGAAATAATGTAATCATCAAGAGTAGACTGGATTTATAATTTTATGGCAGCTTATCTGAGGTAATGGTGCATTGATCCTGCAGTGGTAGAAGTTGCAATGTATTATATAGTTGTCCTCTAATTATTATCAAATAATTTATGGTGGAAGAATATGTTATGCACTGCGTAACCATGAGACACAATAATAAAATATGGGGGGGGGGGAGAAGTCCTCAGGACACTGTTTAACTCTTTGAAAGAGGCCATTACCAAGGTTTATTAGTCACTGCATTTTGTGTTGAATCTTTCATGAAAACAGTCAATGAGGCAGGAAAGTGTTGGGAGTCTCTGATAAGTACTACACAACATCACACACATACACATATACACACATTAATCTCACATAATTGGAAACACAAACACAGAAAATACATACATGGTGACTTTATTTCAGAGGCTACACTTTCCTCCAGAACACAATGGCTGTAGATATTAAGCTAGCTAAGGGACTCCTATAAGTCATTGAGAATCCATTAAACCACCTCCATTTGATGAAGAATATTACATTGCATATGTGAATACTGATGTAGTCATAGAAGAGAAGACTACAGGAGCTGTATGTGTGGACCCAAGTGTGAGAGAGTATTATTTTGTCAGTGTGAAGCTCAATGGTGTTTGTAGCTGTCTGGAAAAGCAATGGAGGAAGGTTGCTATGCTGAAGTGAAGATTTCAGGAAGAGAACAACAAAGCTCCATCAGATTTCAGTTCAACAAAAAATTGTGTATAGACCATTATATACCATTAACTTTCTTGATAATCAAACCTGAAGTATTCTATCAAATTTCTGGCCAGATATTCTAGCTATCATCAATTATGGATAATTGTCATCTATTTTTAGATCTGCTGTACTGCTTAATAATTATGAGTTAACAATAGACTTATATTTTTTATAGGGCAATATTGCAATGGAGCAGGAAAGTTAACAGTTGAAGTGGTAAACTTATTAACACAACTGGCAAACACATCATCTCTTCAGAACTTCATCATTCTCCCATTATTTATCTAATGTTGAATAGCATTGTTAGCATTGTTGCCATAATCCCAAGCATCAATCACACTGCCCTAGTTATTCTCCTAGCCAAGTATGGATGTAAGACGATCACTATACACTGATCTGATGTCATTAGATTGTATTAGTCATTAGATTGTATTAGAAGTAGCTAAGAATTGTATGACTATTATTCAATACAGATTGCAAACCAGTGCAGACAACCTGCTTGTTTTTGGCATGATGATCATATCTAGTTTAGCAAGACGATAATTTTCAGTTGGCAAACATGTTCCTAGCTGGAGTGTTTTGATTAATAGAGTGGCTAAGTCAGAATCAATGTTCACCACCACTACTGTGAGATGTTAACCATGCAGCACTTTCTCACTCGTCTGTCTGGCCAGTTTTCTTTCCTCTAACTAGCTCTTGCATAAGCCCACATTTTTGCCAACCATTGCTGGTTTACATGCACTCCGTTAGGCTTGGCCGATTATGCTCAAAATTTCTCCAATTGTTCTTTTTAGCAGTACTCCAAATATAATAAACAATACAATTATTATGCTCACTATCCTAATTATTATACTTGAAAATAACTGTTGTTAAATTGTCATTGATGTTTCAACCTGATCTTGAAAACAATGTTCTTGCTACTCACTGAAGCTATCTGTTAAGAGAGTACCCTTTCTGGGGCAGCCAAAGATGGCTGGGGAACAAAAATTCCTTTGTAATGTGTAAAATGCTAAGATGGTTTATGATAAGGCATCATTAGCTTATAGAGCTAGATATTCACAATAATGTTATGCATAAAGATCAGAGTTATGCTCAAAATTGGTTCTAATTATCTGGATTTATCCTGTCTCAGAACTCCATTATGCTTTGTATTTTTCTCGCATAATCTGACCAATTCTAGCCTGCTGAATAAAACATAATGGTTACCTGCATCATTAATATTCAATCGTGTGTTGGCAATTTAATTTCTAGTAATCCCTATGGTGGATGTTGATCAACCTCTAACCAATTATGAAAGTAAATGGTCTGCCAAACTTTAATGTCCATTTGATGTTCATGCTTCTTGATTCAATGGCTCTCTTCAAGGTCTAGCTAGTATTTGACTTTCGTGATGCTCATTCTCTTATATAAACATCGTTTCTGCATATAGAGGAAAGGTTACTGCTAATCAATAGACAGATCACTGCACTATTGATCAGTTATCTTTCCACTGAATAACATAATTTATATAATTATAATATAATGTATATAGTTTATGATTATATACCTGTTGCAGGATAGTTAATATTATTATATTATAGCAAATTGTTAATTTAAGGGGGGAATAATGTCAAAAAAATACACCTCAACAATACCAATCATAACTTCCACCCACTACCCTCTATCAACATAATTTTTGTACCAAAATGTAGCTTAGAAGATAAGCTATATTTAACTTTTGTCATAGATATTTTTTATGCCAAAGTGTCAGCCAGGAAATCCAGTCCTCGAATTAAAAACCATTAATAATGCTAAATGGCTGCTAGGTGGTTTATGAAGAGTACATGTAGTAGTTTCACCTAAACTATTTGAATAAGTATGATAATGCACCACAGGAGGGGGGGGGGGGGAAATCCCATTACAAACCTCATGCAGATATGCTGGTCTATACCCAACACATTCTCATAACAGTGAAAATAAAATACTTTAGGTTTACAAACCTCATGCAGATATGCTGGTCTATACCCAACACATTCTCATAACAGTGAAAATAAAATACTTTAGGTTAAAGAGCACACAATAAGCATTCTGGTGATATATAAATTATTGAGTTTGGGTGAGAAATTAGGGAGAAATTAGTGGAAATATGTGGAAATTCTTCGAATCTAATGCGACGCGATTCTTCTTCACACTTGCTGGGTTTCTAATGAAAATAGTGAGTGCAAAAGCTGTCGTAACTGCATCATACAATCTTCAAATGTTCTGAAACTTGCAATATGACTTCAATATGAGCAGATACACCATTTAAAATAGTTGTTAAAAAAGTGAAAATTAGCATTTTGACATTATTCCCCCCTTAACCCTTTCACTGGCAGATTTACGGAGGACATTTTACAAAAATTGACACAATTTCACATAATATTTTTTATAGAGGACCTTATGAAGACAAGTACCCAACAACTATATATCAGGTGATAGCTGATGCATGAAGGGACGTTATGTTAAATTTTTGTTGCTTAGCAACAAACCACAGAAATGTGAATATTGTTATAAGAGACAGGAAGTAAAATAAAAGGGTTTATATCGGGTTTATATCATCTCAATTTCATATTACACATGAAACCAGCAATGTTAGCTGGTCAACTTTTGGTCAACAACAACAACTGTTTGTAAAATAACCTCTCCTCCAACCCTGTCTTCTCCTCTGCTGCTTCCTCATCCTCCTCCTGCAGCTCCATGAGTGAAACTACCTTCCCAGGAGAAATAGTTCTTACTATTATGCTAGTTACTAGGCTTTACTATACAACTCTTATCTATTTTTACCTTGGGGGAAGTCTTCATGACCATCGCTATCGTCTGAAGCTTCGCTTGGCAGAGTAGGGCGATCTATACTTTGAAAACTTGCTTCGTGGTCGGTGCCAACAGCTGTTATAGCTACCATAGCATCACTGTCAACTACGCCACTTCCCAGGTAAGCACAGGCACTTTCTTCCTCTCCTTCACTAACGTCAATCTCGGACAGGCCGAAGTCATCCTCAAATAGGAAGTCTAACGCTTTGTCTCTACTCTAAAGCAAGTCGCCATTTCTTCTTCGAGACCGGGAATTAACCGGAAGTGATGTTTGCTGGCATGTTTACTTCCCTTTCCTCATTCCGTATTTTCCTGATATTCAGGGGTATATTAGAGGCATGCTTTGGGCATATTCGTACAATTTTTGAAGTTAATACCGCGAACGGTTAATTTTTTATGAATTGTTTCGTCGCGGTTAATCCGTTTTCGCGACTTAAGTCGCTTATGCCAGTGAGAGGGTTAACTTGCACAATATAATGAAGTTAGTTATTTATATTTTCTTCTTCTACTTCTTTGTTTTCTTATTTTTTTAATCTTTCTTTCTACTTTACGCACTCTTTCTTTTTTCACATTTCACACTGTTAATTATCCATTTCCTCCCCTTTTTTTCTAGTACTCACCCCAAGTTCTCTTTAATCATCCTGCTATTAACCATGCAGAGAGTTTTCATTTCCTTGTGCAGCCAGTTCTTTTTTTTCCTAGTTTAGGACCTATGCTACTTTTTCATTATCAAATAATATAAGCTTTAGCTACCAGATAAAATGCCTTGCATGAAATTCTAGATTACGTACCATAACACATTTCAAAACTTTTTGGGGGAAACAGCCTTCATAGTGCTGTTTTCACAGAGCACCACGAGGAGGATGATCTCCTGCTCAGGTCCTCTAAAACTAATAATTATATGAAAGCTAAATCAGTTTAAAAAGTTCAGTATGTGACCAGATTTGTTAAAAAAATGTTGAACTGTCAGCACACAAAACAATTATTATTTAATCTGTTATCTATTTATTTATTGTAACACATAAGATATAATATATAAACGTGCAATACAGCTTATACAGGTAAATGTTGATACCATGCACTTAATAAATTTAACAGTGGGTATGATCTGAATGTAAAATAACCATTTGATCCAAGAATATGTATGCTTTTGAATGTTGCTGAAGATGTGATACGTTTCTGTGGATGTGCATGTGAATTAATGGAGATGGAGTGGTGTCTTATATTGACCACACTTGAATTGGTCATATTTCACCAAATCAATAAATATCAAGTGAATTTCACCATGCTTTAAATGGGAGGGCCTTGAGAACAATGCTTGAAATGGCAGGTACTCCATCATGCTTGAAATGGCTGTTATTCCACCATGCTGCTTATTGCATGAAATGGTAGGTTTGGTACAATACTTGAAATGGTTAACCCTTAGACCGCTTTAGCTGTTATTGTTAAAAATACCCCAGACGCCGTGGCTGTTTCCTCCCCAATAACGTCGTTTTTTAATTAATCAAAAAACCACCGATTTTTAATCAACGCCTTTTTTTGTCGGTCGGCTGATTTATCACCAGATCTAGGCAGGATGCAAGTCGATCATTACCATTTACAGAACTCGAAGCCCTAAAGAAGTAAAGCTTCTCCAAAGTAAGTTGAGTACTTTGATATTAGTTATTGGGTCGGTTTAGCTTGTGTATAGGCTTCTGCCAGCTAGCTAGCTAGCAATGGAGAATTAGCGCTATCTCTGGGATGAACTAAAGGTTCCTAGTTACAGATACTGTGTAGTGTAGATAGCTATGCTAAGCTAGACACGCTAATTATAGGCTTCTGCCAACTAGCTAGATAGCTATGGAGTATTAGCGCTATCTCTGGGATGAACTAAAGGTTCCTAGTTACAGATGCTGTGTAGTGTAGATAGCTAAGCTAGACACAATAAGCGCTAGCTCCTTCTAGTATTTAGAACTGTTGTACAGAGATACAAACACTAGCTTGTCTATAGGCTTCTGGTATCTAGCTATGGAATATTAGCCTCTGAGATAAACAAAGGGTTCCTAGCTACAGCTGCTGTGTAGTGTAGATAGCTATGCTAAGCTAGACACGCTAATTATAGGCTTCTGCCCAACTAGCTAGATATCTATGGAGTATTAGCGCTATCTCTGGGATGAACTAAAGGTTCCTAGTTACAGATGCTGTGTAGTGTAGATAGCTAAGCTAGACACAATAAGCGCTGGCCATATGTTAGCTCCTTCTAGTATTTAGAACTGTTGTACAGAGATAGAAACACTAGCTTGTCTATAGGTTTCTGGCATCTAGCTAGCTAGCTATGGAATATTAGCGCTATCTCTGAGAGAAACAAAGGGTTCCTAGCTACAGCTGCTGTGTAGTGTAGATAGCTACGCTAAGCTAGATACGCTAAGCTAGATACACTAAGGGCTGGCTGTATGTTAGCTCCTCTGGTCTGTTTTACGTAGAGAGAAACACTAAGCGCTGGCATTTTCTTATCTCCTACTGATATTTTGTGCTCTAGCTGCTAAATACCAGCAGGAGCTATATAGGAAAATGCCAGATCATAGTTTAGCTCATGAACTAACCTATCATTATTACTTCATTGTATACTTTGTGGATATCATTATAGTGATGAAGATATAGTCTGATTAGACTGCTGGAGCTGGAAGAGGTCTGGCTGACAGTTGCACTGCTGGAACTGGAAGAGATACTGCTAGCGGCACTACAAACCCTAACACAACCAACACCACCCTCCACCAACACCACCACTATCAACACCACCATCCACAGCACCAATAGCATCATCGTCAATACCACTATAACCTTCTTCATCATATCCATCAAAATCTTCATCACTGTCTTCAGCATCTAATAATCTTATAACATCATCTCTATTAGCTATATCTGTCCATCATTTGTAACTTACTTCAGGGTACTTGCCTACTTCAAAGAGTATCTAAAAACAAAACACAACAGCCAACTAGCTGTCTGTATCCTATGTCAAAAGAAGAATAACAGATCTCTCAGATCAACTACAGCTGTAAGAATAAGCAGCTGCGCAATAAACCAATAAACGCTAATCTAAATCAATTACAACGCTCTTCAATGTACTTGCCTACTTAAAAAATTGCTTTTAAAAAACATACAACAGCCAGCTAGCTATCGGTATACTTTCTCAAAAGAACAAGAACAGATCTCTCAGATAAAATACAAAGTGCAGCTGTAAGAATAAGCAGCTACACAACAAACGCTAATAAAAATTTACATATTTAGGAGCGTGTATATACGCCACCGGCGTGTGAGAGTAGATTTCAATTGGCGTGTATATAGACGCCACCGGCGGTCTAAGAGTTAAACAGAGCATGATGACAGGATCTGTGCTGATGTTGTAATGTAGTGTTTCTAGCTCTCATTTGGGATGCTAAGAGACATGACACTAATGAGATGGTAAAACACACACAATAGCTCAAATTTAAGTTGTTTGCTGTGAGACATATGAACCTAAAATCAAGTTTGGAAATGTACTTGAATCAGGTCTTAAAGGAAGGAGGAAATGGACATAAATCCTGAAGTGCAGAGACAACAATTTTTGAAAATCACACTTTAAAATCCATTTTCAAACAGTAAGGGGGGACGATGCTAAATCTAATAATATTTTTTTAACCTGTGGTTACAACTTTAGAGCTCCGTAGATTCTGCAAACTTCATGGTATGGACTTGATATATAGCTCAAAAGATAGGTCTCTATGTGTGCTCTCTTTTGATACTAAAAATGTATAACTATAGGCAGACCCTAAAGCGGAGGGACCCTCAAAAATCTTAATCGCCGTAACCTCCGCAGAAACCACTCCGAGTTTGCAAAGTGCAAAAAATTGAAAATGGTATATATGGAGTGGCTAGAGGAAGCTCTAGCACACGCAATAACTCTTTTGAATAAGCCGTTAAAAATTTATTACCTGGTCAAACACGTGGTGCAAAATTGAGGGCGTTGAAATGTTTGCACTTTGCATCTCGGAGTGGTTACTGTGGAGGTTGCGGCGATTCAGATTTTTGAGGTCCGTTTTAGGGTCTAGTAACTTGCCTATAGTTATACCTAATGAAGCATTATTAGTACCAAAAGAGAGCATACAGAGAGACCTATCTTTTGAGCTATATATCAAGTGCATACCATGAAGTTTATAGAATCTACGGAGCTCTAAAGTTGTAACCACAGGTAAAAAATAAATTAATTAAATTTAGCATCTTTTTGTCCCCCCCCTTAACCCCATAAAATTGTAAGATTATCACTTCCCAAGTTTCTGTCACACACACACACAAAATAGCTTGTCATGATTATGGGAATTTGCTAAGAACACGAAACAAACCTCACTTGATATGTTGGCTCACCATCGATTGGTACTCTGCATCCTATGGCCAATGCAGGTTGCTATATAACAGCGAGAATGTGTTAGATTTTGACCTATTAGCAGTCTTTATTGATGTTGTGATGTGTTATGTCTGTGCTGATGTGATGAGGGTGCTGATGTTGTGATGTGATGGCTGTATCTTCCTAATCTCCTCCCAATTATGTTGCTGGAATAATGGGTTCAGCAGTTTAATTTAATGTTGCTGAGGTTAGAATTTGTGGTGTTGATTGTGCTTTGTAGATTTGGTTGGAGTTGCTACAGTATTGGAGGATTAAGGAAAGCAAACAAAACAATAACAACAATATTGGCTTAATTATGGTGCCACCTCGCACAATAATGAGCATCCCGTACAGCAATAATAGAGCATTATGCTGTACTAGTGAACACTGTAGAGCCTACATGATTGGTGAAGTCTAAATGGAGCAGACTTACCCCCGGGTCATGCTTCTTGCTCTTGTCTGGCAGAGAGTACAGAGGAATGTCATTAGTAAGGGCACTGTCATTCTTCACCGACTTCCTCTTGCCATCCTTCTTGTCGGGTAAGGTGTGGATGTATCCACTATCAGCAGCGGCCTGGCGCTTGGTAGAGTTGGGATCCTACGATGCAATGACACCAGTCACAGTCATTAGAGTTGGCAATTCAACTTATCTCTGAGAGTGACACAGACGGAGGCAACTACAGCACTGCACTAGATGCACATCACAGACCAGATAATAAGGGACTTTATCATCATCACGTGCAGTGTGGCAGTTTAGGGCTACATTTGGACAATATGGGTACATATAGACAAAAGTAAGATTTTTTCCAGACAATTTGTGTGTTAAACTTATTGGAACTGACCTGGCCCCAGGCCGTTTTGCCATTTAAATAAAAATTCACCTCGTGAATTAATGATATTCACGAAATTCATTGTCTAATGTTCTTTGGCATGCTGATCATGAATTTAACACTGGTTTTCCATATTAGGGGTTCAAGAAATTAATAACAGGCTCTTGCTTGACTTTTGGCATGTTCGGATGATGTCTACACGGAGCCCCAGGATGATGTCTACACGGAGCCCCAGGATGATGTCTACACGGAGCCCCAGGATGACAAATAGTTCTCTTTAGACATGTGCATTGTGCACTTTTGGTGCTAGGGGGAAAAAACTCTTCAAGTCAATGTGCGTTTGTCGCATCCACACTAGCAACAAATTAAACCGTACAAAGTAAAAAAATCAGCCTACCAAAGTCTTTCAAAATTATAGTTGAGATGGAGTCTGTTTTTGCATCCTTTTCTTGCTGATCAGCTCCTGGAAGAGGGGAGAGCTCAGGGGAAGGCAGAACCAACAAAGATTGCGACTACACAAACTTCAGTAGTCCAGCTGCAGGGCATATAAACATAGCAACAATTCTCTAGCTATGTAGTTGGTCTAGCTAGCTAGTTTGGCTGCAGGCCACAGATAGCTTCAAAGTTCCAAACTGCAGCATCACGAAGACATTGAATGAAATTCTTTTCAATGCACACTCGCATAGTTATTTGAACGCTTTAATTGATCCGCATCAAACCAGCTATCGAAGTGGACCAGAATAATGAATGCACATTATATTAATTCGAATTCAGTGTGGACTAGCATTTAGGACTACTTGCAGTTGTTAGCACCTGGTACTGTCAGTTTTTGTCCGTTTCTAATCACAAGTCACCTTTCTAATTAGCACTTACAGATACCAGAATGTTCATGTGATGTGCTTTCAGTGGCAATGACCAGCTAGCTCAGTTCTGTCATTCTCTGTAACAATGTGATGACTGTAAGCAGATATATGCATGGACTGTGTGTTTAATCACTCCAAAGCCCCCTCCCACACGGACACCTCAGAGACGTACTTATACTAGAATAATGCATCTTGATTCCGATAAGGTGAGTGCTGAAAAAGAGTAGCCACTAGAGCATTGACCATTAGCCTGTCTCCTGCCTTTGTCGATCGGTGGACAGCGTGCGCAAGAGAAATTTTAATATTATAACACTCAACGATCTTTGCCTAGCTACCGTTTGTACCTACGTGCATTGTTGGTGAATGATACAGAAACACTGTGACTCAAACATATTACAAACGTTCAAAGCAAAGAGAAGGTTAAGTTCTGGGGGCTTGTGGGGGCTTGTACTAATATATATGTGGGCTTGATCACGCAGTAACAGAATTTCACTTTCACTAATTATGGTGCTCTACTGAGCTAAGAAAGACTCAACATTTTATATCTCCATGTAGGTCTCCATGGACACTTTAATGTTACTGTATAATGATATTCAGAATTTTTTCTTTGAGTGAGACTAGAAAAAACACAGGGTAATGGAATTTCATAAAATTAATGTCAATTTTTCAGTATTGTAGGCAATGCCATATAACCTGCTGTTCTTGTACAGCACTGCCTTAATGGTGGCTCTGGAATTGGTACACACACAGAGAATAGTGAAGGCTTCAGCAAACCTTATAGCAAAGAAAAAAATTAAAGTTTGGTACTGCTTGGTAACAGAATTTTGGAATTTCGTGGCTGGATACTTGCTCTATCCAAGTTTATCACCTCATTTACAAGACACTTATAAGTGTAAAAAAATTACAAGACAATTGATTTCCAATGACACTATTCAAAACATCAATTATGAAGTATATAACCACAAAAATTTATTTCCATGCTAATAGGTTGTTAAATATCAAGTCACAAGAAAGAAGGTTTAATGAGTCACAAATCTGACTTACCGAGACTAATAACTCTTGACCTGTTAGGTATGTAGGGGAAAAACTAAATATGTTCTATAAACTAGAGATAAAGAGCTTTTCAGAATTCTATTTTTCACCCTAATGTTAACACTTACATGATCAAGCCAATACACATGTTGGGTCAATGTGAATCTTAAATTCTAGCATTATATGAACTTGGTGCGACTACCCCAGAAGTACTGTATTGTTACTCCCTCACCTGTAAGACCAATGCGAGGAGTCTAATGAGGTCCAACTTATAGCACTACTTGAACCAATAGCTGCTGTCCATTTACTGATCTCAATCGGTTTTAACAGGGCTTTTAAATGTTTTACTTTCTCTGGTGGATTGCCACCCCTCCCCCCCCCCACTCCCTCCCCACACACACCCTCCACCATACGACATTTACTAAACTTGCATAACATGCAAAATTAACTTTTTAAAGCACACAGACAATGGCAGATGTGGATGAGAACTGGTTCGTTGAAAATAAATCAACCCAGTGTTATAGCAAAACCTTTAATCCTCCCGAGGACATCATTTCTTTTAAATTGGCAATACCATAGTAATAAATAGGCAAGCTGCTGGTGCTGCAGCTCATGATATGTGCCTGCATGCATGCATGCAACTTGAAGCTCTTCCATACACATCTCCAACAAGTATGTTTCCTGATTGACATTAACTCCACCCACCCAATTTCTCGAGTTAGAATTGTTGAAGATGGCCTGGCTAGCTGCAATCATGGCCAATCCTCATCTCAACCATCGATCATCAACTATGCAAATTACTCTAGGAACAGCATATATCAAGGGTCAACATACGTAATCTGAGCTGATTCAGTCCTCAGGTACTGGGGTAATGCATGCGAATGTGAGAGCCTTTGCACCTTCTGTTCCTCACCTGGTAAGTGGGCAGTTGATCCTCAGGGATACCATTGCCATGGGTGACAGTGTTATATTCTGCCCCTGCTCCACCCCCAGGCTAAGCACCTACTGTGTCATACCGCATGTCTCCGGGCATGCCTCCATCACCACCCTCATGACCCGGAGTGCTGCCCGACGAAGAGGTTGGGCTACATATATATACATATATATAGCAGAAATTGAATTGCACTAAAGTACTTGCAGTCAAAACAATAGAAATATTGGCATGGCAGCATTACTCTACACTGATAATACACTACAATATAGGTCATCATATTGGCATGGCAGTATTACTCTACACTGATAATACACTACAATATAGGTCATCATATTGGCATGGCAGTAATACTCTACACTTATAATACACTACAATATAGGTCATCATATTGGCATGGCAGTAATACTCTACACTGATAATACACTACAATATAGGTCAACATATTGGCATGGCAGTAATACTCTACACTGATAATACACTACAATATAGGTCATCATATTGGCGTGGCAGTATTACTCTACACTGATAATACACTACAATAATTATAGGTCATCGTATTGGCATGGCAGTAATACTCTACACTGATAATACACTACAATATAGGTCATCATATTAGCATGGCAGTAATACTCTACACTGATAATATACTACAATATAGGTCATCATATTGGCATGGCAGTAATACTCTACACTGATAATACACTACAGTACAGGGCAGAATAACTCTACATTCCGTGGTATTTGGTTTCCATTGATTCCATTTAGTGTGTGGACCATCAGCAATGGCATCCTATTAAATACGTTATTACAGCACCTCCATGACACACAGGCTAGGGCTCAACTATTACAGCACCTCCATGACACACTGGCTAGGGCTCCTAACTGTGGTTTGGGAATTATAAAATAAACAGTAGTTTGGCATAAGAATCAACTCCTTTGAAGTAAGCAAACAAAAGTTACGCAGTGCTACATCGCTATATAGTCTTTGGAGCAAACAAATCCACCCATGAGCGCCTCCTTGCTCATATGTGAAGGCATTTATAGCGATTCATATTAAGCGTATTCATAGTGATTCCTGGTAAGTGTATTCATAGTGATTCCTATTAAGCACAGGTGCTTGTGCAGCTTTCCACAGAAGAAAGACTTTCAGAAACAGTGGCAAAAGCCAGGAAGAAACTGTTCAAAAAGGCAGTTGCGATCGCCAGCCAGGGTTTCATTTAGGGTGGGGTGGGGGCATGGCTGCTCCCCCTTGGAACCGTTTTCCCCCTCCCCCCCCCCTTTGGAAATTGTATTATTAGAAACTTTGTCACATCTTTAACCATCATGCCCCCCCCCCCCCCCCCCTTGATTCTTCTAGTTGTCCCCCCTTGGACAATTTTCTAAATGAAACCCTGCCAGCTATTAAATAAAAAATAATTTTGCTCACTTGCTCAGCCCAACATAAAGTAAGACCACTAGAGCAGTCTATTGGGCATGTGGAGAAGAGGCGTGGAATGCAGTAAAATAATTCTAAATGATGTCCAAGTTTGGATTTAATATAAATATCATGATTGGTATCTAGTTCCTGTTTACTAGAATAGAGAAGTGGAAAACAGCAATAGTATGGAGGATATATTTTGAGCCAGGCTAGTTGGAGTGCTTAACTGCAGGTGGGTTGATGACTATATAAGTGACTATGACCTGGACCTGGTGATGGCAACTCATTTTTGGCAAATTCACTAATCCTTCAGGAGTGAGAGGTACATTGATTCCGATAGTGGTATGTAATATACAGGGGGCCACCACTCTACTTAGCAAACATCTTTCTTTAACTGAAGTATCACTCATTTCTGGTCCATCCACCTTTTTATCATTCTAGCCATTCTAGCCTTGACCCTACACCCAAGCATTCTAGCCCTGACCCTGCACTCAAACATTCTAGCCCTGACCCTGCACCCAAGCATTCTATCCCTGACCCTGCACTCAAGCATTCTAGCCCTGACCCTGCACTCAAGCATTCTAGCCCTGGCCCTGCACTCAAGCATTCTAGCCCTGACCTTGCACTCAAGCCCTGACCCTGCACTCAAGCATTCTAGCCCTGACCCTGCACTCAAGCATTCTAGCCCTGGCCCTGCACTCAAGCATTCTAGCCCTGACCCTGCACTCAAACATTCTAGCCCTGGCCCTGCACTCAAGCATTCTAGCCCTGACCCTGCACTCAAGCATTCTAGCCTTGACCTTGCACTCAAGCCCTGACCCTGCACTCAAGCATTCTAGCCATGGCCCTGCACTCAAGCATTCTAGCCTTGGACCTGCACTCAAACATTCTAGCCTTGACCTTGCACTCAAGCCCTGACCCTGCACTCAAGCATTCTAGCCATGGCCCTGCACTCAAGCATTCTAGCCCTGACCCTGCACTCAAACATTCTAGCCCTGACCCTTTACTCAAGCATTCTATCCCTGACCCTGTACTCAAGCATTCTAGCCCTGACCCTGCACTTAAGCATTCTAGCCCTGGCCCTGCACTCAAGCATTCTAGCCCTGGGCCTGCACTCAAGCATTCTAGCCCTGGCCCTGCACTCAAGCATTCTAGCCCTGACCCTGCACTCAAGCATTCTAGCCCTGACGCTGCACTCAAGCATTCTAGCCCTGGCCCTGCACTCAAGCATTCTAGCCCTGACGCTGCACTCAAGCATTCTAGCCCTGGCCCTGCACTCAAGCATTCTAGCCCTGACGCTGCACTCAAGCATTCTAGCCCTGACCCTGCACTCAAGCATTCTAGCCTTGACCCTGCGCTCAAGCATTCTAGCCCTGGCCCTGCACTCAAGCAAGGGGGGAAAGGAAACAAAAATTTGTACAAGAGAAACCCTGCAGCCCTAGCTCTGTACAGATTGCCTCATGCAACTGACTAATGTAAAACACACAGCATCAGGTATATAGTCTACATCATAGCATTCCTCATGGTACTGCAAACTATACAATAATGTTGTACCATGCATACTTCATACTAATACAAAACACAAAATTATCACTTACTGCAACCTCTGTCCTTTGTCACGCTTGAGAGCTGCAAGTAAATAAAATGCATGAAGTCTACCACTAACACAACACAACCATCCCACCTTGACCAGCTACACATCCTGACCTACACAAATACCTGACCAGGCTCTACAAATACCTGACCAGGTTACACAAATACCTGACCAGGCAACACAAATACCTGACTAGGCTATACAAATATCTGAACTGGTTAAACAAATACCTGAACTGGTTACACAAATACCTGACCTGGCTACACAAATACCTGAAATGGTTACACAAATATCTGACCTGGCTACACAAATACCTGAAATGGTTACACAAATACCTGACCTGGCTACACAAATACCTGAAATGGTTACACAAACAACTGACCAGGCTACACAAATACCTGACCTGGCTACACAAATACCTGACCTGGCTACACAAATACCTGAAATGGTTACACAAATACCTGACCTGGCTACACAAATACTTGACCAGGCAACACAAATACCTGACCAGGCTATATATATAAATACCTGACCTGGCTACACATACCTGACCAGCTACACAAATACATGAACTGGTTACACAAATACCTGACCTGGCTACACAAATACCTGACCAGGCTATACAAATACCTGACCTGGCTACACATACCTGACCAGCTAAACAAATACCTGACCAGCTACCAGCTACACAAATACCTGAACTGGTTACACAAATACTTGACCACGCTACACAAATACCTGACCTGGCTACACAAATACCTGAACTGGCTACACCTGCCTACACAGATACCTGACCAGCTACACAAACACGTGACCTGGTTACACAAATACCTGACCTGTCTACACAAATACCTGACCAGCTACACAAACACGTGACCTGGCTAAACAAATACCTGACCAGGCTACACAAATACCTGACCTGGCTACACAAATACCTGACCTGGCTACACAAATACCTGAAATGGTTACACAAATATCTGACCTGGCTACACAAATACCTGACCTGGCAATACAAATACCTGACCTGGCTACACAAATACCTGACCTGGCTACACAAATACCTGAAATGGTTACACAAATACCTGAACTGGCAACACAAATACCTGACCTGGCTATATATACAAATACCTGACCAGCTACACAAACACGTGACCTGGCTACACAAATACCTGACCAGGCTACACAAATACCTGACCTGGCTACAGAAATACCTGAAATGGTTACACAAATATCTGACCTGGCTACACAAATACCTGACCTGGCAACACAAATACCTGACCGGGCTACACAAATACCTGAACTGGTTACACAAATACCTGACCTGGCTACACAAATACCTGAACTGGTTACCCAAATACCTGACCAGGCTATACAAATACCTGACCTGGCTACACATACCTGACCCGCTACACAAATACCTGACCAGTGCCAGCTACACAAATACCTGAACTGGTTACACAAATACTTGACCACGCTACACAAATACCTGGCCTGGCTACACAAATACCTGACCTGGCTACACAAATACCTGACCTGGCTACACAAATACTTGACCAGGCAACACAAATACCTGACCAGGCTCTACAAATACCTGACCTGGCTACACATACCTGACCAGCTACACAAATACCTGACCAGCTACCAGCTACACAAATACCTGAACTGGTTACACAAATACCTGACCTGGTTACACAAATACCTAACCAGCTACACAAATACTTGACCAGGCTACACAAATACCTGACCTGGCAATACAAATACCTGACCTGGCTACACATACCTGACCAGCTACACAAATATCTGACCAGCTACACAAATACCTGACAAGCTACACATACCTGACCAGGCTACACAAATACCTGAACTGGCTACACAAATACCTGACCAGCTACACAAATACCTGACCGGGCTACACAAATACCTGAACTGGTTACACAAATACCTGACCTGGCTACACAAATACCTGAACTGGTTACACAAATACCTTACCAGGCTATACAAATACCTGACCTGGCTACACTTACCTGACCAGCTACACAAATACCTGACCAGCTACCAGCTACACAAATACCTGAACTGGTTACACAAATACTTGACCACGCTACACAAATACCTGGCCTGGCTACACAAATACCTGACCTGGCTACACAAATACCTGACCTGGCTACACAAATACTTGACCAGGCAACACAAATACCTGAACTGGCTACACAAATACCTGAACTGGCTACACAAATACCTGACCAGCTACACAAATACCTGAACTGGCTACACAAATACCTGACTTGTTTACACAAATACCTGACCTGGCTACACAAATACCTGGCCTGGCTATACAAATACCCGACCAGCTATACAAATACCTGACCTGGCTACACAAATACCTGACCTGGCTACACATATACCTGGCCTGGCTATACAAATACCTGACCTAGCTACACAAATACCTGACCTGGCTCTACAAATACCCGACCAGCTACACAAATACCTGACCTGGCTACACAAATACCTGACCTGTCTACATAAATACCTGACCAGCTACACAAATACCTGACCTGGCTACACAAATACCTGGCCTGGCTATACAAATACCTGACCTGGCTATACAAATACCTGACCTGTCTACACAAATACCTGACCAGCTACACAAATACCTGACCTGGATACACAAATACCTGACCTGGCTACACAAATACCTGACCAGCTATACAAATAACAGTTATTAGCTATAAGTCGAGAAATCAAGACTTGAACTGCGAATGAATTTTGCCAGTACTGTTTCTCAGTTGATACAAAAAAGAACAAGAGCACCCCAGCTACAGACAGGTGGTTCAAAGCTAAATGTCTCTGAGGCAGGATTGCTAGTCTTTGGTATTCAAATTCAAATAAGAATGGAATATAAGAATATAAGCCATACAAAGATATCTCAAGGTAGGACATAACTCTCGCTCACTCTAGCATGATCCACCTAACACCACTCTCTCTCACTCTAGCATGCTACACCTAACACCACCCTCTCTCACTCTAGCATGCTCCACCTAACACCACTCTCCCTCACTCTAGCATGCTCCACCTAACACCACTCTCTCTCACTCTAGCATGCTCCACATAACACCACTCTCTCTCACTCTAGCATGCTCCACCTAACACCACTCTCTCTCACTCTAGCATTCTCCACCTAACACCACTCTCTGTCACTCTAGCATCCTCCAACTAACACCACTCTCCCTCACTCTTGCATGCTACACCTAACACCACTCCCTCTCACTCTAGCATGATCCACCTAACACCACTCTCTCTCACTCTAGCATGCTCCACCTAACACCACTCTCTCTCACTCTAGCATGCTCCACCTAACACCACTCTCTCTCACTCTAGCATGCTCCACCTAACACCACTCTCTCACTCTAGCATGCTCCACCTAACACCACTCTCTCTCACTCTAGCATTCTCCACCTAATACCACTCTCTCTCACTCTAGCATGCTCCACCTAACACCACTCTCTCTCACTCTAGCATGCTCCACCTAACACCACACTCTAGCATGCTCCACCTAACACCACTCTCTCTCACTCTAGCATGCTCCACCTAACACCACTCTCTCTCACTCTAGCATGCTCCACCTAACACCACTCTCTCTCACTCTAGCATGCTCCACCCAACACCACTCTCTCTCACTCTAGCATGCTCCACCTAACACCACTCTCTCTCACTCTAGCATGCTCCACCTAACACCACTCTCTCTCACTCTAGCAAGCTCCACCTAACACCACTCTCTCTCACTCTAGCATGCTCCACCTAACACCACTCTCTCTCACTCTAGCATGCTCCACCTAACACCACTCTCTCTCACTCTAGCATGCTCCACCTAACACCACTCTCTCTCACTCTAGCATGCTCCACCTAACACCACTCTCTCTCACTCTAGAATGCTCCACCTAACACCACTCTCTCTCTCTCTAGCATGCTCCACCAACACCACTCTCTCTCACTCTAGCATGCTCCACCTAACACCACTCTCTCTTAACTCTAGCATGCTCCACCTAACACCACTCTCTCTCACTCTAGCATGCTCCACATAACACCACTCCCTCTCACTCTAGCATGCTCCACCTAACACCACTCTCTCTCACTCTAGCATTCTCCACCTAACACCACTCTCTCTCACTCTAGCATGCTCCACCTAACACCACTCTCTCTCACTCTAGCATGCTCCACCTAACACCACTCTCTCTCACTCTAGCATGCTCCACCTAACACCACTCTCTCTCACTCTAGCATGTTCCACCTAACACCACTCTCTCTCACTCTAGCAAGCTCCACCTAACACCACTCTCTCTCATTCTAGCATGCTCCACCTAACACCACTCTCTCTCACTCTAGCATGCTCCACCTAACACCACTCTCTCTCACTCTAGCATGCTCCACCTAACACCACTCTCTCTCACTCTAGCATGCTCCACCTAACACCACTCTCTCATACTCTAGCATGCTCCACCTAACACTCTCTCTCACTCTAGCATGCTCCACCTAACACCACTCTCTCTCATTCTAGCATGCTCCACCTAACACCACTCGCTCTCATTCTAGCATGCTCCACCTAACACCACTCTCTCTCACTCTAGCATGCTCCACTTAACACCACTCTCTCTCATTCTAGCATGCTCCACCTAACACCACTCTCTCTCATTCTAGCATGCTCCACCTAATACCACTCTCCCTCACTCTATAATTATAGCACACTCCACCTAACACCACTCTCTCTCACTCTAGCATGCTCCACCTAACACCACTCTCTCTCACTCTAGCATGCTCCACCTAACACCACTCTCTCACACTCTAGCATGCTCCACCTAACACCACTCTCTCTCACTCTAGCATGCTCCACCTAACACCACTCTCTCTCATTCTAGCATGCTCCACCTAACACCACTCTCTCTCACTCTAGCATGCTCCACCTAACACCACTCTCTCTCACTCTAGCATGCTCCACCTAACACCACTCTCTCTCACTCTAGCATGCTCCACCTAACACCACTCTCTCTCACTCTAGCATGCTCCACCTAACACCACTCCCTCTCACTCTAGCATGCTCCACCTAACACCACTCTCTCTCACTCTAGCATGTTCCACCTAACACCACTCTCTCTCACTCTAGCATGCTCCACCTAACACCCTCTCTCTCACTCTAGCATGCTCCACCTAACACCACTCTCTCACACTCTAGCATGCTCCACCTAACACCACTCTCTCTCACTCTAGCATGCTCCACCTAACACCACTCTCTCTCATGCTCCACCTAACACCACTCTCTCTCACTCTAGCATGCTCCACCTAACACCACTCTCTCTCACTCTAGCATGCTCCACCTAACACCACTCTCTCTCACTCTAGCATGCTCCACCTAACACCACTCTCTCTCACTCTAGCATGCTCCACCTAACACCACTCTCTCTCACTCTAGCATGCTCCACCTAACACCACTCTCTCTCTCACTCTAGCATGCTCCAGCTAACACCACTCTCTCTCACACTAGCATGCTCCACCTAACACCACTCTCTCTCACTCTAGCATGCTCCACCTAACACCACTCTCTCTCTCACTCTAGCATGCTCCACCTAACACCACTCTCTCTCATTCTAGCATGCTCCACCTAACACCACTCTCTCTCACTCTAGCATGCTCCACCTAACACCACTCTCTCTCACTCTAGCATGCTCCACCTAACACCACTCTCTCTCACTCTAGCATGCTCCACCTAACACCACTCCCTCTCACTCTAGCATGCTCAACCTAACACCACTCTCTCTCATTCTAGCATGCTCCACCCAACACCACTCTCTTTCACTCTAGCATGCTCCACCTCTCTCACTCTCACATGCTCCATCCAACACCACTCTACAGAAGGAAGGATAGATGTGTAGCAAACAATTGTCATTCTTGCTTACCTTTGCATAAGACTACCAGCACAATGATGGTAATGACCACCAGATTGACTACGGCTACCAGTCCCCCAACCACACCTCCAATCACTGCTCCACTGCCAGCCCCAGCCCCACCCACACTACCTGTAGGTACAGTAGCAGTAGTAGCATCAGTGACAGGTGCTGTGGTGGCATCTACAGTATCTACAGTCATGAAAGTTACAAGCCATAATCAAATATGATGAACCGTACAATGTTACTTAGCCTATCCAAGCTAGCTATCCAAATAGCTGAAGGTAGTAATGTTTGCTAATTGGTGAGGTATATTACCGAGAAAATGATTGGTTATATGCAAAACACATTTATTTAATTAAAGATAGCATAAAGTGATCTATCAATCTCCAGTAGGTATATTAGGATGGACTGCTTGAGGCTGGAGTATTTTCAGCAAAGTTTAAACTTAGCTTAAAAATATAGTTTTACATGAAAATCTTACATGAATATTTGCTTCCGATCACTCATTAATATCATTATTATTTTGTATCTTGACATGCCCAGTAAACTATACCAAGCATTGCACATGCCTAGTAAACTATACCAAGCATTGTACATGCCCAGTAAACTATACCAAGCATTGCACATGCCCAGTAAACTATACCAAGCATTGCACATGCCCAGTAAACTATTCCAAGCATTGTACATGCCCAGTAAACTACACCAAGCATTGTACATGCCCAGTAAACTACACAAAGCATATGCCAAGTAAACTACACCAAGTATTGTACATGCTTAGTAAACTATACCAAGCATTGTACATGTCCAGTAAACTACACCAAGCATTGCATGTGCCCAGTAAACTATACAAAGCATTTTACATGCTTAGTAAACTATACCAAGCATTGCACAATAGTCTGAAACCTTCTTCAGCTTGGACGAGGCAAACGAGCAAAATAAGCTAACCGTCAAAACAACATCCATTAAGTATCTCTTCAAGGCCATTACTGCTGTTTATATTATAAGCTCTTCTGTTGAGGAAATGCTGCACAGGTACCTGCACTTAGTAAATATTCTGAATTCCTTGGCTCGAGTGAGAAGAGTCACTCTAGGATGGATTTCCTTGCTGCATATTTTGCTGTTGAGATGAATGATGTAGAGACGTGTGATTTCTGTTTGTGCACCTCATGCAGCTGAACCTCACACAACCTGCAGCTTATTGGGTGCAGCCGAACCTCACACAACATGCAGCTTATTGGGTGCAGCCGAACCTCACACAACCTGCAGCTTATTGGGTGCAGCTGAACCTCACACAACCTGCAGCTTATTGGGTGCAGCCGAACCTCACACAACCTGCAGCTTATTGGGTGCAGCTGAACCTCACACAACCTGCAGCTTATTGGGTGCAGCTGAACCTCACACAACCTGCAGCTTATTGGGTGCAGCCGAACCTCACACAACCTGCAGCTTATTGGGTGCAGCTGAACCTCACACAACCTGCAGCTTATTGGGTGCAGCTGAACCTCACACAACCTGCAGCTTATTGGGTCACAACCTGCAGCTTATTGGATTTGCATTTGGTAATTTGAGAAATATTTTTTTAAACTCTCCCCCAAATAAAGCACGAATAACACAAATTAAGGCCATGAAGGGCAGGGCTTTAGTTAACATCAGTTTTAATCTCTCTGCCATTTTTGACTTCCAAGCTATAACTATGTAAAGTTGGTCAGTCAAAACAACCCAAAAATAGGGCAACTTTGTAATCACCATAACTTCCCTTCTTTCCTCTAGGCAGTTTATATGGTGTTGCTGCTTCCAAATGATATATAAAATGTCTCTATAAGAATACCTTCTTAGAAAATGGAAACATTGACTCAATAATAAAAACAACAACTGCACTATGTTGCAGGGCGACTATCTGCCCCACCAGATGAACAGTAGCTGAGGTTGATGCAGCCTCAGCTAAGATCCTTTATGTAAGAAACAGTTATCAAACATTAACATAATCTGTACATGATCAGTTGTGGTTACATGTATCATTGTCATTGTGGTACCACCTACCTTGAGTAATTAAGCTCAGCCACCACGCGGGTGAAACCCCTTACCAGTTACTGAGTTCTGACCAGTTTTGTGTAGTCATTAGAATCTCTGTTCCTGATGATAAGTTTTAGTGTATGCCTAACCAGAGACAGTCAGTGGTTGTTGTGAACAACCTGGTGGCAGCATATCGCGACAGAGTAGGGCAGATCAGAACCGATTCATATACCAGTCAGCAATCACAGGCCGACTACGGAGTTGGCCCTGTGACAACTGGTGGCAGCGGTGGCATTGTTGAAGTTCAGTACCAGCAGTCCCGAACCTGATAGCCATCTGCTTGAAGCTATAGCTACCCTAGTAAGGAATATCCACAGAAGTTCTAACAGATTTGCAGTCGGCTATCTTGTTAGCCGTAACAGTAATCATTCGTTTACAGACAGTAGTTTCCGTCGCTTCTAGCTACAGAACAGACAGTAAGAGAGTAGGAGCGGATTGTGGTTTAGCTAAAGAAGCAAACCTCAAATAGCAGTCAGAGACTTGTTAGACATACAAGCTAACTCGTAGAGTTTCAGTTACATTGTTCGTTTGTATCGTTGCCGACAGCCGGTGAAGGCCAGGAAGATCGTAACGTTACAGAGAAACAGTGCATCAGTGTTTGAGTGTTGGTGACTAGTGATCAAGTGAATTGGATAAGGTGTCAGTGATCAAGTGAATTGGGAAAAGGGTCGTTAAATATACAGAGATGACAAGCAAACGACACCAGCGGAGACAAGAGGAGGAGGATCATGATGATGAGCTTGGTGAGAGCAAAGCAGCAGCAACTGCAACTTCAGATATTATTCAGCTGTTTGAACTTATGGACAAGCGGGATCAACAAAGAAGAGCAGAAGCAGCTCAGATCCGAAAAGAAGAAAGAGAAGCGGAATGGGAAAGAGAGGAAAAACGAGAAGCTGAGAGAGATAAAAGATTGGAAGGGTTGTTGGAGCGGACCAGTGCAACAGGAGCAGGAGTGTTAGATGACTCCAGCCATTCAACTCGATCGGGTGAGAGCGGAAGAAGAGAAAAGGTGGAGCGGTTCAGGCCAATGAAGGCTGACGAAGACGTGGAAACGTACTTTGCTTCATTTGAAGCGCACATGACCACATATAGAGCAGAAAAAGAAGAGTGGACAAAGTACCTGGCTCCATTACTTGAACCGCAACCTAACAGAGTCTACATCAGCTTGGATGAAGACAGTCGACGGTATTATGATGTGGTAAAAGAAGCTCTCTACTGTCACTTCAGGGTGACTCAAGCAACCTACCGCGCAAGGTTGGATCAGCTTATACGGCAACCGGGAGAGACGTGGTCCACAGCAGGAGAGCGATGCAAGTGTTTGGCGAGGCAATGGTTGACTAAGTGCAAGACGGTAGAAGAAGCAGCCGACCTCATTGCAGAAGATGCCATCGTGAAAAGTATGCCCAGACAACTCCGCACTCATGTGCGGGATCGGAAGACCGAGACGATGAAAGAATCAGTTACTGTGGCAGATGATTTCATGTCTGTGAGAGGCTGGAATTATGATGTTGTCCACGAACCAGATAGGGCAGCAGGGAAGCTACATCGAAAGGAGGAAAAGATGCGCCTTTCTGCGGATCAGACTGGCAGAGACAGACCTGCCAGCCCCAGGACCGACAGGCGAGACAGGAGCGATGTACGTCCTAGTCGTGACCAACTTAGAGACTACCCCAAGGATAATCGTTTTAGTCGTGCCGGCTCAGAAAAAGACCAGACAGGCACGAGCTGAAAACTACAGCCCAAGTTTGATCGGCAGGGCAGACCCTGCTGTTTTCAGTGTAATGCTTACGGGCATTTCGCTGCTGAATGAACAGCAAACCAGCAGTTGTCAGGCCTAAGACAGAGGTGAACTGGGTAGATGCTTTGACGCAGCAACAAGAGCTGGCGTTAGTGGAATCTAACGTAGACAGAAGAGCCACTGTATGTGGATCAGTTGGAGGACAGTCATGCAAAAACATACTGCTTGATACAGGAGCTACCCAAACAGTGGTTAGAAGAGAACTGGTTGACTTCAACTCTTACACTGGAGAGCACAAGGTAGCCAGAAATTTCAACGGTATCCAGCAGTCTTTCCCACTGGCAAGGACGAGCGTCAGAGTGGACGGAGCAGAACATGATTTGGAAGTATTTGTGGCGGATGACTTGTGCTATGACACAATACTGGGACGCGACGTCCCAGAGTTAAGGGAGATTGGCAAGAGGTTGCTCTATGATGACCTCATCGGGATGGTACACACGAGAAGCCAAAAGACAGAGCCACTCCAAGAACTCTCATCCAAACACAGAGATCAGCAGTCTGACAACTCAGATGACAGTGAGGAGAGTGAATATGAAGACTGTCCATTTGATTCAGATGGAAGAGCCAAGTATGAGTTGCCTGATGAGCACAACAGCTCGGGTGATGACAGTGATGTCTGTGAAGATTTTGATGACTCCTCAACTCCCCCTGCACAGGCAGCTGGAGAAGAACCTGACACAGATGACCCAGACAGTCTGGCTAAAGCAAAAGTGACGTTAGCTACGAGAGCACCCCAGTCTCAGCAGAAAACGAACAGCAGAGCTAGCTGACGAAAGGCTAAGTCCGACTATATTGCAGGCAGACCAGGACATCACTTGGATGTCTCTGCTGAGGAGCTCCGTCAAGATCAGGAGTTGGACGACTCACTTGCCAGTTGGAGGTAGAAGGCAAATACTGGTGTTGACAGGTTTGTCACATCCAAGAAGGGTTGCTGTACAAGAGAGCCCGAGATCGGCTGGGTGAGGAAATGTTGCAACTCTACGTGCCTCGGTCATACCGGTCTTTAGTGCTCTTCTTAGCACACAGACCCGGCCATCTGGGCAGGGATAAGACTACTCAGAAGGTGCTGGACGACTTGTGCTGGCCTGGACTGCACAGCGAAGTGAGGCAGTTATGTAAGGCATGTCCTGATTCCCAGAGAGCAGACAATAAAGCGCCTCGTCCGGCTCCCCTATGTCCGCTACCTATCATAGAGGTCCCCTTCCAGCGGGTAGGAATGGACATGGTCGGACCCTTACTGACAACAGCAGCAGGAAATCGCTTTATTTTGGTGGTAGTAGACTATGCCACGAGATGGCCAGAAGCATTCCCGTTAAGATTCACTGATAGTAAGTCAGTAGCAGACCAGCTTCTGCTGATGTTTACCAGAGTTGGAGTGCCAGAACAGATTTTGACGGACTGTGGCCAAAATTTTGTGAGCAAGTTGTTGAAGGAGCTCTACAGGCTTCTTGGTGTACAGAGCATAACCACAACTCCCTACCACCCAGCTACAGATGGTCTCGTGGAGAGACACAACGGAATCATCAAAAACATGATCCGTAGAACCTCGAAACTATGGCAGGGTCAGTGGGACTTTTGGCCCTACCATTTTTGCTAGGAGAACTGAGGCGGACCCCAAGTACAACTACCGGGTTTACACCATCAGAACTACTGTATGGACGCCAACTACGTGGACCATTACAGATGCTTCGTCAGAAGTGGACCGATGACCAGTCAGCTCCAATGAGTGTGTTGCAGTACATGACATCCATTCAGGATCGTCTGAGTCAGATAAAAGAACTAGCCAACACGAATGAACAGAAGAGCAAGGGTACAAGATGTGTTATGACAGAAGAGCAAAGGAGCGGAGTTTCCGGGCTGGAGAATTGGTGCTGGTACGGACTCCCTCCTTGACATCAAAGATGGAAAATGAGTTATTGAGAAGTGTGATGAAACCACTTACAAGTTGAACATGCCAGACCATCCAAGGCGCCGAGTGAAAAGACACGTTAATCTGTTGAGAGAATTTGTCTCTCCCACAGCAGGATGTATGCTTGTGCACACAGAATCTGAACTAGATTTCGGACCGAAAGCAGACCCTAGGTCAGCGACAGACTGACGGTTGAAGAGAAGAAGCAGATAGACCAACTGCTGACAGAATTTGGAGCACTGATGCGAGGTCAACCAGGACTGACTAGAGCTGCAGAGATAAGCATAGAGACAGGGTCAGCATACCCGATCAGTCGACCTCTTATCGGTTGGATTCAGTCAAGTCGAAAGCCATGGATGATGCTGTTCGAGAACTGCTTGAGATGGGTATCGTGAGGCCCTCTCGAAGTCCTTGGGCATCACCAGCACTACTGCTGGTCGCAAAACGCGATGGAACAAACAGACTTTGTGTGGACTACCGCAATTTGAACGGGATCACCATATCAGATCCTTTCCCCTTACCGCTTATAGAAGAACTACTGGACCGACTCGGGAAGGCAACATATATCTCCACACTGGACCTTCTCAAGGGGTATCATCAGGTGCCAGTGCAAGCAGAGTCAATTCCCAAAACAGCTTTCATCACCAGTCGGGGCAAGTGGGAGTATACGAGAATGCCGTTTGGGTTGAAAAATGCGCCTTCGGTATTTCAAAGGATGATGAACGCCATTATGGCCGATCTTACCACCTTTGCAGCAGCCTATATTGATGACTTTGTCATTTTCAGTGAGTCATTCCAGGACCATGTCAAACACCTGAGAGTGGTGTTTCAACGTCTGGAAGAGACGGGTCTCAAGCTCAAGCCAGAGGAGTGTACTATCGCAGGAAGCAGATGTGAGTTCTTGGCACATGTTGTCGGAGTGGGGCAGATTCGGCCACTGGAGGCCAAAGTGAAGGCGGTAGCTGGATACCCTCTCCCAGCAAGGAAGAAAGAAATGAGAGCGTTTATCGGCCTGACGAACTATTACAGGCGTTTCGTCCCTGGCTATGGTACCATAGCAGTGCCACTCAATGAAGCAACAAGAAAGCGGGCTCCAGATCGCGTGGAGTGGACCCAAGAATGGAAGGATGCATTCGAACAACTCAAAGCAGCTCTGACTAGCCATCCCGTGCTCACCAGTCCAGATGAGTCAAAACCATTTACTCTTCATACAGACGCTTCGGGCATCGGAGTAGGTGCCGTACTCAGCCAGGACGCTGACGGAACAGACAAACCCATCGCCTACTTCTCAAGACGGTTGAAGCCCACGGAGACAAGGTACTCGGTAACCGAGCAAGAGTGCCTGGCCGTGGTTGAAGCAGTCCGACACTTTCGGGTGTACTTAAGTGGAAGACAATTTACAGTGGTCACTGATCACCGTAGCCTAGTATACCTCAACTCCATGAAGGATGAGAATGGACGACTAACCCGTTGGGCTTTGGCCCTCCAACCATTTCTATTCTAAGTCCAACACAGACCAGGAGTGAGGCATCAGAACGCTGATGGCCTATCGAGGCAGTCCTGTGGCAGAGTTGCAGACGAGCCAGATGCCCTTTCCTTGGGAGAGGAAGGGAGGGATGTCGCAGGGCGACTATCTGCCCCACCAGATGAACAGTAGCTGAGGTTCAGCTAAGATCCTAACAGTTATCAAACATTAACATTATCTGTACATGATCAGTTGTGGTTACATGTATCATTGTCATTGTGGTACCACCTACCTTGGTGGTCAGAGTAATTAAGCTCAGCCACCACAAGGGTGAACCCCCTTACCAGTTATAGAATTCTGACCAGTTTTGTGTAGTCATTAGTATCTCTGTTCTTGATGATAAGTTTTAGACAACCTGGTGGCAGCATATTGCGACAGAGTAGGGCAGATCAGAACCGATTCATATACCAGTCCGCAATCACAGGCCGACCACGGAGTTGGCCCTGTGACACACTATACGATTGCATTAGAAATGAAACAAGACTGTGCCCATATAGACCACAACCAGTTATATGATGATCCTTTACCATTTACTCACGTCCATCATTCTATCCAAAACAGGCATAGGCGATAGTAAATAGTAAAGGGTCATACAAATAGCTGTGGTCAACATGGTCGTCTTGTATTTTTAACAGGCCAGTCCAGTACAGCTGGGTTATTTATTATTATTTTGATTTCAAGTTGTTGATTTGAGCAGTGGAGGACCACGTGCAGTTCTACAAATACCAACTGAGAGCTTCATTGCTTTTGGACACCTCACATATCTGCACATGCCTGGTGTCTTGTTGCTGTTGTGTTCTCATCAAGACCACACTCTTCACATCCTGTTGCTAGACCACCACCAAAAACTTGCATGGGAGAAAACTCCACCAACAAATCTGAGGTTTTTAGTAAAGGATCAGCAACAACCCTTTTGGACTTGGTAACAGTTGCCTGGAGTGAGAATTCCAGCAAACAGCAGAACTGAGTGGGCTATTTGTTCTAGCTATGGCTTGAGTAAGTGGAGGATGATTGTTACGCAATTCTGATCATGAAAGAGCATGGAGCAAGTGTGATTGCACAATACTTTTTGCAATAAATAAATCCTTCAATATTTTATGGTTTTGAGGACTGCTGCTTTACTACCTTAGAGAATTATTTAAGGCAAACTGGGAGGCTATTTGGGGCTAATAGCAGCCAAAACTAGTCTTTAGACTGTTAAGTAGCTTCCAATGTGTGTTTCACCAGAGATATGAGCATGGCTATATTTTGGAAGGGGAGAAGGTTTACCCTGTCAGCCATTAAAAAGTAGGTCGAACTAATAAAGGAGTTGACACACTCCTTGATGGATTACACTCTGTAGCTCCTGCCAAACAAGGGATACCGATAAATATTTGGACTGCACCATGAACGAGAATTCAATATTTGTATTTATAGGCATGCTCAATTTCTGTTAAAAGAGTATTTTCTAAACAAACAGCTGTTTACCAGAGCCATTGCAGCCAGTCATCTGAGAACTGGTTGATGCCATACCCTCAGAGCTCAAGGAGATATTGCATGTAGAAGAGGAAGATTCAGTAGAGGATAACATGAGACGACCAGATATGTTTGCAGGAGAGATGGAGGTCTGGACAGTAGGTGTGACACAATCACCAACACCCACACTCTCATAGTAGGTAGAATTCAAAGCTGCCATACTAGTCGTGGGTGGGGTAGCAATAGATATACCTAATGGAATACACGTCAATTGAAAATATAATCATAAATTAACATAACAAAAAAAGCTCACTGGCAAAAATGGTCCTGACAACAGCATCATTCAGATCCGGTGCTGGGAGAATAGCAAAGGCTTCAATCTTGCATCGAACCATTTGCAAGGAATAGTTGCCATAGCACTCTTCTGGCAGAGTGCTAGAGATGGCCCACTGCACCACACCATTGTCAACTCTGACACCAGATAGTTGTGAAACATCTACAAGTACACGAGACATGATCATAACTATTGCAACAAAGTTCTCCATGCAGAGTCTATCACATTAAATTTAACAATGATCAAACATTACTATTGATGTATTCTGCTGATCTAATAAATGATCATACACAGGTGAAGTGGGCAGAAAAAGTATAGAGAAGGAAAAGGTTTATCATTGAAGGTGCTCTCTATGAGGAAGTAGAGAAAAATCAGTACGCTTAAAAACAAAATGAACATATACAAGCTCTGCATTAATTTCGCATAGACAACATATGGAACAGCGACGTGAAATTTGTGTGCTGTCATAGTTAGCTAGACACAAGCTTACAGTGACTACTAACCTTTAAATTGCACTGTGGATTGGCACACTTTCAGTTACCCTCCACACTTCCCAAGGGGGGGACAATGGCATTAAAAAAAAAATTTAAACCATTTTAGAGCTCCGTAGATTCTGCAAACTTCATTGTATGGACTTGATATATAGCTCAAAAGATAGGTCTCTCTATGTACTCTCTTTTGATAAATATTTTTCATAGGTATGACTATAGGCAAGTTACTAGACCTAAAGTGGAGGGATCTCAAAACCTCTGAAACCTCCACATAAATATCTCCAGATTGCAAAGTGCTAAAGATTTGAAATTAGTACCCGTGGCTAGAGGAAGCTCTACTCTATTCAACGAGTGTTTTCATTAGGTGCTGAAACGTAAGTAGGCGAGCGTGTGGGTGGAAAATGAGTTTTATGGATTATTAACGAAATTCATTTTCCACCAGGGCGCTTGCTCATGCACTTAAATTTTAACGCCTAATGAAAACTAGAGTAGGGCTTCCTCTAGCCACTGGTTCTCATTTCAAATCTTTAGCACTTTGCAATCTGGAGATATTTATGTGGAGGTTTCAGGCATTCAGGTTTTTTAGGTTCCCTCCACCTGTAGCTCCCGTAACTTGGCTATAGTTATATTCATGAAAAATATTTTAGTGTCGACAGAGAGCACAAAGAGAGACCTATCTTTTGAGCTAACTTTTGAGCTATATATCAAGTCCATACCATGAACTATATAGAATCTATAGAGATATAAAATGGTAACTACACACCAAAAAAATACATGTGGGTCACTCTCCCCCCAAAATGCCATTGTCTCCCATAATGGTGATGTTGTGTGTGTATGCCTATACATATGCAATAACCTACACACCAGACTCTCATACAAGGGGGCAGGGAAGAAATAGCCCTTATAACAGAATTCAATTCTTCTCCCACCCTCCCCCCCCCCCCCCCCCCCCCCCCACCCTGCCTGGTAAGTTTCTTAAAGGAAACACTCATTTCTGGCTAGCCTTTCACCTTTTTACAAACTGTAAAGTTTGGGTGGACCTACATTAAAAAAACGTCTCATGCATCACACCTTACAATCACTGCATAGCAATAATATACAGTATAAAACACTGACCTACCTGAAAAGTCCACCTGCCCCATGACAGAAGCACTAGTGTCACTCCTCATATCCTTTGTCACTGCAACAGCTGTGAAGCTGTACGTGTTACTGCAGAGATTTAAGTCTCCAACACTTCCAGTTCCACTGGAGCTGATATTCCTTGTTGACATGGCCTGTCCATTCTCAGTAATAGTGAGGGAATATTGAAGGACACAGCGAGCAGAAGGTCCAGCAGTGGTCAGGTTCACATTGAACGACTTGAAATCAGTACTTGCAGTAACTCTTATATTTGGAGCAGGTGGAGTGCCTAGCATGCAAGATTATAGACAAAATTATTACATTAATTTCGACAGAACAATATGAATCAGTTGCTCAGTATGTGGTACACCTATCACTGAACTAACATGATGCTATACCTATTACATCCAATAAAATGATGTTTCACTAAACACAATCACAGAGACACTTTCTGCTGGTGTCTATTATAGAGAGACACTTCCTGTTAATCTCTAAATAGAGAGATACTAGATACTTCCTACTAGTCTCTATTACAGAGAGACACTTCCTGCTATTCTTTATTATAGAGAGACACTTCCTGCTAATCCAGAGACACTTCCTGGTAGACTCTAGACACTTCCTGCTAGTCTCTAGACACTTCCTACTATTCTCGAGACACTTCCTGCAATTCAGAGAGACACCTCCTGCTAGACTCTAGACACTTCCTGCTAGACTCTAGACACTTCCTGCTAGTCTCTAGACACTTCCTGCTATTCTCTAGACACTTCCTGCTATTCTCTATTACAGAGAGACACCTCCTGCTAGTCTCTATTACAGATTCAGCTCCTCTAAAAACAAAAAGCCAAGAGATGTGCACTTGTACCTGAATCAGCAGAAGAACCAGAGGAACTAATTTACCAAAACGTTAAAGCAATAACATTTTCAGTGACTTTTGCATGCATTTTTTACACCTAAAGAAAGTTTTGAAATTTAAAGTTTTCTAAAGTAATGATCAAAGGGAAATTGGCATTAGAAATAATAAGAAGAAAAGAAAATGATTCCCCTCCCCTTATCCTATACAGATTTCTCAGTCAACTTCTGCGAACTCGACAATGCTAAGTGTTGGTTTACATTGTAAACCAAAAATACCAACTTGCCTTACCTAAGATGGTTGCTGTAGCAGTCTGTGGTTCAGCAGACCCATCAATACCATCTACACAGGTAATGATGAAGCCATTAAAGCCAGAATAAGCCACCACTGAGAGAGAGCTTATTATTGATGCAGTGGGTTGGGGAAATACTTGTACCAGCTTGAACCTATTCTCAGGTCCTAACATTAAAGTAGCTGTAGTTGCACGTGCTATAGTTATGATGGAGCCACCAACATTCCAAATATGAGCATTTTCTAATACTGTACAAGTGAACATCACATTGTCTCCAACACAAAATGCAGCCCCGGAATAATTAGCACCATTCACAGCTACCTCCAGAGGATCAGTCCAACCTAATATAATAGCAATATTACAAATATAAATAATAACCTACATGAATCACTTTAACAGAAATATTGAATATAGAATGACTCTAGCAAATAGCAATAACTATAGGAAGATACTAGCAACCAGCATTAGCTATAGGAAGATACTAGCAACCAACATTAGCTATAGGAAGACACTAGCAACCAGCATTAGCTATAGGAAGATACTAGCAACCAGCATTAGCTATAGGAAAACACTAGCAACCAGCATTAGCTATAGGAAGATACTAGCAACCAGCATTAGCTATAGGAAGACACTAGCAACCAGCATTAGTTATAGGAAGATACTAGCAACCAGCATTAGCTAGAGGAAGATACCAGCATTAGCTATAGGAAGATACTAGCAACCAGCATTAGCTATAGGAAGACATAGCAACCAGCATTAGCTATGGGAAGATACTAGCAACCAGCATTAGCTATAGGAAGACATAGCAACCAGCATTAGCTATAGGAAGATACTAGCAACCAGCATTAGTTATAGGAAGATACTAGCAACCAGCATTAGTTATAGGAAGATACTAGCAATCAGCATTAGCTATAGGAAGATACTCAACCAGCATTAGCTATAGCAAGACAGTACCAACCAGCATTAGCTATAGGAAGATACTATCAACCAGCTTTAGCTATAGAAAGGTACTAGCAACCAGCATTAGCTATGGGAAAATATTAGCAACCAGCATTAGCTATAGGAAGACACACTGTACTAGCAACCAGCTTTAGCTATAGGAAGATACTAGCAACCAGCATTAGCTATAGGAAGACACTAGCAACCAGCATTAGCTATAGGAAGATACTAGCAACCAGCATTAGCTATAGGAAGGCATAGCAACCAGCATTAGCTATAAGAAGATAAGCATTAGCTATAGGAAGATACTGGCAACCAGCATTAGCTATTGGAAGACATAGCAACCAGCATTAGCTATAGGAAGAAACTAGCAACCAGCATTAGCTATAGAAAGAAACTAGCAACCAGCATTAGCTATAGGAAGAACTAGCAACTAGCATTAGCTATTGGAAGACATAGCAACCAGCATTAGCTATAGGAAGACCCTAGCAACCAGCATTAGATATAGGAAGATACTAGCAACTATTGGAAGACATAGCAACCAGCATTAGGACACTAACAACCAGCATCAGCTATAGGAAGATACTAGCAACTGGTATTAGCTATAGGAAGATACTGGCAACCAGCATTAGTTCTAGCAACCAGCATTAGCTATATGAAGATACTTGCAACCAGCATTAGCTATTGGAAGACATAGCAACAAGCATTAGCTATAGGAGGACACTAGCAACCAGCATTAACTATAGGAAGATCTAGCAACCAGTATTAGCTATAGGAAGATACTAACAACCAGCATTAGCTATAGGAAGACACTAGCAACTGGTAGTAGCTACAGGAAGACACTAGCAACCAGCATTAGCTATAGGAAGATACCAGCAACCAGCATTAGCTATTGGAAGATACTAGCAACCAGCATTAGCTATAGGATAGCAACCAGCATTAGCTATAGGAAGATACTTGCCACTAGCTTTAGCTATAGGAAGATACTAGCAACCAGTATTAGCTATAGGAAGACACTAGCAACCAGCATTAGCTATAGAAAAATACCAGCAACCAGCATTAGCTATTGGAAGACATAGAAAGCAGTATTAGCTATAGGAAGATACTGGCAACCAGATTAGCTATAGGAAGATATTAGCAACCAGCATTATCTATAGGAAGATACTGGCAACCAGCATTAGCTATTGGAAGACATAGCAACCAGAATTAGCTATATGAAGACACTAGCAACCAGCATTAGCTATAGGAGGACACTAGCAACCAGCATTAGCTATAGGAAGACCCTAGCAACCAGCATTAGATATAGGAAGATACTAGCAACTATTGGAAGACATAGCAACCAGCATCAGCTATAGGAAGATACTAGCAACCAGCATTAGCTATAGGAAGATCTAGCAACCAGCATTAGCTATAGGAAGATACTAGCAACCAGCATTAGCTATAGGAAGATACTAGCAACTGGTAGTAGCTACAGGAAGACACTAGCAACCAGCATTAGCTATAGGAAGATACCAGCAACCAGCATTAGCTATTGGAAGATACTAGCAACCAGCATTAGCTATAGGAATACACTAGCAACCAGCATTAGCTACAGGAAGACACTAGCAACCAGCATTAGCTATAGGAAGATACCAGCAACCAGCATTAGCTATTGGAAGACATAGCAACCAGAATTAGCTATATGAAGACACTAGCAACCAGCATTAGCTATTGGAAGACATAGCAACCAGCATTAGCTATAGGAGGACACTAACAACCAGCATCAGCTATAGGAAGATACTAGCAACCAGCATTAGCTATAGGAAGATCTAGCAACCAGCATTAGCTATAGGAAGATACTAGCAACCAGCATTAGCTACAGGAAGATACTAGCAACCAGCATTAGCTATAGGAATACACTAGCAACCAGCATTAGCTACAGGAAGACACTAGCAACCAGCATTAGCTATAGGAAGATACCAGCAACCAGCATTAGCTATTGGAAGATACTAGCAACCAGCATTAGCTATAGGAATACACTAGCAACCAGCATTAGCTATAGGAAGATACTAGCCACCAGCTTTAGCTAGGGGAAGATACATGTACTAGCAACCAGCATTAGCTATAGGAAGAAACTAGCAATCAGCATTAGCTATAGGAAGATACTAACAACCAGCATTAGCTATAGGAAGACATAGCAACCAGCATTAGCTATAGGAAGATACTAGCAATCAGCATTAGCTATTGGAAGATATAGCAACCAGCATTAGCTATTGAAAGACACTAGCAACCAGCATTAGCTATAGGAAGATACTAACAACCAGCATTAGCTATACGAAGATACTGGCAACTAGCATTAGCTATTGGAAGATATAGCAACCAGCATTAGCTATTGAAAGACACTAGCAACCAGCATTAGCTATAGACACTAGCAACCAGCATTAGCTATAGGAAGATACTAGCAACCAGCATTAGCTATAGGAAGACACTATCAACCAGCATTAGCTATAGGAAGACACTAGCAACCAGCATTAGCTATAGGAAGACATAGTAAGCTATAGGAAGATACTGGCAGCTATTGGAAGACATAGCAACCAGCATTAGCTATAGGAGGACACTAACAACCAGCATTAGTTATAGGAAGACATAGCGACAAGTATTAATAATAAGACATTGGATATTGTGCAAGAAACAAGTAAAGGAAAACTTTAAGTGGACAAGTATATTATATAATCTAATGCAATAATGAGTATTATATGAATGCAGACTTTATTTGTGGCTTGATGTAATTATATTTTTTGCTATATAACATATATATATATTTTTTAATCTCAATGAAATCTCAGTTGACATAGAGTACAGACCAAAAAATACTTTACGTATCGTTGCGTTGGATTTACGCTCAATGCAGAAACGTTCGTAAGAATGCTCAAGGAACACACAGGCAACGCTCAAGCAACGTATTGCGAATGCAACCCATGAACCATTCGTAAAGGTTGTTCAAATAATAAGGTTGTTCAAATAATAAGGTTGTTCAAATAATAAGGTTGTTCAAATAATTAGGTGCGTAGTCCGAATGTGAATGGTGTGGTCTAAGTGTAACCGCTCTGGTGCTTGTTTGGCTTGCTCCTGTGTGAAAAAGGGCTCAACCTGCGATAACTACCTCCCTGGGCACCTTGGTAAGTGTTCTATCCACTTATCCTCCCAGAGAGTCGTCTCCCACTCTCAACCTACCAGCTCCTCTGTGGGTCTGTCTCCATGTTCTTCTGTCAGCCTTTCTCAACCACAACCTAGCGGTTCTTCATCCTCTTCAGCTCCGCCTCCTGCACCTATTCCCCTATCCACTCCATCTGTTCATTGTCTCAGCTTCTGGCAGCTCCTCCTCATCTCTATTGAGGCAAAAACAGCTACAAAGTCTTTAAATCCTATGGCTTATCCCAATCGGCACATTGGCTATAGCTAAAATGCCATCAAGACCCAGGCCTAGATTATCATTAGCCACTAGCAACCAAGATAGCTTCAGTTTGACACAGAAAGCTTCTACACTAGATATCAACTTTCACGTAGCTTAACTCTTTCACGGATAAATTCCAGAAAGAAAACAACAATTTCAGTTAAAAATCTATATAAAATCAGGAATGCTCCTTGTAATTGAGGTATGTGATATCACCATTGTTTACAAACATTGTGGTAAATTATCAAATCACAAACACAACCACACAAAACCCCACAAACATGAATATCATTATATAGAATTATAGTGTTTATAACTTGTTGATCAATACAAGAACATCTTTTTTCTTGGTTTTACATGACACACACACTCTACAGATAACTATTACAGTGCTAGAGAAAGTTCAGAGAATCTGAGATGAAGATGATCGAGTTAGAAGTAAGAACAATCACTTGGAATAGGTATTTACCAAGCACTTGAATTTGAACACAAAAAATTCTAATGGTGAACAACATGCTAATACATTACTGCAGCTATATATATACTTTCACAAACCTGGAAAGCCTTCGTGGTCTTCCTGGCCCATGTCTTCCTCGTCAGAGAGCAGGAAATATCTATCAGACGCAGCCTGCCTCCATGGCCAAGCTTTCCGTGGCGGTCCTGTTGGTGGTCGCGTTTTCCAGGTAAGCATAGATGCCTTCACCCTCTTCTTCCTCAGATTCATCCTCGGAAAGGGCAATATCGTAGTCGGCAACCTCAGCAAGCACTTCCTCGAGAGTAATAAATCTTCGGATATTTTCCAGGGCATGGTTCAACCGACTAACCCAAATAACTGCACCCATTTCTCTAACTTCTAGGATGTTAAATTTATTGTGTATGTGGAGTATTAACGTAGGGTTTTATATATATATAAATTATTGCTCCACGATCAACGAGTGGTTTATAGTGAGCTTCTCCGCCATATGGTGCTTACATCCGTTAAAGAGTTAACCCTAAAACTAGTTCAACACACAAACCTTGTTGGCTTCTCTTATCAGTTGGCATTACCACTGCCTCAAAATATCAACACAAGGAATCTCTTGCATGCTGTGATGGAGAACTGCAGTTGGTATCCCGTCTTCTAGTCATCTTCCCCGGCATCTTTTTCACCACAACTTTTAGGCCAGTAGTAAAAAACCAAGATCTCCTGCTCCATGGCTGTAAGGTGATACCAGTCTCGTGGTGCTTGACAAAACTGGATGATTTGCCTTGTTGCTGTCATGCCCTCCTTCAAAATACAGACGATAGCTGCAGCTTTCAATCCTGTAGATCCTAAAGAATACAATTCTGTTTCTTATAATAGAATAAGCATCTTGATTCCTTTAAGCTGAAAAATAATTACCGCTAGAGCAACGACAGTTAGCCTTTCTCCCGCCTTCATTGTTTGCTGGACTTGCGCAAGTGAAATTAACGATCCCTGCCTAACGTTTGTTGGCGAACATTTAGTGAACGTTTGGCGAACATTTAGTGAACGTTTGGTGAACGTTCATCGAATGGTACAGCAATGCTGCGACGCAAACGTACTACGAACATCCAACGCAAATGGTATGTTAATTTTTGGGGGGCTGGTCTGTAACATTACAATAACCTTTTCAATAATCAATACTCCCTCGACATTTCAACTAGATGCTCTAGCATGGTAGAGCATCTAGTCGAAACGTCGAGAGAGTGCAATTTCAAATTGACTATTGAGAAGGTTATTGTAATACATATTTTTACTTGTCAAACTGGATATTCAAGAAGCTGCAGTTTTGGTATAAGAATAGGCTCCTATCAAGCAAATGAACAAAAGAAATGCAGTGCTATGTCACTATATGTCTAAAACAAAACTTACACCATAGAAATCTATCCAGAAGAGCCTCCTTGCTCAAGAGCGAAGGAGTTCAGAGTGATTCCTGGTAAGCTTAAGTGCCTGTGCAGCTTTCAACTGAAGAAAAACTTCCAGAAGCCAGTAAGAGACAGTGCACAAAGGCCATAAAATAAGTTTACTCGCTCACCTCGTAAAACAGGAAATGAAGTATTTCAAATCAATATTTGGGCATAAGAACAGGCATGCATTTCAAATTATTTGATAAAAAAATTCCAGGCTGAAGTAAGAAGGAAATTAGTATAATTCTAAAGGTTAAGTAGAAGTCAATAATATTTTTGCACCTAATTATTGTACGGCTAAATACACTGACAATGTGTGAGAGCTCATTGAGTAAACTTACATTGAGCCACAAGGATAAGAAGAAGAGCAGACACTTCCAGAGCAGCCATTATCCTGCACACACACAGTTAGAAATATAACATGTGTATACTGGTATCAGGAAAACTAAGGCTCTCTGCCACATGATATGAGAACCATTGCTGCATATTTTAAAGCATGCAGGTGAAGTTCTGGTTAGGTTACTATGGAAATGCATACAACACAAAGGATCTCCTCACTATAGCAAAGCACTGGCTGAAGGGACACAATCGTAAAGTATACAAAGATAGATATATTTGGTATAAAATCACTTGCAAGGCATGGCAACAATGTGTTGCTCTTGAAAAAAGATCATTTAGGTCCAACCTAGTAACTACTAAGAGCAGGTCATTGGTGAATCAAGTCATAGAAACCTTCACAACTTGCTAAGACTCGAGTCAGGGAGACGAGGCTATCAATTAGCACTAACTTCTTCCTAGTATCTGCACTGACACAAGCTGAAATTATGAACTTCACCCACTTATTTACAAACTTAACCCCTAGCCCAGTTATTGATGAAGAGCCCCTAGCCCAGTTATTGATGAAGAGCCCCTAGCCCAGTTATTGTTGAAGAGCCACTAGCTAAGTTATTGTTGAAGAGCCCCTAGCCCAGTTATTGATGAAGAGCCCCTAGCCCAGTTATTGTTGAAGAGCCCCTAGATCTTACCCCCCAGTGGATCTAGCATCAGCATTCATCTGTGCTCTCACACTGCCTACCACACTAAGCAGCACTTGATAGAGTAGATGAGTTACTGTAATAGGTATCCAACTCTGTCTACCAATGATCAGAGCTGCTAACATTATGATATCCAAAGGTTTCCACTTCTGTGCTTGTTCCTGCCAATATAACAACCTGCAGAATGCCCCAACTTAAAGAATCAAGATTCGTGGTAGTCACTAGACCAGCTATCATGGAGATCCTGCACAAACCAGCTGTCATGGAGGTCCTGCCCAGACCAGTTATCACGGAGATCCTGCCCAGACCAGCTATCATGGAGGTCCTGCCCAGGCCTGCTATCATGGAGATCCTGCCCAGATCAGTTATCACAGAGATCCGGCCCAGACCAGTTATCATGAAGATCCTGCCCAGACCAGCTATCATGGAGGTCCTGTCCAGTCCTGCTATCATGGAGATCCATTCTACTCAGACCAGCCATCATGGAGATCCATCCTGCCCAGACCAGCTGTCATAGAGGTCTTGCCCAGACCAGTTATCACGGAGATCCTTTCCAGACCAGCTATCATGGAGATCCTGCCCAGACCAGCTATCATGGAGGTCCTGTCCAGGCCAGCTATCATGGAGGTCCTGTCCAGGCCAGCTATCATGGAGGTCCTGTCCAGGCCAGCTATCATGGAGATCCTGCCCAGACCAGTTATCATGGAGATCCTGTCCAGACCATCATGGAGATCCTGCCCAGACCAGCTATCATGGAGGTCCTGTCCAGGCCAGCTATAATGGAGGTCCTGTCCAGGCCTGCTATGATGGAGATCCATCATGCCCAGACCAGTTATCATGAAGATCCTGCCCAGACCAGCTGTCATGGAGGTCCTGCCCAGACCAGTTATCACGAATCAAGGCCAGCTATCCTATCATGGAGATCCATCCTGTCCAGGCCAGCTATCATGGAGGTCCTGTCCAGGCCAGCTATCATGGAGGTCCAGTCCAGGCCAGCTATCATGGAGATCCTGTCCAGGCCAGCCCAGACCAGCTATCATGGAGATCCTGCCCAGAACAGCCATCATGGAGGTCCTGCCCAGACCAACTATCATGGAGGTCTTGTCCAGGCCAGCTATCATGGAGGTCCTGCCCAGACCAACTATCATGGAGGTCTTGTCCAGGCCAGCTATCATGGAGGTCCTGCCCAGACCAGCTATCATGGAGGTCTTGTCCAGGCCAGCTATCATGGAGGTCCTGCCCAGACCAGCTATCATGAAGATCCTGCCCAGACCAGCTATCATGGAGGTCCTGCCCAGACCAACTATCATGGAGGTCTTGTCCAGGCCAGCTATCATGGAGGTCCTGCCCAGACCAGCTATCATGAAGATCCTGCCCAGACCAGAGGTCCTGCCCAGACCAGCTATCATGAAGGTCTTGTCCAGGCCAGCTATCATGGAGGTCCTACACAGACCAGCTATCATGGAGGTCCTGCCCAGACCAGCTATCATGGAGGTCCTACACAGACCAGCTATCATGGAGGTCCTGCCCAGACCAGCTATCATGGAGATCCATCCTTCCCAGACCAGCTATCATGGATGTCTTGTCCAGGCCTGCTATCATGGAGATCCATCCTCCCCATATCATGGAAATCCTTGCCCAGACCAGCTATCATGGAGATCCTGCCCAGACCAGCCATCATTGAGATCCTGCCCAGACCAGCTATCATGGAGATCCTTCCCAGACCAGCTACCATGGAGGTCATGCCCAGATCAGTTATCATGGAGATCCTTCCCAGACCAGCTACCATGGAGATCCTACCCAGACCAGCTATCATGGAGTCCTATGAGTTGGTTGCAAAGAGTATCCACTTATCACAGAAGAATAACAAAGTGAACTACACCAAGAGAACAGCTGAGAATCAGAGGAGGGTGAGGGTACTAGTGATATTTCAAGAAGAATTATAACAAAAATTTGAAACTTTCACAAGCCTGGCACACATCCTATCAGGTACTCAGCAGATCTGGGACAACGTATTGCATACAGACACCAAGAAAGTGCATCAGTATGTGTGGCTAGACACTGGTCATGTACACACACACCATAAACATGCAGTACATGTATGTATGGCTAGACACTGGTCATGTAAACACATACACCATAAACATACATTGCATGTATGTATGGCTAGACACTGGTCATGTAAACACATACACCATAAACATACAGTGCATGTATGTGTGGCTAGACACTGGTCATGTAAACACATACACCATAAACATACATTGCATGTATGTATGGCTAGACACTGGTCATGTAAACACATACACCATAAACATACAGTGCATGTATGTATGGCTAGACACTGGTCATGTAAACACACTGGTTTGTTCTATGGTGTGCACTCATTCTCCTGCAGCAGTATCCTTAAAAGCAAGAGGTGTAATGGGTCAGGTCAGTGTTGGGGTGAGACTGGCCTGCAAGCCACTTCATGGGCTGAAATACATCAATTCATAATCTGCAATAAACAATACTTAGAGACAACCAGTACATGATCGAAATGGTAAAGGTCATCTAATTACTTTTGGTCTACATCAGTCATTGTCTAACTTCAATTTTATTTGTTTATTTTGTAAGTTGAGTTGGTGGAGGACTACAGCAGATCCGAGTTCCAAACAGTCCAAAAATGAGCTTCAGAGTTTCCAAGGCTTTCAACTTTTTTACTAAATTTTTTGAAAACATATATCAACACATGCTGTCTTGTTGCTATTGTTGCTATTATTGACTGTACCCATGTACAAGGACTCGAGAACTCCACAATCTAAACAGAAGAACTGAAAGTGCGCTATCTGTTCTGCCCATAATATAGTCATTATTCTGATTGTTAAACTTGGGCTAGCTTGCTTACATCTCAACAGACACCGCTACAGACATCTTTCACTGTAATCCAGTATCTCATGGAGCACAGATGTGCATTGCAAAATTTGAAATTTATACTAAAGTTTATTATGAATGAGCTTATCTTACAAAGTTATGCAAGGACATACTGCAGAATATTTTGGACATGAAGTTGAGTGCGAGATACAACTGAGATATGAGCTTTGGTTCGTTGGAGAAAGTTGGAGGTGCTGTCTACTACTTTGAAATCAGGGACAAACCAATATTATGAGTATGGAAGCTATAGCTACTACTAAGAGCATAAATAGGCAACAGCTAAGGGTATAGCTAAGGAACACCTGAGAGTACAGTTAAGGCAACAGCTAAGGGTATAGTAACAGCTAAGGTAACTGGTAGGACTAGAGTCAGGGTAGATATATAAAGTTGTCCACACTGCACCTAAACTGATGCGCATTAATACGTGTAGTGTCCTAGGAAAAAAACTCTTCGAAGTCTGTGCATTTGTCACATCCATACTAAATAAACCGTCAAAACAGCCATTAATCACGCCTCCCAATGTCACGAGAAGTCATGCCAAAATCATATACTTATCTGTAGTCAAGATGGAGTTTGTTTTTGCATCCTATTCTTGCTGACCAGCTACCTACAGATGCACAGGATGTAAAGAAGCAAGAGGAGAGAGCTCAGGGGAAGGCAGGACCACTGAAGGTTGTGACAGCATGAACTTCAGAAGTGCAGACACAGGATGTATAAACATAGCAACAGTTCTCTAGCTGTGTAGCTAGTCTAGTTAGTTGGCTTGGCTGCATGCAACAGATAGTATACAGCTAACTCTTCAAAAGTCCAACCTACAGACATCACAATTCTTTTCTTAGATGCTTACTTTTAAAAAACTCAAACCTCCAAGTGAGGTGGACCAGATCAATGCACATTAACATTCTTAGGGCCAGTTCACAATATGACAGATGTCAATCTGATCCGTTCAATCCTTTTCCGCATAGCACAATCCATTCCGTTCCGCTGCATGGCTCACAATATCTGCATTGAATAGTGGAGTCCACTGCATTTCAACTTTGACTAATACAATAGACGGCAGTACTAGCAGCGAGCAAGAGTTGCATTTGATTTTGCTATTGACTAGCAGGAGGAGGCACAGAAAGAGGACTCACTAGCTGAAATATTTTTATAGCTGGTGATAGCTAGCTAGCTGGATAGCCACTTCAGGCATTTTGTTGTGGCCCTAAGATCTTTACAGCATCTAGTTGAGCCTTGCCAGAGGTTGGGAGAGCTCCTCACCACTTCAATAATTCGAGCGACTTCATGGAAGCAGTGAAAGTTCAACACGTGATATGCTCTAGGATTCTGATTGGTCTGATACAACGGATTGGAAGCAAAAGCTAAATCAAATCCTACTCCTTCATATCCGTTCCCATCCGTTAGATCCGTAGCCAGTTGCTTTACCAGATCACAATATCAGTGCAATGGATCAGAAGGACGGAAACCATGCAATGGATTGACTTACGTGAACCAGCCTCGTGTGGACGTAACAAATGCATATTGATGTGTGCAGTGTGGACAGGTCTTAAGTTAATTAAGACAACAGCTACTGCTATAGTTAACTCTTTGGGGCTGACAGCAGATACACCTGCATGCATGTGAGCTTCACATACCGATGATAGCGGATGTATCCACACAACATGGAAGACATAAAAAAAGGTTCACTAGAGCTCACATTGTGAAACCAAAGTCAAGCTGATCATTAGCAAAGACTAATCTAATCCTCTTCTACTAGAGTATCCCATAGTTGTTGAAATACAGGGGATTATAGCAGCAAGCATTGCCGTAAAGACTAATCTAATCCTCTTCTACTAGAGTATCCCATAGTTGTTGAAATACAGGGGATTATAGCAGCAAGCATTGCCGTTGAATCAGTGAGATTTACAATGGCAAGCATCATGGTCTTTGACTAAAATAAAGTGAGTAATTACAGTACATGGCTAGTTCCATCAAGTAAACACTTTGTTAGCTAGCATTATCAGTTAATGCTTACCTTCAACCATGAGAAAGCACCCTTGACCCTTCCCCGCACTTCCTCACATGATATGAATAAAAGTTAGGCATACTCGGTGGTAATGTTATTTTCATCCCTAAAGTGTTAAGGCAGCAACTAAGGCTTATAGACAAGTTTGCTAAGGCCATAACTATATAAAAGACTGCTAAGGCTAAGGTAGCATACCTAATGATACAGGTAACTTACAGCCAGTTATGAGGTGCTTAAAGCCAAGGGTATATATGTAGCTAAAGGTTAGGGCAACCAATGTTATAACCTAGGTGTGGTTATTTCTGGCTAAAGAATTATGAATAGTTGACATTTATATAGCTACTAACACACCAGCTAAGCCACATTTAAGACAAGGGCCAAAAGCAGCGGATAAACTACAACACCAATCACAAAAGCGATGTAGAATGTATATACACACCGAGGGAACTCACCACTTCTCTCACACAAGTCCCATATACGACCGAAGGGGAGCGGATCACAAAATAGCAAAAAAAAGTCGCGCCCAAGTTACCTCCGTGAGTGGTCTAGTTCGCAGCTGCATTTAGAATTGGCTATGACCTCATAGAGGAAGTTGTGACCAGCTTCACTACAATTATTTCACTCACACTCAGCTCGTGGAACGCCAGCTACAGTTAGCGTAGCTATAGTTAACGTAGCCAAGGGGTAAAGAAACTGGCCGTCCATTTTATTTTGTTTGTTTAGGCGCAAGAACACAAGGTCACTGCCTTTACTGTGGCCGTGTTCTCTATAGCATCTCTCCCAATACAATGCTCATAACGCCATCTAAACCACCAGAGGACATCTCATTTCCTGTTAGTGTAACTGTTGCTGGTTTAACTCTCTTCCTACTGGACCCTATACATTTTGATCGCCCATGATCGAAATACTGTATCTTTTTATTGGCAAGGAATTTCCCCCTAAAATTTGCTACACACACAGTGGAAGGTTCATAGTACACAAAAAATAATCAACATACAAGTTATATTGGGAAAAAAGTGGAAAAACTTGGGTGCACCATATATATTTTTGGATCACCCTCACCCATTATCATTTTTTATTACCCTCTCACACTTTGAAATAAAAATTCCCCTCCCCCCCAAGCTGGAAAGCTTTGCCAGGTCCTTCTCACCTGTATACTGCAGATGAGGTTTTATCTATGTTAGATTTTTCTAGCTCTTCTGCAGATGAAGTCATTGATCTCTCTGATCCAGAGGCATTCAGCACCGAGGAAGGGGTAGTGGAAGAAGCCATGGAAGAAGAAGAGGTAGGGGCAGAGGAAGAAATAGTGGTAGGGGCCAAGGAAGATGTGGTAGACCTGGTCAAGGATTGCTGCCAGTTGATGAGCCAGGTATGAAGAAGCTTAGTGATGTAGATTACGGCTAAACAGTCCAATCCAACTTTTCTACCCCCTGGTCCAATATACACTCAGGCATAAGTAGTGCCCTCAACTACTTCCTACTATTCTTTGACAAAAAAATTATCGACACCATTTCTATGAACTCTAATAGTTATGCTGAGCTCTACAAGGATAAGTATCCCTATAGCTATAACTGTTACCCCCAAGATGGATTGAATTGAATACATTTCTACATGTTTTTGTCAATTATTATAATATACATGGGCCTTCATCCACAGAATGACTATTTCTCCTACTGGTCCACAGACCCTCTTTTTCATCAGTTTATTATGTCAATTCCAATCAGCAAGGACACTTTCTCTGCCACTTTAACTTTTCTTCACATCAGCGATATTGACCCAACTAATTGATCAAACTGATCGTCTTTACAAAGTTTGTGTTCTTCTTGACAGTATAAGAGCTAATGGTAAGAAATTCCACCATCCGCACCAGGCTAGGGCTAGAGCTAGGGCTATGGCTAGGGCTAGGCATGTGTCTGTTGATGAGCGGATAGTAAAAAACAAAGGATGGCTCACATGCAAGCAGTATGTCAGAATGAAGCCAACAAAGTGGGATCCAAGCCGTGGGTTTTGTGGCACTCATCGAATGGTTACACAGAATTTTTCAGTATCATGTGGGAAAGATGGAGGGAGAGTGAGTGCTAATGGTTTGAGTTATTATGTAGTCATGCAGATGGTAGAAGAACTGCAGAAGGAAGGATACATCGTCTACATGGACAATTTCTATTCATCCCTCCCACTTTTCAAAGAGTTGGTCAACCAGGGATTTGGCGCTGTTGGGACCATGGACCCTACTCACTGGGGATATCCGGCTGCTCTGAAAAATCAGAACATAAAGATATTACGGCCAGTGTATGAGAGGGAATATGGGGTGTGCTTTGGGGATGGAGTCCTCGTTTTCACACTATGGAAAGACACAAAGGTGGTATGTGTGGCATCAGCAGTTTACTTGGGAAATTCAAACTGCCAAGTCAAGAGAAGAGTGAAGACATCAGCAGGCATTGTGGAGCAGATGGTATCTATTCCTGATATAATCTACCATTACAACAAACAAATGGGAGGAGTTGATCTTTCAGATCATACTTCCAGACAAGGTGCCAGAGTAAATGTTTCACACATTTTGCTAATTTGGCGGGGTTTTTTTGTATTGATTACAATTAAATAGATCACAATTTAGCAGCATAAATCTTATTACTAATTGAAAAATAATGTGATTTGGAGCAAAATAAATACATGAATTATTAGGTTTTCATGAATATGTCATGGATTTTATGATAGCACAATCACAGTTTTAGTGAAGCAGAGAAAGACCCTGCACTTAACACATTGCTTGTCTTCTCATTCTAAGCATGGGTGTATACTTTTCTTCATTGATGAAGTGATCTACTCACGTGAGGGCACTACACGGTGTGACTGTCTTGCATATGCTGTTGGCTCCCCTTTTATTGCCACCAGATTCAGTTATGATGCGACTGTTCATGGCTCTGTTTCTAACCTCTGGTGGGACACCCAGCCCAGTTTGGGTCCTAGTTACGCTACTTTCCTAGAACCTGGTCAACAAGGAAGATGGTGCAGTCCAAATGTTTATTGGTATCCCTTGTTTGGCAGGAGCTACAGAGTGTAATCCATCAAGGAATACTCCTTATATTAGTTAAATCTACTTTTTAATGGCTGATAGGGTAAACCTTCTCCCCTTCCAAAATATAGCCATGCTCATATCTCTAGTAACACGCAGTCTAAAGACTAGTTTTGGCTGCTATTAGCCCCAAATAGCCTCCCAGTTTGCCTTAAATAATACTCTAAGATAGTAAAGCAGCAGTCCTCAAAACCATAAAATATTGAAGGATTTATTTATTGCAAAAAGTATGTGCAATCACACTTGCTCCATGCTCTTCACGATCAGAATTGCATAACAATCATCCTCCACTTACTCAAGCCACAGCTAGAACAAATGACCCACTTAGTTCTGCTGTTTGTGGAATTCTCACTCCTTGGCAACTCTTACCATGTTCAAAACAGGATGTTTCTCTTTACAACCTTGTGAGGGGGAAACAATTGTAGATGTACTTCCATGGTTTTATGAGCACAATTTTTTTGGAATGGGTTAACAGTGATTATGTTGTATGTTGTTCGTTTACACTTCAAAATGTAACTATTTTTATTCCTGTAGATGCTACCACAGAACCAGTTACTGATGTTACTACTACCATAACAGTGATAATAGCATTGAGAGGTGCATCAAAGTAGTACTGATTGGAAGTATAGGGGGTGGAACTTCTGCAGTGATCATGCTGATTCTGATAACCATTATCATTACCATGGTAAGAAAGGTACATCGTAATTATAAATTCATACTAGAAAGTTTGAATGTTTACTTAGCCTTACCTATCATTATGCATTTCATGCTTATTGGAGATACATGTTCACACGGCGACGGGTGCACATGTGTGTGTCTATACAGTGTGTGTACAGATGTGTGTGTACTCTATGTGTAGATTATGTTATGTGCATAATTGTGTATGTGTGTGCAGACATGTAAAGTTTGTGTGTAGATCAGTGGTTTATATTCATGCAGTGTAGGATATTATATAGGAAATTATATCCAAACATCTCATGAATTTGTTTGCAAATAAATAAATTTGCTATGTAAAAATGTTCAAGGAACACTAATGAATGCTCTAGAATACATGCATGTGCACGACCACTGTGTGTTATTTTGCAACCTGGTTACTAGTCTTATGCCTGTGTTTTCTTGTGGTTATTCATGCAAATTAACTTCATAATAATATTCTATCTTGGTTTTTGCCATTTCATGTCTTGGTTTTATGCCTATCTTACTTTTTGCAAACGCATATTATAGTTTTACAAGTTTTCTTCTTCTAGTCTGAGTTTTGTTATATAAGGAGTTTGATTATTTAGACCTTCAATCTTAGCCTTTCAACAGACATTTTAGCGAATATATAGAAACGTTGCTCATCAGTGAAGAAGCAGCCAAATAAAGATAGGTGAAGCATGCTTATTAAAGAAATTGGTAACCCAGATTATGACTGCGAGAAGTTATGTTTGTAATAAATGTTTTCTTTAGTGCATGAGATATTATACATAGTATATGTCTTTATGTACATGCATATAAACATGCTTGTTTGCATATATGCATTCAATTTTGCTGGTGTGCTACATTAGTCTATATATGCTAAATAAAATATGAACTACATACAAGATTATATAAAACAAACAACTATTAATCAATTAACTATAAGGGAGTGCTCTTTATGTGAGGTAGATCAACCTTTACCATATATAATCATGTATACCAGTTGATAATTTTTACTACTCATTATACAGGTTTAAAAAAGTGGTTTAATGTTCTAAACAAACTCTCAGTTGACATAATAACCTTCTCAATAATCCACTTCAATTTGTTACTCTCTCGACATCCTGACTAGAAACTCTAGCCTTAATCAGGAATAATTTTGCTTAGTCTATAATTTTAATTAGCTAGATATCCCACCACATGATATAAACTAAAGTCTTAGCATCTCATTAGTCCTGATGAAGGTTAGAGCATCTGCTGATTATTGAGAGGTCATTGTAATTTGTATTGTAATTAGCAGCCACTAATAGTAAACACCCAACACTCCCATCTAGACTAAGCCCACATTGATGTGGCATGCACAATCATCAGAATACCTATACTATGCCAATAAAGATGTCATGATACTACAATTGGTGAAACATTTTGCACCATTCTTATGGCATCTAGTTTCCATGTGGCATTCCACTTCACACAATTCTCCTCCAGCTACTATGAGAAAATATGTTGCACTGAGCAAAACTTGATCCCCTGCTATCTTGACATGTAACATGACCATTCAGTTTTCCATTGGCAGGATGTTTTCTTTTTTCTTTGCTGGTTCATTATAAACAGAATTCTCAAGAGTAGCTAATCCTACAGAGAAAGCATGTAGCCTGATTATTGAGTGAAATGATCATGATGCACCTGCATGCACTGTTTGTGGTTTGCCATATTAACTATTTAAGTCTTGTGGTTTGGCACATTTTTAGATTAGCTAAAAAAAAAATTTATGCAACAAGTATACAGTGAATTTATTTTTATGTCCGTCACCTAAACCCCTTGGACAAAGGTAATTGTTTCCTGTACCACTGGATAAAATTTTGAAAAAGATGAAATTCCTAGACTGCTCAAGGAATCTCATGTAAAGTTGGCAAGAAGGATCATGCTTTTGTAGTGGCTAAGGATGTGTTGCAAGCCAACTCACTAATCATCGTGCTAGTGTGAAACACCTTATCATTGCATGATGCATCTCAATAAGGTTTGGATTCAGTCTTATCACATGTTATGGAAAATAGCTATGAAAAACCAATCACTTACACTTCTAGAATCTAGAACTCTGGGTGCAGCTGATAAAAATTACTCACAGCTAAGGAATGGTTAGTGATAATATTTGGAGTTACCAAAGTTCATACCTACTTCTTTAGTAGACTATTTATTATTGAGTCTGACCATCAACCTCTGTCTTACCTGCCTAGGGAATCTAGACAGATTCCACCACTTCCACCATCACAAATTTATGATAGGCACAGGCTGGGAAGAAGTTGGGATGCTTTGAAGAGGTTACCTTACCTAGTCTGGTTACAATTTCCTATTAGGAGACCTAATTCATCTGCTAATATTAATTGGATATGACTAGTATTAGTGAGTGTGGTAGACATCAAGTGGTGAATGACAGTTTCAAGAAAAGTACTAACTTATGCTATCCATGGATGGCCATATCATCATGACAGAAGAGAAGACCTGAAACCATACTGAGTAAGTCAGAAGTAACTTAAATACCCTGGGTGGCTATTTGCTATGGGGATCACAACTGTTAGTTGGCACAAATAGGGAGGAGACTGATGTTGGAAGAAATCCATGAGTCTCACACAGGTTCATCCAAGATGAAGGCCTTAGCCAGGTTTTATGTATGGTGGCCATGCATGAATATAGACATTATTTGAATGGCTAGAAGCTGTACTATATATTTGTCAAGTGAATCAACACTCAACTGCAACCATCTCACCCTTGGAAGTGGCCAGAAACACTCTGGAGTCGACTGCATCTGGATTGTGCATGTCTATTCATTGGTTACAGGATTGTAGTAGATACTAGTAGATACTCTTTCAAAATGGTTGGAAGGTCAAGTTATGTCTTCTATTACAACAGCCAAGACAATTGAAAAGCTACGGTCACTTTTTGCTACTCACACTCTTCCTCACAAGATTATGACTTGTTACTCCTTTACAAGCGATGAATTTAAAGTGTTAATGGAAAGGATGTTGTTAGAAATAGCTTTTCAAAAGGATTAAGTAATGCTTATGCCAAGTGGAAGGTTTCACTCCCGAAGAAAAGTTATCAAAGTTTCTCTTCAAGTACTTCAAGGTAATTCCACTCTCAGAGTCAAGTTCCAAGGTGTTGTTTAGTTGACTTGTTTCCAAATATTTCAGACAGAGTGGAAGGAGGAGGGACGAGAAGCCGATGCAACAACAAGGCATTGAGAAGATTTTTTTAAGATGACCTGGAGGATTTTACATGATCAAAGCAGAAGTGGATACCAGGAACATAATCAAGGTAAGGGGAACCCTGTCCTATTTGGTTAAATTGTGATGAATGGAAGAGATGACCTTCGTCATGTAGCTATGCGGTGCAATTACAAAAAATTCAGACTATAATTTTTTAGGTCTGAAATCAAATATTCTGGAAACAGGTCCAGAACTACTGCTGAGAGAACCAAATGCACTAACCTCCTGGAATAGAAATCCAACTTCCAAGTACAGATCAAGAAGCACCATCACGGACACAGACAGCAATTAAAGTGTAGCAAACCAAAGTGAAGGCAACTGCATCATTTCCATACCATTCTAGTCGAAACAGCTGACCATCTATTTGATTAATTGACCTTTTAAGCTAAGGAGGGAGAGGAGGAGTGATAGACTGTGACCTTACTCTTCTCGTAATTATCATTAGCATTATTGTGGTTAAATACATCTCATTTACTATCATGTCACCCTTTGCTAGTATAAACTGTAAAATACCTTTGATTTGATCAGGGACCAGTTCAGTGCAGTACAGCTTGTAATTTCATAATAAGTTGACTTTTATATTTTCATGCAGTACTAGTAGTAACAGACTACTACAGTGCTAAGATGAATAAACTATTCCATGATAAAGTGGAGGGATTATAAATTCAAATATTGTAGAGTAGACAAAGGCTTAGACAACATACCTATCCACTGCATGGACATCGAGTTTCTGATCATAAATTCTTCCTTAACTGTGGGCTCCTTAATTGCATAGATGGCTCAGAGGATAAACATGGAGAGATATTCAAGGTAGATAGAAGATGTGAGTAATGACTAATGCAAATCTGTCGGAATAAGTAGTTGATAATGTAGACGATCTGAAGAAACTGCGGATAATTTTGTTGGATGCTGGATATTAACAATGATCCAGTCTGGCATAACAATATAACTGCTCAGTATTTCAGGCTACGTTAAGTTTTTATGTGCACATTCTATTGTGGCTCTGGATCCATATCCAAATCAGAGTAAAAGTTCAATGTGCATTAAATGAAGCTAACCTTTTTAGATGCTGGCAGGTCAGGTTTAGTGGACAAGTGCCCGCCTATCAAAATATTGAGATGAAATGTTGTGTATCCATGGATGCTGACTGCATACTCACAGATCTTATTACCATCTTCAAGATTTTTATTATTGGAGTCAGAGCCTCAAAATTGCAAATGAAATAGGAATAGCGAGTCTCATTACTTCACTTCACAACATATAATTGACAATTAGAATTTTAGGCTAGAGTACATCTTAGTATGTGATTGTGTAGCAGTAATTGGAATAGTCGTAAAAGACACTCCACTACAGTATAGTAGGTAATTGAGTGTTGAAGTGTTGAAAGCCTTCTTCATTTGGTGATAGATCTAGTTATGCATAATTATTAGGTGACTTATGTCCATCATTAAACAGATGGGTGGTAAACCTGACTGGGAAGAAGCCTTCTCCAACTCAGGAATAATTGCTTGCTTTTGGTCATAAAATTATCCCTGCTCTAAAGAGTCTATCTTTGATGGGCACCATGGAGGATAATGAGTCATTTGAGATCCGAAAGAATACGTGGAATTTTGAGAAGAGCAAGGAAACCAAAGGAAAAATGACAAAAGAACAGACAAAGACCCTGGGAGAACTGAGGAGGATGGAAGAGATTGTGATCCTACATCAGACAAGGTGAAGAGAACAGTTCTGTTGACAAAAGATAGTTACATTTCAAAGCTGACTAGAATACTGAGGCAAAGATATGGAATACTGAAGAAGGATTCTGCCAATGAACAGAAAAGCAAGGTGAATCGTAGAGAAGATGGGAGAAATAACAACTGCATTATAAAATACTGAAGTAAACCACTAATGATTTATAATCTCCTCAGTTTCCCCTTATGCCAATTGTCGTGTATACGTGCATCATCGTATAATCTTACCAAGTTCATAGCACATTTGATACCACCTTTAGCTGGAAATACAAGTACATATGTCAATTATTTTGGCAATTTATCGAGCTTATTCAAAGTCAATGTTTGGCACAGGATTACTCTCTTGTCAGTTTTGATTTTTTCTCTCATTTTACCAATGTTCCCATTGATGCAGTCATGGAAACTATATTTGGAATGTTGACGAAAGATGAGAGCTTGCATGTGAGGGCTAAACTAGATGTTTACAGGATTTCTTTGCAATTGTGTCTAAAATCCACCTTCTTCAGGTATCAAAAAAATACTACGATTAGCAAAAGTTTCCAGCAATAGGCTCTCCAGTATCTGACTATCTGCAATAGTAGCCAGCCTTATATTGAATTCTTTTAGATATAAGCATTCACAACTGCCCAGCTGAAGCCAAGATTTTGAAAGAGATATAGGGATGATGCCTTCTGCATTGCGAAGATTTTGAAAGAGATATAGGGATAATGCCTTCTGCATTGCGAAGAACAAAATAACATCAGGTCATTCATAAAGTTTGCCATGGAGCTTGAAGTGTACAGATCATAGCTCTGTCTGGATTGGGACATACACAAGAGGTAAAATAGAAGGCTAACTGGAACATTTTACAGAAAATCCATGACACCATCTGATCCCTTCATTATAGATCACATTATCTTATTCATGTCAGAAGAGGAGTGTTGAAGAGCTAGTATGATAGAGCCAGGAGTAGTGAGTGACTGAGAAAAGGAGGATCTTTGAGGAAGAACATCATTTGAATAGAGTCTCTATAGGGAATGGTATCCACAAGCCTTCATCAACCTTTCATTTCTAGATACATCTGAATGCAGAAAGGAAGATACATGCACCAATTCAGGCAATCAGAGGTCTGAATTGAAGAATCCTATGGTAGATTCATTATGTTGCAAGGATCTGTATTGAAATTAAGAGGGTCTGCAAGTTCCACATAAAAGTCATTTCCAGATCAGGAAGAACTCTAAGGATACAACTGAGCAGCATGAAGGAGCTATATGCACTCATGCATTGCATCCTGCATCCCTTGTAGCTATGGCAGGTATTACATAGGGAAGACCAACGAGGCTATGGTTTGATCAATTATGAGTACTTGTTTGTGCAAAATATCGGATAGTAGATGATTTTTCTGTTCTTATATAATTACACAGTATTGTATATAGCAATGACTAGTAATAACTGCACAAATATCAATAATATAGTTGCTCTACTGAGCCTAGTAATAGTAGAAATATAAATAATGTAGGTGTTATACTAGAGGTGAAAAATGGAGCGAATGTAAATAATATAAGTGTTCTACTAGAGCAGCAGTAATATCAATAATCAAGGTGTTCTTCTAGGGCTTAATAACAGCAGAATTATAAGGTTTTCTAGTTAACAGCAGAATTATAAACAATGTTATAATTTCTACTAGAGTTTAATAACAGCAGAAATATAAATAAAATTTGGGTGTTCTTATAGGTCTTAATAACGTTGAATAATGTAGGTCTACTACAAAAGTTTAATAACAGCAGAAATATTAATCAATTATTAGAGCTTAACCATTAGAACCCTATGCTCCCTAATATGTGTGTGCCTGCCACCCTGTGGTCCTGGAGGAAAAAAATACTAAAAAGTTGAAAGTTGATTATAATGCCAAAAAAAATAATAATAAAATTTAAAAAAATTAAAAAATTAAAAGGCCGCTTGGGTATATACCACTCTAGGTATCGGCCAAAAAACCGGCCGCTCGGGGTCTAAGAGTTAATAACAGCAAAAATATAGGTGTACTGCAGTTAAATATCTGCAGTAGTATAAATAATGTAGTTGCACTACTAGAGCATAATAACAGCAGAGATATAATGGTATCCTACTGTAATACAAGAATACAGTTAACAATAATAATTTTAAGTACCTCCAGCTATCTATCAATACACAAATAATTATATACCTTCTCAGTACAGTACTAGTAATCATTACATCGCAATGTTCTTGTTCTGCTTGGTTTCCCCTTCCTTCTCCTGTGTTTGAATAGTATTGGCTTCTGTTATCAATGATCTACACAACTGGAACCACACTGGGCTGCTTCTAATTGTGCCTTCCCACTTTTAATTATTCTCCATTTTTTTCATTTCCTGTTGGACATTAATGCTGAAGAACTTCACACTGATGCTCTAAAGAACTCACCAGACTTTGTAAACAAGCTTTTCTAGTTAGAAATTTGTTGAACATCACATTGCTTAATCCCAGCGTTGGTTTGTGGTTGAAATTATACTTTTCTAAAGATGTATTGCTAAAGATGGCACTCAAAATAGGATGACAATCTAATACATCAATTACAGTACATCTCATTAATTGTTCCAGCGAATTTAGACAGAAAATCACAGATCTGATCACATTTGCTCAGGACTTGTTTTGGGGGCAAACTCCAGAACAGTAACAGCAGCTATAGCTACAGCTATTCGTGTAACCAGAGCCATCCACTTCCCTAAGAGCTGTAATGAATGCTAATTTTAGAGGCAAGTATATCTGCTGCTCTAGAGTATTTTTGTTGAATCCAGGTGCAGCAGTGTTAGAAATATAAATCCAAGTGGAAAGGGTTATAGTATCCTATTTATGTGCTATCTCAACTTTTGATGCAATCATCAGTTGTAAATAGAACCATCTGTTTCATTATGGCTAATTATAATAAGAAAGTTCACCTCTACAGCTATTATGTGTTATCAAGAGAGCTGTGCTTTGAAAAGTGATTGATGGTACTGTTAGTTAAGACAATACGTGGATGGATGGATGGATGGATGGATGGATGGATGGATGGATGGATCGATGGATGGATGGATGGATGGATGGATGGATGGATGGATGGATGGATGGATGATTAAGTAGCTAGTAGGTTTGGTAGATATTATATGCAACTATTGCCAATCTAAAAATGGGAGCACTATAACAAGTTTCATAGGTGGTTAATTTACTCTGGCAGCCATAGATATGTGCTGCGATACTGATATCTGTGAAATAATTCTTTGAAATATGAACAGCTAATTGTGTGCCTGAATATGTGTACATATAATTATATACATGCACAAGTTTCAGGGAAGTTATCTGCAAATGTGGTAAATTTGTTCCAAGGGAATTCTACCTAACTGAGCAAGCAAGCTGCTGTGCAGACTATTTTGACACAGTAGTTTTCTGTGAATACTCAGTTTGGCTTTATCATACTGGAAGCAACATTTATTGCTTTCTGCACTGGCAGATGATTAGACTTTTGTATGTTTGTGTATGTGTGCGAGAGCTTATTAATGTGGTGTTTGTGTTTATGTGTGTCTGTTTGTGTGCATGCATGTGTGTATTGTTCGCCTTGTGTGTAGGCATGCTGTGTGCAAATGGGTATAATGTCCTTGTATGAGGTATACATAATGTGCATGTGTATATGAATATAAACTAACATGTCATATCACCAATCTTTTAAATTTTATATCCACATGTAAAATAATTGAGAGGAGAAATGGCAGGCACATGCACGAAGACTTGGTCAAAAGAGAGGAAACTCTAGATGATGCCTTGCCTTGCACAGATACCATTGAGGACCATGGATTTGCCATTATTTACTTGAAGTACTAATGCATCTCCAAACATTTAGTTTGGCATATACTTTCAACTTCATCAAAACAACAGACAAAATTATAAGTTCCCACCATCAACTTAAATGAGCAGGCATTGATTACCAATCTTACTAGTCTAAGAAACTGCTGCAGCCAATTATAGCAGCTACTTATTCCCTAATTCCTTGCCTAAGCCTCATAGCTCTATCTGGGCCAGATTAGTTAGCTTGTAACACACAATTTGGTGTTCAAAATATAAATATTTCTGCCCTAGACCTTGGCATTATTCTCCATTTAGCTTCTTTGACTCAGGTAAAATTTCTAAACTTCATCCATCCATGTGTCTGTAAGAGAAATAGCATCCAAAAGTCAATTTTAGCAAGCAAAATCTTTAAGATAGTTCTTGAGAGAGTACTGGTGATTGAGAAGCTCAAAACCCCTGTGGACACTAAAACATGGTAGACTATAGATTTTTTTCATAATCTCGTAGTCAAGAGGCTGCTATATATACTTTATCTAGTCCAAGTTTCTACCGATTTTTTCTCCCCAATACCTAATGTAGTAGTAATTTGAAATTATTTTGACCATATACGATATAACAGAGTTATGCAGTTAAAATACTGATGGTTATGTATGTGTTTTATGACAACTCACTTTAACTAACCACTTTTTATATAGTATGGCTACTCATATTTTCTACTCCTGACATGTCCACTTTGTTTCTTCCTTAATCAATATTACAAAGTGTCAGGGACACACCTGGCATGGAAGAGCCTCTGACTATCAACATGGCATATGTTCTTGTTTGAACAGGTGATCGGTGCACTGCTCCCTCTTCAATAGGTTTCTTAATTCCGTTTTACAATTCTTTACTGGGCCCAAACAAATTGTGTAGGGTGTTCCAGCTCTGATTTTCCTTGCCAATAGCTATTGTGAATAAAACATTGAATATATGTGTGCGATATTGTAGACAAATGATTTGGTTTTTTCTCTTTTTTCCTTTTTCCGCACAAATCTAATAAATGAGTTGTCTTAGTGAGCTTAATGAAGAGGCAGATCTTGATAAGGCTTCTGATATATATGTTACGCCATTTCAAAACCTCTAGGATGCTAATTTGTAGAGAAGTATCAGGATGGATGGTGAGGGTTTAGGATGGTGCTGTACCATTCTATTAGTAGACTTCTCAGCATTTTATTTAATACTTGCAGCTACCAAAACAGAGATTAAAAGTGGTAACCTACCATACGGTTACCTGATGCATGCTTACTCAAAGCCTGGGTTAATTTATCTCCAATATAATGTGACCATATCAGGAAGTAATAAAATATTGCACTGTAGTGACAAGTGATGACAAAACAGTTTAATGATTAAAACAGTTCACAATATTCACATAATTAACAGTAAAACATAAGCATTTGCAGTCTATGACATGTCCCCCCATTTTAAGATTGCACCGGCTTAGGTATGCCATAGTAATCAGGTGGAAGTCTCGTTCGTGTCGAGTGATGAAGAGGATGATGAGTAGGAGGTGATGAAAAAAATCTACGACTGGTGGATCGGATGTAGAGTCCGGAATCAGGGATAGTGTCTCATCAGATCCAGCAAGTATATCTGGAACTGGAGCTGGACGATTCCTGAGTTGGTCAATGTGACAACCACACCTAGTCCCATCTGAGCATTCCACCACGTAAGACAGTGGGCTTGATATTGCAGCCACTATGCCTGGGGACCACTTAGGCAAGCCTGAGAAATTCTCAGCATACACAAGGCCACCAACTTTGAAACTTCTCAATGGTTTTGTGCAGTCATGTGATTCTTTCTGCTCATGTTGATGCGTTTTCACTCTCTGTGAAACATCCAGATAGAGCAGATCCAGGCGAGAACAAATACGGCGTCCCATTAGCAGTTCAGATAGAGAAACGCCAGTTGTGGTATGTGGTGTGAGACGATAGTTCAAGATCAAGAGCAATTTAGAAAGTTGTTCTTCAATGGTAGCAGGTATTCTTGTGATGGCTTGCTTGAATGTTTGCACTGCTCTCTCAGCCAGTCCATTTGTGGACGGGTGATAGGGAGCTGTTGTGATGTGCTTGATAAAATTATTGGCCCATGAAGGTATTAAATTCATCGCTGGTAAAAGAGGGTCCATTGTCCCTGACAATTTGCTGTGATAGTCCGTGGGTGGCAAAAATTATCCTCAGTTTTTCAATCATCTTGGAAGATGATACAGACTGCATAATGTGGACTTGGAATGTGAATCCACTATCAAGGCCATTCCCATGGGTGGAGTCGTGGAACTGGTGTTGCAGGACATGACACTTGACATATTTCACATTGTTTCACATGATTAACAATTTCAGTATCCACGCCCAGCCATCATACATAACTACGAGCAAGTGACTTCATTTTGGTTACTCCAGGATGGGTGTCATGCAATTCTTCTAAGATGGCAGTATGTCCTTGCAGTGTAATCACGACTCGAGATCCTTAAAGAACACATCCATCTAAGACACTTAACTCCTGCCATTTCATATAGTATGGCTTGGAGCTTTCTGGTAAGTGATTTGGCCATCCTGACAGAATGTATTTACGAACTTGTGAAAGGGTAGGATCAGAGGTAGTCCATGTACTAACATTTCTGCTCGTAGCTGTACTACCTGAAAGAAGCATCAGATCACCTGGCAGACCATCATTAGAAGCAGTAATAGGATGTGGTAATTGAGTGCATCAGCTTTGCTCAACTTCTCCCCTGCCACTTTGTACCGAATTGTGTAATCATATGCTGCTAGGGTAATTGCCCACCTCTGGATTCATCAGAAGCCATAGGTGGAATACTTTCCTTTTCACTGAACAGGTAAGATAACGGCTGATGATCAGACTCAATGGTAAAATGTCAACCATAAATTTAATTATGGAATTTCCCAACTCCAAACAGAATCGCTAACCTTTCTTTCTCTAATTGAGAATAATTATTTTCGGCAGGGTTGAGAGTTCGTGAGCACAAGTAATGGGATGCTCATCCCCATTATGCATTGTGTACGATGGCATTGCTCCCAGGCAATATGATGAAGCTCACATGCCAAGAGCAGAGGTTTTATGCCATCATAATGTAACGAGCAGTGAGTTGGCCTGCAATGCTTGTTAGCTAGCTGGAAAGCATCATCTTGCATGCTAGTCCATGACCAATGCTGCTTTCTTACATAGAAGACTGTACAATGGAGCAAGTTGAGACAAGAGATTAGGCACAAATTTGGTGTAGTAAGTGATAATGCCTAAGAAAGAATGAAGTTCTGAAACGTTCTTCGGTTTTGGTTCATCTTTGATTGTTATAACCTTTTCCTCGGTTTGATGTAACTCTTGATCATCAATCATGTGTCCTAAATATTCAATGCGGTCAAGCATCAACGAGCACTTGTCTTTGTTAAGTCTAAGCCCTGCTGTGACAAAACGTTCTAGAACACGATCGAGATTTTGTAAGTGGTCTTCCTGAGAAGCACCAGTTACCACAATGGCGTCTAGGTACACAGACATGTTGTCTAAACCTTGCAACAATGACTCTATACTCCTTTGGAATAATTTTAGTAGGGGCTGAGGTAATTCCAAAAGGTAACCTGTTATATACAAACATGCCCTTGTGTGTATTGATGGTTACAAACTCTTTGGAGGGTTCATCAAGGGGCAATTGTAGGTATGCATTGGACATGTCCAATTCTGAAAAGCATTTCCTCCCTGACAACTCTGAAAATATGTCCTGTGCACGGGGAAGTGGGTATGACTGATAGAAGCCTGGTTGATAGTCAGTTTATAATCACCACACAGTCTTAATGAACCATTTTCTTTATACTGCTACAATAGGAGCTGCCCATTTGGAAAATTTAACATGTGAAATAATTCCAATGCTCTGTAATCGATTCAATTCAGTTTCCACTTTAGGTTTCAATATATATGGTACAGTGAGGGCTTGTGAAATCTTGAGCATTGCTATTGATCTGAAGAATAACACACATGCCTTGCATGCAACCCAGTGTACCATCAAAGTTTTCAGAATGTTTATCTCAAACAACCTGTAGCTAGATCTTCAGCAGGTTGACCTTGTTAGAATCCAATGAAACCTCAAAGTATGAAAGCCAAAATCGACCAATTAAATTAGGTCTGCCCCCCCCCAAACACCACGAGGACATACAGGCTACCCTCTGTATCCCTACACCTTACCTGGGCTTGACTTTCGAGAGACAGTGTCTTCCTTGACATAATTGTTCTTAGGGCCAGGAGGTTTCTTACGATGATCCTTAGGTTCCCTACTTTCTTTCTGTTCCTCCTTGGAAATTCTTGCTCTGCATACTTGGGCGATGTGTTCTTTCTTCTTGCAGAATCGACAGATCCCTTGAATTTACACAATGGAGCAAGTTGGTTAGCACTACAGCGGTAACACACGATATTACCTTCTGTGCATGTTGTCTAGTACAGTCTCGACCATTTCGTCCCACAGAAGTGTAATGGAGTGCTTGTGCTGTAGTAATGAGTTTGAGATCTCTTGTATCCCTCTCTGCTGCTTTGATTGTTGTAGCAATGTGAAAAGCTTTGTCAAAGGAAAGATGTTTCTCTGCGAGCAGTATTTTCTGGATACCATCATGCTGCACTGCACAAATGAGTCTGGCTCTGAGCATCTCTAGCAATTAGTCACCATAGCCACAGTGTTGTGCTATGTCTCGCAATGCCACCATGTGAGCAAGAATCGATTCAGCTTGTGCACATAGTCGGGTGTTGAACTACTATCTTTGAAGGAGGTGGCTCGTAGTACGATTTCAGCAATGCAACTATATTGTCAAATGAAGTAGTGTTTATCTCAGCTGCAGGCAATAAACTGTTGACCAGCTGAAATATAGAGGGTCCACTAACAGACAGCAGTATTGAGTGCTTCTTTGCTCCATCCACAACATCATTTGCAATGAAGTAGTAGTACAGCCACACAATGTAGGACAGCCAGTTTTCTTTCACAGCTTCGAATTGTGCAAGGACTCCGTGAGTAGCCATAGCTGTGCTTTATCCTTTTCGTTAGATGTGGTAACCTACCGTACTGTTAACTGATGCAACGCTTACTCAAAGCCTGGATTAGGTTATCAAAGATATAGATTACTTGAATTCAAAAATGCCGCCCAACGCAAGACTGACAGCAATGACAGAAATACTCCAATATAATGTGACCATAATATGAAGTAATAAAATACCTGTACTGACAAGTGATGACTCAACAGTTTAATGAGTAACACAGTTCACAATAACAGTTCACATAATTAACAGTTAAATGTAAGCATTTGCAGTCTATGTCAGTAAGTTTTAATGATGTTTGTTGTCTCCATATTACAGTTAATTGCACAAGCTTTAAAACACACACCATTGAGGTAGGTATTTATTATTCATTGTAATGGTCCTTACCAAAAATAGTGCACATACCATTCACTGATGTTAGTGTACTTGGTTTTGCAAACACTTATATACTGTTGAGTTTTTAGTAGAATGCAATGCTGGAAAACAACTATATACAAAAAGGAAAAGAGAAAGTGTGCAAATGAATAAATTGACATTAGATATCAATTATGATGTGGAAAAGAGCGAGCTATCAAAACTCTACCTGCCACTTCATAACTGACAAGATTCATTGAACATCCACTTTTCCTCAGTCAATTCTTTTTCAATAGGAAGCACTTCATGGAACAGCCATGGGAATAAGGATGCCCCATAATAGGAGCAATACCTGCAGCTTCAGCGAAGAGACATGGCAACAAAGCTGCCCCATCATAGGGAGCAATAAAACATGGGAACAAAGACACCTTGTTATATGGAGCAATATCTGCAACTTCAAGGATCAGCAATGGAACAAGGATGGCCTCACCATCATGAGCAATGTCTACATCTTAGGGACTTGCCATGGGATAGCCCAGTATAGGGCAAGGTCTACCACTTCTTGGAACAGCCAGGTGGGAATAAAGCTGGCCTATCTTAGCTAGTAACATCTTCAACCTTAGGGAACAGCAATAGCAACATGGCCCAGTATAGCAAGAAATAACTACAACTTCAGTGAATAGCAATGGGAACAAGCTCACTTCATCATACATCATAAGGCGCCTACAATCTCAGGAAAGAACTAAAGGAACAACAAATTCACATCATTGGTTACAACTTCAGGGAACAGCTTAGAAAACACATAATATAGACTAATGAGCAATATATACAACTCAATGAACAAATATGGGAAGAAGGATGGTCTATCACAGGGATCTATATCTCTACATCTTAAGGAAACAGCCATGGGAACAAAGATGGCTTATCAAACGGACCAATATCTATGGCTTCAGGGAGCCATAGGAATAAGAATGACTTCATCATTGGAAACAACATCTATAACAGCCCTGCTAGCCCTAGCCCCAGCCACAGCCATAGTCCTAGCCCTAGAAACAAAGATAACCCATATTAGGTAGCAATATTAGTGAACAATACCTACAACTCAGGGATCACTCATCAGAACAAGAATGGTCTGACCATATTGAGCAATATGTAAAACTTCATGGAACATCAATTGTTACAAGGATGGTTCCAACATATCTACAACTTCAGGATGAATTATAGGAACAAGGATGGCCCAGCAGTGGGTGCAAGATGAATAACTTCAGAGAACAACCATCACGGATAGCCACAACATATTGAGTTATATCTACAATGTCAAGGAAATATCATGGGAACAAAGATGGCCACGACATATTGGGTAATATTTACAACTTCAAGGAACAATCATGGGAACAAAGATAGCTCATCTCACATGAATATCTTCTTACTGAGAACTACTGACCTGGTCTAGAGCAAGCTCCTAGATATGGTAGAAATTCATTCTTGTTATCTGCCAGTGTAAGGAGCTGGAGATTTTCCTCCTAAAAATAAACTTCTTCCACCCAATCATCTGGAGTGTTACAAACACACACGGAATATAAATGATACATTTAGAAATCTTAGTTATCTTGGATGGAAAGACTCGACAATAACATTCTCAATAATTAACTTGAAATTGTATTCGCCAGCTGTTTCTACTAGATGCTCTAGCCTTCATCAGAAATAATGAGGTGTTAAGAGTCATGATAGCCTGCTATATACCAGTAGCTAGCTATCCACCCTGTGCTACTGTCACCTGCATCAACATGTGTACTGGCACACATGTCCGATGCATGAACCGGCATAATTATGCGTCTAGAATGTGAACCAGAAGTTTAAAAAAAAATTTAAATAAATAATAAAAAAATAAAATAAAAAAATAAAATAAAAGACAAACAAAACAAACAATCAAACAAACACACAGACAGACAGACAGACACGCAAAAACATACATACAAACAAACAAACAATCAAATGAATACACAGACTGACAGACTGACAGAGAGACACACAAAAACATACATACAAACAGACAAACAAAAACAATAAAACAATCAAACAAACAAATAGATAAATTAATTAATTAACAAAAAAATACTGAACATATAATTATAAATAAATATATAAACAAACAACATGCAAACAAACAAACAAAGAAAAATAAACAAGTAAACAAATATTATAAAATAAGAATAATTATGGAGGTCGTGGCTTCAATTTCAGGCTGTTGAGAGTGGCCCCCTAGTAGCCAGGCAAGTCCATTCCACATGCTTGATTGAACCACTTACACTTTGGTGCCAGGCTGATGAGTGCAATGTTTTCCTAAACTAGTAGTTCCATCTGCATTCTGGCCTGATGTGATGACTTTCTCCCACAAAATGGGATGTCTATTATCCCATGCATGTTCAGTTCAGGAACTGCAGATTTCTCTTTAACACACTTTCTACAATAATGTTGATGTTATTTCACTCTGATCTCCAGTCTTCTGATGGTATCCCCTATGTAGTATGGCCCACACCTACAAGGTATGCAATACATATTGCATGAGTGCATATTGGCTGGTAAAACACTGCTCAGTTGAGTTCTCAGAGTTCTTTACGATCTGAAAATAATTTTGATGTTGAACTTCCTGCAATATGATCTTCTTTATAGAACCCTCATTGCCTGCATTGGTGTACTTATCTTCCTTTCTGCATTTATATGTATCTGCAGATGAAAGGTTGATGAAGGCTTGCAGATAACCGCTTTATAAAGACCTCATTTAAATGATGTTATTCCTTTCAAAGGTCCTCCTTCTCAGTCACTATTCTCCTGGCTCTATCATACAAACTCTTCACCACTCATCTTCTGACATGGATAGGATGATAATCAAATACCAGTTGGTTTGCACGAATTTTCTGTAAACCATTGCAATTAGCCTTCCATCTTCCTTTCTCTGTAGGTGGCAATACAGAAAGGGCAACAATCCGTCCACTTCAAGCCCCATCATAAAGTTTATGGATGGCCTGATGTGGTTGAGATGCTTCAACAACTGCTCTATTCCTTACTTCTCAATGCAGGAGGTGTCATCCACTTATCTCTTACAAAATCTTGGCTTCAGGGGGGCAGTTGTGAGTGCCAATTCCTTAAAGAATTCCATATAAAGGTTGGCTGCCAATGCAGACAGTGGAGAGCCCATTGCTTCAACTTCTTTCTGCTCATAATATGTGACCAGTCACAAGAATTGTCCGCAGGGGCAGATCTAGGTTATTATGATAGGAGGGGGTTGTTTATAAGCTCTCCCCACAAAATACACCCAAAACCACACCCTTTAATTAAATGTCTTATTAGCACATCATTTTTTTTACAATCACAGGTAAGTACAATTGTAAACATTTAATCAAACAAAGAAGCATTAAAGAGTCTTCTCGGATATGTCCTTACAAATTTTTGACAGATTTCTTCAGTTGTAACTCCTTCGCCATGGTGAATAGCAATCACTGACAAGTCGGATAAACGGTCGTCAGTCATTGTTGATCGTAAACAGGTTGAGCCTTCTCAATAAGGAAAATGACCTCTCCGCTTCAGCACTCGTAATTGGTAAGGTACATGCAATTATAAGAAGCTGGTGGATGTTGGGAAATGAGTCCTTGCTGCAAGCACCAAGAGCTAAAAGTAAATTGTCAGGAAGTGTACCACCTTGGATCTCTTTGTTTTGCCAAAGTCGTTTCCATCTTTCTAGCTCATTACAGAGAGATTTAGGGAAAGGAAGATCGTGTTCCCAATGTAACAAACTTGCTAAGTTCAAATCAGCATTATTAACAGAAGGTATGAGGCAGAGAAGCCCTTGAATATACTTTTTATCGGATGTAAATATTTCACTCATCTGACTAAGGAAAGAATCTAAGAGAGGAATAGCTATAGTTCTCTTATAGAACTCTTCAGGACTATCGCTAGGAGTATTACTCCTATTCCTTTGAAGACTAGTTTTCCTAGGAATACTAGCAGATGATCCCACACTGTCAGCAAGTTTAAGAATCTCTTCATACCATTTGCCGAAAATTGTACTGATGTTTGTTCTGGTGAATTTGATACTCTCAATGACAGTCCCTACCATTTTGTGAGCATCAAGAATATCTTGGTCTCTCTTTTGCAACTTAGAAGCTAAAACCTTGATTTCATCAAGGACATTTTTCGTTGCAATGAAAACAGCTATGGTCTGAAAAGAACAAAGGGAAGATTTCAACACTTGTGCTTTTACTTTTGTTTCTTTATCCCACTTCCAGTTCTCATCATCTTCAAACAGAGCTGGATGATCATCTGGTGACAGAATGGCATCCAATAGAGTAACAAGGCACTCATATAGCTCATGAAAAACGTCGAAACATATGTGGCGTTCTACCCAGCCTGTTTTGCATAATCCAGGAAGTTTAGAATGGGATGATTCTGGCATGTATGCTTTAACTGTATGCTCAAAAAAGCGTTGCCGCTTAGGACTTTTGTTCAGAAACAAGAATGATTCATTTATTACACCAATAAGATTTCTCACTTCTTGAAGTCTACAAGAAGCAGCAATAGAAAGGTTCAGACAATGAGAGAAGCAATGTGTATAAATAGCTGAAGGAGAAATTTTTTTAATCTGTGCTTGGACTCCAGCTTTCTCAGAAGCCATTACTGCAGCTCCATCGTAAGCCTGGCCACAGATTTTAGATGGGTCTAAATTCACTGAGGGATGTGAAAGAGATTCCAAGATTTTTTTAGCTATAGTGGGAGCATTTGCTCTTTCAAGACTAACAAAATTGATTAGGCACTCCTTTATTTTTGGTGTTTGTGGTGCAGACAAGTCTACATAACGAAGGCACACAGAAAGGATCTCTTGATTTGCATGTGGGTCGGTGACCTCATCTGCTATGATAGTGAATGGAAGATTATTCACTTTCAAAGGGTCACACAATTTCTCTCTCACTTTGTTGGCATAGATGTGAATCAGCTGATTTTGAATGTTCTTGCTGGTGTATTTAGCATTTTTGCTAGCAAGATTAAGATGCTGTTGTAAAGTGCTATTTCCTTTAGCCAAGAGTTGCAACGTGGCTATAAAGTTTCCTCTGTTCATGGTTTCATCCGAAAAGTCAACTTTATCTTCTCCTCTGTGTCCTCTGAATGGTAAGCCTTGCTTAGCTAAAAACTGAACACAATTAACTATGTGACGCAGAATCTCTCTGTTTTCTTCTGCTTGTTCTTGTTTCACTTTTGTGAGATGTGAGTCAACTCTGGCATCAGGAGTGAAGTAGTTAGTTTTGAAACAATCAGCTCTTTCTGTAGCATGCTGATGCATGACAGTCCTCTCATGATGCAAAAGAATGCCATCCTCACCCAGTGCTTTCGTATATGGCTTCTGATAGGAGGATAGCACCAACACTCCGGGTATTGTACCTGCGCCGCCACCTCTTTGTCTGTTTGGAGGCTCTGGGAACAGAATACAATAAGAACAAATTCCTCCTTCAAGTTTCCTACTATAGCAAAGCCAAGGAAATTGGTTGAGCCAGTGCATCTGAAACGAAACTGTCCAGGTTTTAACCTGCTTGGTGACTGGATGAGACTGAAGGGCTTCAGATGCTGATGGTCTGAAATGTGATGACAGATACTGGAACGGCTTTGAGTCAGGAATGCTACTAGCTAAGTGCCTTAGGTTATCCAATGAACCATGTGCATCTTTCACAACTATTCCTAAGTCTAGTGTATAACCAGCTACCATGTTGTCATTACCTTCATCTTCTCTACACTTAACTATATAGGTCTGATCAGGTTCAATGCATATCCTCTTGCTCACTGGTGATTCTTGAGTAAACTCGCCAGATCTGAAATTTGCCAGTTAATAATATTAAACCAAATAATCACATTATAATCTAGTTACTTTAACAGGTTTTTTAATGTCTTTTGCTTGGAGTCTTTCAATCCACTATACTTAGCCATAGCTAGATAGCTTGCCAGAGGCCAGAGTTCAGCTCATGTGACCCAGAGAGCAAGAGTTCAGCTCATGTGACCAAGAGAGTAAAAGGTAACACATCTTTTGATGTATACACCTGTGGTTTTAGCTGCAACTAGGTTAATTAAGTGACAGATCTGGATTTGCCATTTTGGTGCCTCATTTACCTCATTAAAAGAAGCTATAATGAGGAAATCATACTCTTTAACTGAATTTCATTAGTGTCCATTATTATTGTAGTATTCAAATGGAATTTTATTACTATTATTATCCTCATCATTATTATCGTAATATTGTCCAAAAGGGGGGGTTGCAACCCCCTCAACCCCCCCCCCCCTAGATCCGCCCCTGCTCCGGCATAGGTATTTTGTGGTAATTTTGGGTTATACTGGTTTTAGGTACCCTAAAGTATACTTTTTCACATGAAAGTTGGAAAAAAAAATTTTTTTAGAGAATATATCACAAGAAAATGACACTTTAATATAGGTAGTTTAAGGTGGGCGTTTATTAGAAACATATCAATGCTGTTTTAATGCTACAGTGTACTTGATTCTTACTTATGTTCTTGAAGTAGTTTAGGACATGTTATTATAGCCACCCTAGACTTGTAATGTCCTTGTTCTTTGCAGTAACTGCAAACTCTTGGTCGCTTTGGAGCAGATACAATTGATGCGTGTTCATCCAATCGTTTGCGGGAGTCTGAGTACTAGATGAAGAGGACTGTTCAGGGGTTGTAGACTGAATGTGCTTGACAGGTTTTGGTACTGTAGGCTTGGGGCAAGTAAGATCCTCTGCTAATCTTGATCCACCAAACTGCCGAATTTGCTCCTACAAATACCATTGCCGTGCTGCATCAAGTTCTTATGGAATGATCTCCTCTGGTAGTTCATCACACTGCACCCTAGTTTTGAAAAGATGAAATGTTACTTCTGGTGAATTATCATATAGCTTAGCATAAAAAATTCCTGGATAGCCTCTCTCCACACGAAAGTGATGGTAGGAAGTGATGTTTGGTAAATTTTTGTACAAATGGCTGAGGAAAGCACTATACCAGGTGACAAGTTTTTTCCCACCATGACCACGTATAAGTTGGGATTTGTTGCTACCATGTAGAGTTGATGACTGTACTACCCTTTCAATCCTAATGTGGATACTTGAGAGTATTTGTAATTTCTTTTTAAAACACCAAAATAGCGATCAGGGGCAAACTTGGTATGCCCTGCAAGCATAAAGGACAAAGAAATCTTGTCATTTTTGCATGTGCCAACTCACCAACAAAAGTAATGATGAATAACTACATTATTCTTATTCTGGCCTATGCTGCTTGAAGATAAATCTCCTACCCTATAATTGCACGATGCTCAAGAAAGTTGTGTATTAAATTGATTGTTGCATTGGCACCTTTTCCAATAAAGCAATCTTCGTCAATTAAATAGTTCACTTGAAAATAGAGCTGACTCGCATGCAACTCCAAACAAATTGCATTTCCAGGCAGTTTTGAAGAAGAGGGGTCCAGGTTAAAGCATAACATGGGTAGTGCACCTGCTGACTGTGCTTAATCAAATGAAAAATGCATAGCCCCCTTATACTCAGTGTTTTGTAAAGATGGAGTTGAAGCACTCATCATGATCTGCACTTGCTATTCACGCTAAAACGTCACTACAGTAGTAGCTAGAAGTCTGAAACTTGCACATCAAGGTAGAGTAGAATAAGTTCTTTCTTCTGATAATTCAAATATGACATTTTGAACTGAGCATGCCCAGTTAAAACAATAGGGAAATTTGAAATTGATTTTTCTCAAAACCAATGTTTAGCCTTATCTTGTGACTGGTCATATATGTAGTATTTCCCACAACTAGAAGGCATGCAGTACAAAAGGTATTAGTGCATAGTAGCTGGTAAAACATCCCTCACTCTGTTCAGTTGTAACCTCAGAGTTCTTCCTGATCTCAAAATGACTTTGATGTTCAACTTCCTGCAGACCCTCCTGATGTCTTTACAGATCCTTGCTTAATAAGGAATCCAACCGTAGTATCCTTCTTTCTTAGTATCCTTATTTTTTTACCTTATTGCCTGTATTGGTGTAGTTATCTAGCTTTCTGCATTTAGATGTATCTGCAGACCAAAGGTTGATGAAGGCTTGTGGATGACTGTTTTCTATAAAGACCTCATACAAATGATGTTTTCCTTCCAAAGGTTCTCCTCCTCAGTCACTACTCTCCTGGCTCTATCATACAAACTCTTAACCACTCCTCTTCTGACGACATATGTGATCTATAATAAAATACCAGTTGGGTGCTAGATTTTTCTGCAAATCATTGCAGTCAGCCTTCTGTCTTTCTTCGTATTTAGGTGGCAATCCATAATGGATAATCATATCATCCAAGCATTACTAATTGGCATATTAGTTCTCTATACCATTACTATATGTTACCCAATTCTCTATTATTCACCTTCATATTACCTAAGAATCTGAGGAATATGGCAGTCTGATGAAGTTAATTATGCAAGCTCCATCCCCAGTTATATACTACGTGTAACTAGGGTGGCTATGGAAATAGCTCTGAAGTGTAGTTTGCCACTAATATAATCATGTTATTTTCAAATGTATATAAGATAGCTATAAACAATTATGTTATAACTGAATAATATCAGGTCAGATTCTTAGGCACACTTTTGAACTGTTCATAAGGGGCTTTTCCAAGGTATAGTATTTACTGTCTTTAGTGTTGACCACTGCTGATAATAGTTAAAAGGAGGGTATCCATGAAGTTGAATGTATTACACAATCATACACAAACAAACATACATACACATACTGACACATGCACATACACACACACAGATGGATAAATACACACATGCATACATATGCAAACACAGGAAGCACAATAAACTGCATTTGATAAGCTGTACTCTCATTCTGCACATCAAGAACAACTATACTCTATACTACAGTACCTTCCTCGATAATTAAATAAATTTCCTCACTCGATGTTTCAGCTAATTGTTCTAGCCATCATCAGGAAACCGAGAAAGTCATCAATCTATTATGTCAACTGATAGAATGAATCTGCAACATTGTATAATTATTATGTCTTGCATATAAATTATTCTATTTTAACTTATGTCATATTGTCCTATTAAATTTCTAGAATTTTCACTGAGATAGATGTTATTATTGAAGGAAGACACTACAGCTGAGCAGCTGAGCAGGTATTAAAAGTGGTGTCTTCAAATGGCAGGCAATTGTTCGGAACTTGGTCATTTCTCCATGTTCATTCCTCTTTAATAGCATTGTCTAGAAATATTATAATATAATGTCTATTCATTGCCTCACTATGGTGTACATATAGTCAACATTAAGGTGCTAGCTAATCACATACGAATTACACATATTAGTTGTGATTGTATTGCTGTGCATTACTTCCTTGAATGCAGAATGTTGTTTCTTATGCATTCATGTAGTAATAATTACAGGTGGACAGCTGCATTTATCTCTAATCCTCTTCATTATCATGTGGATTATAATACCAACACTTGTAGACTACAAAGCTTTAATGCCTAATAACTTTCATATGACATTATAGCTGCAGACATTCAGAAATTAACTCAAATGAAGCAAGCAGCGACATAGCCTCTGTGTGAGTGTGTGTTTGTGTGTACAGTTTTTGGCACTATTCTCATACACAAAAATAATGTTATAGCTAAGAATTGACTATTTTGATAGAGGCAAAGTGATGACCTCATACTGCAATGGTTGTCCAAAACAGAAACTAAAGAAGCTTTTATAGGTTGTGAATATATCTTGAATGAGTTCACTGATTAAGGCAACCATCACATTGTATTTAAGATTAAGTGGTGCGAGACCAGAAAATCAGAATCAGTCAATAACACAGCATTTGCCAGCAATATAAATAAACTACCCTAGTACCCTAAAAAGATAACCTCATATAAATAGTTTGCTATCAAGGCTTATTCTATCCTTACTCTATTAGAAATAATACAAAAGCTGAAATTGTGAGATTTATGGAGGGCAGTGTTGCCAATGACTTGTTTAACAATATGATAGGGTTATAGCTAATCTGTGAAACAGGTGCCAAGTTGTTTCAGATGGTGGAATGCTTATCCTTTGATCCTGCTGCCCTCCAATAGTCCTGATTACTTCTATAGCCAGCCTCCCAGGGTTTTAGGGTAAGGGTCACCCCAACTGAATGACAGGCCTCAGCATGGGCAGTCAATTTTCCATCATGACCCACAGAGAGAACATGACCGTGGGTGATGGGTCCTTCTAAGGTCTGCCTCTAGAGAGTAGATATCACAATATTACTGGTAAACATATCTTACAGAGTGTGAAATATATATCTGCCTGGCAGCTGCAGGAACCAAGAATCAGGGCTGGCATTTCTTACTACTACTTACAAGAAAAATAAGACCTTCAGACATACGTACTTGAATAGACTCTAATATTGGGTGGTTTACACCTGTGGGAGGGGTGTAGCATTATGAACGCATCACATATTCTCATTTTATGCTCGTATGTACGTTTTTAAGTAGACAAACTGAGTAGGTTCATAATCAGTAAGTCGATTGATTACCTGTATTAAAAAATTCCACATGCACAATTAAATCTCTGCTCTCACTTCATACAATCATACATGTCCAGTAATGTTGTTGTTGTCAAGCCCTTGCCATCCACAGACTACCAAGATTCTAGTGAAATAGTAAATGGCATTCACTTTGATAATAGTGGTATGGCAGAGGCTTGGAGAACATCATACCTGTAGAGTGCTTCTGGATTCACTTACCTGTTTCATTAATAGTATAGTGGTAAGTATTGTAGAGGCATGGAGCACACCAGGCTTCACAGTACCCAAATTCATCCTAGCCATGTATTAATAGATATATATGGGAGCATACCATACCTGTAGAGAGATGGGGCGTTTATTTTACCTACAGTGTATTTATAAGTATTGTAGAGGGATGGTTCACGTCAGAAAACTAGCATAGTTCTGAAAGTTCCTCATTTTTGCAGGATTGTCCTGAAACTAATCATTTCTTCCCTTAATAGCACTAACAAAAATCAAGACTTTTGGACTATAGAGTGCATTGTTTTCTCATGCTAGTAGCAATGCATCTCACTTAGCCATTCCCTTACCAATGGCCATGTTAGTCACACATCATAGGCATTGGTAGGTGTATATGAAGTAGACTCATGGGATTTATTACATAATACTAGCAATCAGTAGCGCAAGTTTCACTTTCTGTGTGATGCATACAGTTCCATCTCTACATGACTAAATGAATGTCTGAGTAACCGAATGACGGGAAGCCCAAACATCTGACTCAAAATAGAATTACCCTTACCAACCATAACACTTGCAGTATCTGTTGCATAACCACCAATCTTACTCTGTGGAATTCTAGCAAGAAAATAATATCTACTGTTACAATATTTTACACAAGCATGCAAAGAAAATGTGTAGGTGGCATATACAATAAGATTTTTCATTTTCCATTCCATTATTTGATTTCTCTTTAATCCCTGGTAGTGTCCATAAGTCATTGGCGATTAAAAGTGTTAGATTAAAAAACAGAGTGTAAGTCAGGCTAAAGTCACTGATGATACTTTTAGAAAGGACACAACAATTACTGATCATACCACTGCGCTACATTCACTGCTTACCATAATTCTTTTTCAATATGTGTTAAGGTTTCTAGAGAACACTATTGCTCAGGAATTTGTATCAGTCAAGACTAAGACTACAGACATTGCAAAATATGCACTGACTAGAGCACTTAATGACAATATTGTTATACTTTTACTTTTACTTTTTGTGTGATGGTAGCAGTAATACTCACAACCTTCTAACATATAAGGGAATGGTGCTGCAGTATTGGGGTAAAGTGCTGAATAGCACTTACACTTATTCTTTGTATGTCTGTGTGCAGTATTGCAATTTTTTACTATTGTTTGGACTAGATGCTCTAAGAAATAATGAGATGCTAAGACTCACATGTGTTTGGTAGTTGGCCAACCACCACATAGTACATACACCAAAATGGCACACATGTCCAGCATTTAAACTGAATGTGGTAAATGATAATCTTAACAGCATCTAATTAAACAACAGAAATAAATAATATATACTTAATATTAAAAATAAAATATATGAAAACTAAAAAATAAAATTAAAATCACCTTCTTAATAATCAACTTCAATTTTTATTCACTCGACTTTTTGACTAGATGCTCTGCTTCCTGATGAATACTATATAGAGCATCTAGTCGAATTCATCGAGTGAATAAAAATTGAAGTGTTGATTATTGAGAAGGTGATTTTAATGTTATTATGTCAACTTAGAGTTCATAGAGAGTTTATAAAAAATAAAAAAATTAAAAAAAATATATATAATAATGCTTAATATTAAAACATTAGAAAGAATGATAAATAACTGACTACGGGGGAAAAATATGGTGGTCATGGGTTCAAGTTTATGCTCTTCAAAGTGACTACCATCAGCCAGAATGTCCATTCCTCAATCTTGATTGAATCGCTCACACTTTGATGCTAGGCTGATGTGCAATGTCTCCTTCACTAGCAGTTTCTTTTCTCTGCTGTCTTGGTTTAAGATGGTGGATTCCTACCACTGAATAGGATTGTTCCATGCATGTTCAGTATTAGCAGATTTTGAGTTAGGGCAAGTTTGGCAGGTATCATTATGTTCTTTCTTTCTGGTCTCCAGTCTTCTGTATTGATCTTCCCTTTGTAGTACTTGCCACTGCTGAAGGAGATGCAGCACAAAATACATGAAAGTATAGTAGCAGGTAATTCATTCTTCACTCTGTCCATTTGTGCCATCAAAGTTCTTCCCTGTCTTCCCCATAGGTTCCTTCTTTTCAGACACCAGATTGCCTATATCAGTGTACTTATCTATGCTTAGGTATATGTAGATAGTAAAGGTTGATGATGGCTTGGAGATAAATACTCTCTATAAAGACCATATTCAATGATAGTTTTCATTCCATAGGCCCTCCTTCTCTGCGCTACTCGCTTGGCTCTATCATACAAGCATCGCCACTCCTCTTCTGGCATGGATAGGATGATGATATGTATAATCTAGGTTCTACGTACTTGGACTTTTTTTTGCAAACTGTTGCAGATGGTCTTCTATTTACTTTCTGTGTAGGTGGGAATCCAGAAAGGGTAATGATGCTTCATGTTAAACATTATTGAATGCCTGATGTTGTTCAGATGGTCAGACAACTTATGCTTTCTTCCATTCTTCGCTATGAGAGCTTGCATGAGAGTACCTAGTTCAGGTATCAAGGAAAATACTACGAACAAAAAAATGGTGGTGATTGAACCCTCCACTATCTGCAGTGGAAGCTAATATTTACATTGAGGAATTGGCACTCAAAACAGCCCCATGAAGTCAAAGTTTTGAAGAGATATGTCTTCTGCTCTCCATGTTTCTGCTAGATGTTCTAGCCGTCATCATAATAATGACTTCTTGTTTGCTGGGGACATCTGGCACTCTCCATGTTCCTGCTAGATTTTCTGGCCCTCATCATGATGAACATTATATAAATGACTACTGCCTCATCTATGTGACCATTGGAAGGAAAAAATGAAACATCAAAACTTACAACACAGTCATCACATGACAAACCATCACCTTCAATAAGCTTGATAAATTTCCCATAAACCTTGACATATTTACTTGTATTGCCAGTTAAAGGTGATATCAACTCTGTTATGAACATGGAAAGATTACACAATGTCAGGCATATACAGGACACAATTGGCCTCAGAGGATCCTCTGGTGTAACTCAGGAGCCCACAAATCAGGTATGGTTTACTTCCAGTGAGCCTATTTCTATTGTATAAAGCAATTGATATTTCTCCCGCCCATCCAAATTATGTGACTCTCACCTTGCTCTCCTAAATCTTGATAAGACTATTATTCAGAATTCCATATGTCTCGGTTTTCCGCATTTCAGTCAGCTTTCAAATATACTTTACTTTCGTCATCAAGACCTATGTCTTACTCTCCTCTGCTGGTAAGTTTAAGATCGCTACCATCTTCCTAAGCTCTCGAAGGGTCTTTCTTTATTCCTGAATAGAGAATACAGAGCTAACCTAACTAACTACAGACTCATATATATGTATCCCAATGCTATGTATGGACCTTACCTACTTAACGACCCCTTACCTTGCGCATGCTTCCTATACATCCTTCACTTGTGCATGCATTGCTTTATGATGATAATGATTCTATATCCAGTTACATCTATGGGCAAATGCACAGTGTGTTATCCTCGATGCATGCACAAGTGAATTTGAATAGTCCTTTGAGTAGTCTCTATTAGCCACCTCTACTATTTGGCAGCAAGTCGAAATTGAGCAAAAGAGTGAATTCTATTTGCAGCCCACCCACCCATCATGGCTATTAAATGCCCATTCCACGGCTGCGAATGGGTGATCCCAGAGGGCACAAGCCCCATCCTAGCACCAGTGCTCCTCACGACCCACACATTAAACCACCGTGCCACCCCCAGAGCAAAACCAGTCGCGGTCAGACGCCCTGAACTAACATCTGGAGGGACCACTGAGGCATGGACTTATTTCCTTCAAAGGTGGAGATCATATGTCACATCAGTTCACATTGAGGGCCAGGACCTGGCAATACAACTCCTGGAATGCTGTGACGCGAAGCTTCGGCGTGACATCACACGAAACGCGATCGGTCCCCTACCCATCGAAGGGATGACTGAGGAAGACCTATTGGCAGCGATCAAATCCCTAGCCGTGACAGCCGAGAACACTAAGGTGGCCCACGTCACCCTATCGAGGATGACCCAAGATCGCTCAGAACCCATCAGGGCATTCGCGGCACGCCTCCGGGGACAAGCCGAGGTCTGCCGCTTCCTCAAGAAGTGCCCTGATTGCGACGGAGTAGTGAATCAAGGTGAGGAGCGGGTGGCTGACCAGCTATGCATAGGCCTAGCAGATGCTGAGATCCAGGAGGATCTCCTCAAGCACCCGGACCAGGACATGTGTGTAGAGGACACCATCCGCTTCATCGAAGTGAGGGCCACGGGTAAGAAGTCTGCCATGACCATGACCACCCCCAGTAGCACACTCGCCCTGGATGACCACACTGCTGAGGCTGTGACCTCTCAGTACAGGAGGCAACAACGCCCACCCCCTACACAGCCTTCCCCAACCACATCCAGGGGACGTGGCATCAATCCTACCCATCCACAGCAGCAAACCAAACCACATCCCACACTGCCCAAAGGCCCATGCACCTACTGCGGCCAACGAGGCCACGGGGAGCAAGAGCGGACTGCCTACCGTCGCATCCATTGCCCGGCCTTTGGCACCACCTGCACCTCATGTGGCCGTCAACACCACACAGCCTCGGTATGCTGGCAGCGAATTGAACACGAGTTAGCCCTCACAGAAACAGCTCTAGGAATGTCCGAGGGCACCCTGCAACACCAAACATGGCAGAGGGACACCAGCTCCTGGGTGCAACAACGCTCCCCATCACAACCCGTGATCCAAATCCTGGTGTCATCCCATGTGGAGGACTTCAGAGCCCACGGCCACACACTGCCCAGAGAGTCCAGACACATCTCTACCACAGCACTCGCGGACACCGGCTGCCAAAGCTGCTTGGCAGGCCCGGACCTTATGAAGAACCTCCATATCCTGCCAACCGACCTCATTCCAGTCAATCTAACGATGAAGTCAGCCAGTGGTAACAACCTCCCCATCCTCGGGGCAGCCCTACTGCGCATCCAGATTCCATCCGGCGCGGAGATGCGCCAGATGGTCTACTTCAGCTCGGAGGCATCCCAGATCTACCTCAGCATGGCCACACTGGCCGACTTGGACCTGATCCCAAGGAACTTCCCGTCAGGATCACCCTCCAACCGATCTACCAGGCACTGCAACAACGCGGCCCAGATCACCCAGGAGACTCAACCGTCCAACATCCCCTTGCCCACCCAGAGGCGACCGGGAGACCAACCGCCCCGAACCAGCGACCACTACCCCACGAGCGACCAGACTCGGCGACCATGCTCATGCCCACCTAGAGCACCGCCCCCACCACGCCCCACGGAACTTCCATACCCTGCCACACCGGACAACAGAGTACGACTGGAGCAACATCTCCTCCAGCTCTACGCCTCCAGCTCCTTCAATATTTGTGAGCACCAGCCTCTCCCCATGATGGCCGGACCACCACTCTCTTTGAGTATAGACCCTACAGCCGTCCCCAAACCCTGCCACACACCCATCACCATCCCCATCCACTGGCAGGACGAGGTGAAGGCAGGACTGGACCGCGATGTTCGACTCGGAGTACTCGAGAAGGTCCCCCTGGGGACCCCGGACACTTGGTGTCACCGCATGGTGATATGCACCAAGAAGAACGGGTCCCTGAGGCGGACCATCAACTTTCAGGAGTTGAACCGTCACGCCACAAGAGAGACACACCACTGCGCCTCCCCCTTCCACCAGGCACGAGCCGTTCCAGGCAACACCAAGAAAACTATCTTTGACGCCTGGAACGGCTACCATTCAGTTGCCCTCTCGCCAGAAGATCGACACTACACCACCTTTATTCCCCCCTGGGGCAGATATCGATACTGCTCCGCCCCACAAGGCTACATCGCCTCAGGGGACGCATATACTGCGAGGTATGACGCCATCATCTCACACATCGGTCGAAAGACCAAATGTATTGATGACGCCCTGCTATGGAGCGACTCAATCGAAGAGGCCTTCCATCAAGCCACTGAATGGCTGGACATCTGCGCCCTCAACGGGATCACACTGAACCCGCGCAAGTTCCACTTTGCACAGGACGAGGTGGAATTTGCCGGGTTCACTATTACCCCATCAGAAGTCAGGCCATCAAAGAAGTACCTCGAGGCTATCACGGGATTCCCGACCCCCAAGAACATCACAGACGTACGCGCATGGTTTGGCTTAGTCAACCAGGTCGCGTACGCCTTCTCCATGGCACCTACCATGCAGCCATTCCGGGACCTTCTGAAGCCAACAAACAAATTCCTTTGGAATGACCAGATACAACGTGCTTTCGACCTATCCAAGTCCACCATCTGCCAGCAGATTGCTGAAGGCGTCACCATCTACGACAAGAGCCGACCCACCTGCCTGGCGACGGACTGGAGTAAGGACGGGATCGGGTACTGGCTGTTTCAAAAACATTGCCAGTGCCCATCCCGCGAAATCCTCTGTTGCCAAGAGGGATGGAAAGTAGTACTGGTCGGCTCGAGATTCACCCACTCCGCCGAGTCCAGATATGCCCCCATAGAAGGAGAGGCCCTCGCCGTCGCTGACGCCCTAAAAAAAGCACGCCACTTTGTCCTCGGGTGCAGTGACCTCCAGATTGCAGTGGACCACAAGCCACTGCTCAACATCTTCGGAGATCGCTCACTCGAGGACATCCATAACACCCGCCTCCGGAACCTGAAAGAGAAGACACTACCGTACAAGTTCCGGATGGTCTACATCCCGGGGATCCGAAACCATACCAGTGATGCTCTGTCCCGCCACCCTTCAGGCAACCGCTCACCGGCCAAGCTGCACCTCCAGGATGACCACCACTCCGAGACATCCCTGGTGGACCCATCAGCCATCCCAACATGCCACATCTCATCCTTACCAGTGAACGCCGATGGACTGGCCACCGCCATGTGCGCCGCCATCCACGACATCCCTATTACCTGGGAAACCCTCCAGATTGCCACAGCATCCGACCCAGCACTCCAACAGCTGACGGATGTCATTGAAGATGGACCACCCGAAGCGAGACACCACCTACCCGCACTGATCCGGGACTACTTCCCCATCATAGACAACCTCTCCACAGTAGACGGCGTCGTATGCAATGGGGAACGGATTGTAATTCCCCTGGCCCTCCGTCAAAGATGCCTCAACGCTCTCCACGCTGCCCACCAAGGCACAAGCAGCATGACCGCCAGAGCTCAGACCTCCCTATATTGGCCTGGCATGTCCAAGGACATCACAGCAACACGGCAACAATGCGCCACATGCAATGGGAATGCCCCTTCCCAACCAGCCATGCCATCAACGACACCAGCCGACCCGGAGTACCCATTCCAGCACTTGTGCGTGGACTACTTCCATCACGAAGGGTTTGCGTATCTCATGCTGGTGGACCGATACTCCAACTGGCCGGTCGTCACAAGAGCCACCAATGGAGCAGACGGCCTATGTCAAGTACTACGCGACACATTCTCCACTTATGGCATTCCAGAGACACTCACATCAGACGGCGGCCCGGAATTTGCATCCCACACCACCAGGGACTTCCTTGCAGCCTGGAGCGTCCTGCATCGCATATCTTCAGCATACAACCCGCACGCTAACTGCCGGGCAGAAACAGCCGTGAAGACTACCAAAAGACTGATCGCCGGTAACACAGACCCAGGCGGCTCACTATCCGACAGTTTCCACATCGCATTGCTCCAATATCGGAACGGGCAAAGTGCCGACACCAACATGTCCCCGGCACAATGCCTGTTCGGGCGGGCCACCAGAGACCTCCTCCCTGGACTCCCTGCATCATACCTCCCACATCAGGACTGGACGACACGGCTCGACCTACGACAACGTGCGCTGTCCAGACGCCAGGACACCAGCCGTGCCAGATGGGATGAACACTCCCAAGGCCTGTCCCCACTCCGTTGCGGTGACACAGTCATGATTCAAAATCAGACTGGACGTCACCCAACGAAGTGGGACAAGTCTGGCACGGTCGTGGAAGTACTGCAGTATCACCAATATGCAGTACGGACCGACGGCTCTGGGAGGCTCACAACTCGAAACCGACGATACCTTCGGAAATTCGACCCCTTAACCACCTCAGCCAACCCGCACACTATCATACCCCAACCATCACCTGTGCCGGCCAAGGCAACACCTACACCCGACCGCCCAGCTATCCCCCCTCAGCCCTCATCCGCCCCGGTGGCAAGGACTACGCAACCGCCTCCAAACAGCGCGACCACTCCAACCCCTGCCAACCCAAACCTTCAGGCTCAACCGGCAGTACATCCTCACACGCCACCGGCCACCATAAGCCAACCAACCCAGAACCCACCGGCGTCGCCCCCCCTGCCAACATCGGATAACCCAACAGGATCAAGCTATGCTTCGGTGGCCAAAACACCTGTAAGACCTGCCCCCATGCTGCAGCGCCACCTGACCCCCCTGCCCACACCTCCTCGGAAAGCCACGCCCACACCGAAGTCACCCAGAAGAAGCAAGAGAGGCCCAAAGCCCGTAGACCGTCTGGGTTACTAATCACTCCTCAGCAGAACCCGAGCCTCTGCTTGGGGGGAGATAGAGAATACAGAGCTAACCTAACTAACTACAGACTCATATATATGTACACCAATGCTATGTATGGACCTTACCTACTTAACGACCCCTTACCTTGCGCATGCTTCCTATACATCCTTCACTTGTGCATGCATTGCTTTATGATGATAATGATTCTATATCCAGTTACATCTATGGGCAAATGCACAGTGTGTTATCCTCGACTGAAGTTATCCTTTGCTTTCCTTAATCCCTTTAAAATTCAACATATTGTTCCTTGAAGCACATGTCTATTATTATCATCAAGCTTTATGAAAATCTATTCCACTACAGCTATGATTCCATCAAAGGTAGATTCATTAGAGCTGAGACAAAGTTAAGACCCAAAGCAAGCACTTCTTCCCGAGTTGGAGAAAGGTTGCTCTCCATCAGATTCACCACCCATCTAGTTCATGCCTGGAGTTGCATCTTCACTTCTCTCAATCTCATTCTCTCCAGCCAGCTTTTTTTGATTGGATTTGCTGTGGTTCCTCTCCTCTGCCCCATTAGAGAGGATCTGAATCCTCAGGAGTGCTAGTTCCAGTTGGGCCTCAAGGCCTTCATACTGTGCTATTAAACACTACTATCTCAGTAGGACTAGTAAATTCTCTCTGATAGGAAAGCTTTGCTGGCTCCTTCTGCTGTTCTTGATTCTACAATGGTCATAATGGGAAGCTTAACTTGTTGGTAAAAACATTTTATCACAATTCTCATGCTGATCACATGGTGATTCTTTCATTGAGCCCTCTGCTGTACCATCTTCTTGAAGCATCTCACTATTTTGAGTGTATAGCTACAGTAGCTTTCCCTTAAAGAAACTCTCGATGAACTCTCTCAGTTGACAATGAAATTATAATGACCCTTTCAATAATCAACTGCCTTATACAATGTAATTACCTTAAACAATATAATTAGGCCAAGTGGGTGTAGACTGTGCCACTGACTTATGGGATCTTTAAGATACATAAACCTGAGGTCACCTTTAGGCCATATGTGTGTTGTGTACATGAACCATCGTATAATCTTTATAAATTCAAAGCACAGTTTATATCACATGACTAAATATGTAAAGGATTCTGGGAAATTTATCAAGCTATTTCAAAGTGAATGTTTGTTACAGAATGAGTGTCTTCTCAGTTTTCTCTTTTTATCCATATTACCATAATATGTGGTGGTGGATATCATTTTTAGAATGTTGCTAAAAGATAACAGAGAGGACTGCATTATGCAAAGAAATTTTTTCCGAACCATTGAATTTTGACCTAAAATCCACCTACTTCATAATGAAAACAGAAGCCAAGATTTTGGAAGTGATATGTGGATGATACCTCCTGCACAGAAGTTGTTGGACCATTTGAATAACATCAGGCCATCCATAAACTTTAGCATCAAGTTTGAAGTAGATGGATTGTTGCACTTTCTGCAGCACCACCTACACAGAAAGGAAGATGAAAGGCTAACAGCAACATTTTACAGAAAACCCACGCACACCAACCAGTACCTTAATTATAGCTCACATAGTCCATCCATTGGTGAAGAGATAGAGCCAAGAGAGAATGGACAGATAAGGAGAGTCTACAAGGTTATAGAGAATAGTTCTACACATGCCCTAGATATATCTAAACACAGAAAGGAAGATAAGTACACCGATACAGGCATTCAGTAGTCTGAAAACAAGGATATTATGGTAGTAATTTTTTTATTATTGAAGATATCAGGATGATCTTCTGGAAATTAAACATCAGTCCCTTTCAGAATGGTAAAAACTTTGAGGCATAATTGAACAAAGTAAAGAGTGAATTTCCATCTAGTATGCAACCCTTGCAGCTGTAGGTGATCAAGGCTGGAGACCAGAATGAAAGAACATCAAGATGCCTGTAAAATTGTGAGAAATCTGTAATTGCTGAACATCTTTTGGACAATGGACATCCAATTTTTTGGAGAAGGCCACCATCTTAGAACAAAGTGAAAACAGAAAGAACTGCCAGTGAAAGAGGCATTGTCGGATAAACTACCAAAGTGTGAGCAGTTTAATCGAGCTTGAGGAATGGACTTACCTGGTTGGTGGGTGGCCACTCTCAAGAGCTTGAATTTAAAACCATGATCACCATCTGTATTAAGTTATTAAATAATGTCAAGCATGTATATACTCTCAATCATATCTCAGTTGACATAATGGTATTAAAATCACCTTCTCAATAATCTGCTTCAATTTTTATTTACTCAAAGTTTCAACTAGGTGCTCTAGTCTTCATCAAGAATTAAGACAGAGCATCTAGTGCAAATGTCGAGTTGATTATTGAGAAGGTTATTTTAATGCATTTATTTAATGTAATTAATTTTCAGTTTATTTTTATTATTCTATATAATACATTTATTACTGTTTTAGTTTGTATTATTATTATTACCCTTATTGTGTTATTACCATATTCAGTTCACACGCTTGGTGTGGTTTTAATCACATAGTGGATAGTTAACTACTGGTTATAACAAGCTCACATACATCTAAGCATACAATTATTCTTGTTGCAGTTTAGAGTATCTAGTCCAAATATCGAGAGAGTAAATATCAAGTTGAATATATTGAGGTCATTATGGTAACTGAGAATTCATTGATAGTCATAGTGGTTTAGCTCTGGCTCTTTTCAGCACTCTGGTGCACTATGCGCTGTAACTACTAATAAACACTTTCAGCTTCCTTTCGTGGCCTTATTATAGTTGAACTCTTAGAACCCTTGCGGCTGGTTTTTTGGCTGATAAGTAGAGGCGTATATACCGGAGTGGCCGATCTTTTGGCTTGGGTTCCCCCCCCCCCCCCCCCCCCCCCCTTTTTTTTTTCCATTATCAATAGATATAATCAACTTTGTACTTATGAGTCTTTTTTTCCTCCAGGACCTTAGGGTGGGAGGCATGCCCATATTAGGGAGCATTGGGTTGTAAGGGTTAAACATTTTCAAAGAGGTGGCAGAAAAATTCAAATCGAGTTTAACACTCTTTTACTCTTTTAAATCCTGAAACACTATACAACCAATGTCTACCAGAGAATGCTGAAGTTCACGATTCAAGAGTAGTGGGGATGGCCTCATTTATCTGTGTCTAGTACAATTCGTCAAGCATAACTGACTACTTAAGAAAGATCAACACAGCCATACTGCTAAAATGAAGTAGTTATCCTCACTACATAAATGGTGAAGGTCACTACGGAAATTCATGACTACATAACCTCACTACACATGCACAGATTGTTCACTACTTATTTATGACTTTCTCTATAATTATGATGTTGCCACTACATACTGAGGTATAAACCACCCCACATATGTAGTGACATTCACTATAAGATGTTATCACTACCATACAGTGAAATTAACATCACTACACATGCACATTTGCCAACTATCCAGAGATGACCAGGACAGGGCATATCTATGTTTGTCTAGGGATTTTAGCTGTAATAATAAATTCACTGTGTACTTATTGTATGTAAAAAGCAAACTACCAGCTCATCATGATCATTTGACTTGCCAGCATTATATAGTTATACCACATGCTTTCTCTGTAGTAGTATTAGCTACTCTTTAGTCTTCTGAATAATTATGATGAACCACCAAAAAAAAAGAAAATGGACTTTGTAGATGGAAAGCTCAATGGTCATGCTACTATGCATCACCTAGTGGCAGGGGATCGAGTTACATCTGTCCTATTTATTTCTCACTAGCTGGTGGAAGATTGAGCGATGTGAAATGCCACATGGAAAGTAAATGCAACAAGGATGGTGTCAAATCATTTACCAATGATAGTACCGAAAAATTTTAACATCCACTCAAAAAGCAGTTACTAAAGCTGAACTGCATTTATCAACCTTCGTTGCTGACATTTTCTAATACAGACCACTTTATAAAAGTATGTAAGGAAATGTTTTCATACTGAAAAATAGTTGAAGGATTTTCTTGTGGAAGGATGAACACATAATCTATCATAAAGTCAGCATTTGCTCCTGTACTTAATATAAAAGCTTGTTCATCAGGTCCTTTTTCTACCTTTGCAATGGGGCAATGAACAAGATTTGCGAAATTTCTTTGCAATAATTAGAAGATTCTGGGAGAAATGTGCACAATGTGCCATCTCACAATTACTAGCAATGCCTATTTGTAATAATTATAGCCACTGCACAAGCTCTGTCTAATGCTTTATCAGAGGGATTAGATTCTCGTAATACCCCAAGGTCTCGAGCAATTGGTTGTACAGCAGATACAGCTAGTTATCAAAGTAATTCTGTCTTAATTAAGTAAAATTAAACAAAAGAAACCAAATATCTTCAGTCTAGGTTGCAGGTGTCATCTTGCTGCCACCTGTGATACTGCAAGCTTAAAAAGTAAGTACCAGTCTCAGTTGATAACCTGCTCATTGATATTTCTTAGCACAAGAAATATTCAGCAAAACAATTACTGAATACTTAAAAATGGAAGCTAAGTTTGAATATATAAAATTTAAAGCATTCTAGCACTCGCTGGCTCAGTTTGGACTGTTATGTTAAATGGCTTATTGAGAAATTGCATGTTATTTATACTTACTTTGACCTTGAGGTTGATAGGTCAAATGCTAGTGAGTATATTAATCGAGTGGACAAACAGTAAAAGAATCCACTTACTAAGCTATTTTGCCACCTTAATTCATTTCCTTTGAAACTGCTTGTTGTGATTTATACCGTAGAGAGAAAGGTTTTATACAATTAGATCTCAAACACGAGGTCTACGAATCGACAATACAGTACAGACATATAACGGGCAATAATAAGAACTAGTGTCATGTGCATAACTATCTAGTAGTACAAAGTTCAAGTTAGTTCCAGTTCACTACATTCACCCCCTTGTTAGGATGTGATCCTACAGGCAAGACGGTCGATAGGTAGACGGATGCTTTCAGAACGACGCAAGGGAGCTTCTTGAATCAGAGAATTGGGTGGTACCTGAGCTGGAGTTAGTTCTGCCCCGGAGGATAGGCATAGGTCGAGAGTTGAGCTCTGGCTCGAGTGAGGGTAGGGGAAGCGATGTCAGAGGTGGCGCCTCGTCCATAGCCGGCATCGGAGGGAGAGTGTTGTCCCCTAGTTAACCACATGGGGCTAGGTGCTTGGTAGACACGGTCATTTCCCTTCTGTCTGGATACCAGATGTGAGCATAATGGGGGTTTGCCTCCACCTGATCGACCAGTGGATCTATTTTTCTGGTTCAGATGTGACGCTTGAGGAAGACGGGCCCAGGAGAAGTCAGCCAGGTAGGGATGGAGCTTCCGGATGTAGACCGTCGGGAGAAATGGAAGAGACGCTCATGGGGAGTCTCCTTAGTAGTTGTACAGAGAAGTGAGCGTATGGAGTGGAGGACATCAGGAGGACCTTCTGCCAGTACTTGATGGGGAGATTCTCTGATTTGCAGGCCATCGTGACAGCTCTCCACACAGTCCCATTGCACTTCTCTATTTGTCCGTTGCCTGCAGGGTTATAGGGAGTGGTGCAGCTTGTTGCTACTCCTTTCCCAGCAAGGTAGAACCGCAGTTCACCACTAATTAAGGAGGGCCCTCGATCAGAATGCACAAAAGCCGGCATCCCGAAGACAGAGAATAGCAATGATAAGCATTCGATTACAGTACTTGCTTTCATATCAGGACAAGGGAAAATGAAGGGAAAACGTGAATACTCATCGATGACGTTGAGGAAATATGAGTTCTTGTTGTTTGTGGGGAGAGGTCCTTTGAAATCGATGTTCAACCTCTCGAAGGGTTGAGTTGCCTTGATGAGGTGGCTTTTGACAGGTCGATGGAACCTGGGCTTGCATTCACAGCAGATCAACAAGAATTTGTCATTTTCTTTATTTCTTCAATGGAAAAAGGTAGGTTCGACTACGAACAAAATGTGACATCCTCGTAATACCTGGATGGCAAAGCGACTGATGCAGCAGGTACAAAGAGTCATCTAGAGAGGCAGCACAGGTACTGCGGGAGAAAGTGTCAGGTGGTATGTTCTCTTTTCCGGGGCAATAGATAATATCATAACTGTAGCAGGACAGCTCTACCCGCCAATGCATGATTTTATTATTCTTGATTTTTTCCTTATGTCGCTGGTCAAACATAATTATAGGATACAGAGTTCTGGTCAGTCTTCAAGCAGAAATGTCGTCCAGTTAGGAAGTGTTTCCAATGGCAGATAGATTCTATGATGGCCTGGGCCTCTTTCTCGACGGAGGGATGTCGGATCGCGGGCCGTTGTAGTGTCCTCAAGAAGAAAGCTACAGGATGTCCAGCTTGGTTCAAGGTTGTAGCTATAGCCACTTCTGATGCAACCGTCTCCACTTCAAAAGGTAACTCGTCATCCACGGCCGTTACTACCGATTCTTCAATACTTTTCTTTAGGCTTTCAAAAGCCGCAATAGCATCAGCAGACAATGGAAAAGTTTTGCAACTGTTTATGGGGCTCATTCTGTCTGAAAACCCAGGAATCCATTGAGAGTAGTAAGAGAATAGCCCTTTATATCTATTGAGAGACTTGATACTGTTGGGGACAGGAAGATCTCGAAGAGGTCTCAAACGCTCAGGGTCCGGGCGGATCTCACCTTCTTTTACAACGCAACCGAGGATAGCGAGTCCGTCTAGTTGAGAAGACACTCTTTTCATCATTGTAGGTCACGTTTCTCCATTTGGCTGCCGCGAGGAAGAGCTCTAGATTGGTATCATGCTTGTCTTGGTCTTTTCCGCATATGGTAAGTTTGTCCAAATAAGGGAAAACAACGGCTAAGTGTTCCTTATGCACGAATTCGGTCATTTTCCGTTGGAAACACGCAACACCATTAGTAACACCGAATGGGAACTGGTATAAGCCATTGGTTGCCTCAAATGCAATATATGGCCGTTCTTCCTTCCTAAGCAGAACATGGTGGGTACGCACTTCGTAGGTCGATAGTGCTGAATACCCGGTACTGAGCAATGGAGTTTACCTGGTCACTTATGCATGGAAGAGGGAAAGCATCCAATAGTGTAAACCTATTGATAGTTTGTGAATAGTCTACTACAATCCTCCTTTTGTGGTTATCACCCTTTGCAACGACAACTTGAGCTCTCCAGGGCAACTTACTAGGCTCAATAATCCCTTCTTTCAGGAGACCTCATGTTTCCGTGGCAATGAATAGCGAATCTTCGCGACTATACTTGCGTGAGACTTGGTCGCAATCGGGTGGCAGTCATCTGTTAGATTAGAGAAAAACTGTGGTGGGCTAATATTAGTGCTTAGACCACAGATGGATAGCGAAGACTTAGGACCATCATATTCAAAAACAAACCTCTCATGTTGCGTCTGGAAGTCTAAGCCTAGTATGAGGTCAGCACACAGTTTGGGGAGGACAGATAGGCGTACCCATGGGTAGGTTCTACCCCCAAATACGAGGCCAACAAGACAATAACCACTCACGTTCATTGCCAGGGAGTATGTAGCCATCGATATCGTTCCCGACGAAGGGTAGACATGAAGAGCTGCCGATTTCACCAGTCTCGGATGAATGTATCTTTCAGAGCTCCCACTATCAACGAGGGCCTTGGCTTCAAATCCATCTACGCTCACCATGGTTGTCGACTTAGCAAGTGACAGAGGCACCTCAGCGGAGATGGTAGCGAGCATTGGTCGCCACATTGCGGCTGATGTCCTCCCTTCAGACAGGGGTGGGGCACCACTTTGGCAAACTTTCTGAAAGTGTCCCTTCTTTTGGCACTTGGAACATGTGACATCGCGAGCAGGGCACTTGGAGCGAGGATGCCTTTGGTAGCCACAGAAGAAGCACTTCTGTCCTTGAAAACAAGATGCTGTAGCAGGAGTAGAAGGGTTGACAGCCGGGTCATGGTCTGGTAGAACATTGTCTGCTGGTAAGACGGCAGCATTAAATGATAGGGGGTTGCCATATATGACTCTGAGCTGCGTGCTGCTGATTCCAGTGGTCTGGCTTGTTCGACCATAGTCTTGAGGTCCAGAGTATTATTTTCCAATAACCTTTGGCGAATAAGTCCAGAAGTTAAACCAGAGATGAAAGCGTCCCTAACGCTCTCCTCACGATATTTAACCAAGGAGACATTCTGGTAGTTACAATCTTTGCTAAGCGTTTTGAGGACCTGGAGGAACTCATCCAGGGTCTCCGCAGACTATTGGCGCCTCGTAGCAAAGATATGTCAGGCATAAACTTCATTGCTGGGCTTTATATAGAGAGTTTGCAGTGTCTCAATCGCCGTTGGGTAATCCCCACAGTCTTCGATATATTGGTAGATCTTAGGAGACAGAAAGTTTGTGTGTACTCCGAGTTTGTCTAAACCCTCTCGGTCGAGGACAGCGAGAAAGTTCTGGTATTTCCTCCTCCAGTGGAGCCAATCCTTTGAGGCATCACTTGAGTTTGGATCTGCCTCCAAACGTTCCGGACGAAGGACTTTATCCATCTACAGATCTAGTTGTATAAATTGTTGTGATTTATACCGTAGAGAGAAAGTTAGATCTGAAACACGAGGTCTACGAATCGTCAATACAGTACAGACATATAACGGGCAATATGATAACTAGTGTCATGCGTGTAACTATCTAGTAGTACAAAGTTCAAGTTAGTTCCAGTTCACTACACTGCTCAACAAATTTTCTAGCAGACGAGTGAAAATTGAATTGGTCTGCACCAATCAGATGTGTGTATGTCGTATTGGTTTGCTCCAATCAGATGAGTGCAAGTCGTATTGGTCTGCTTCAATCAGACATTGATGTCTTGTTTCATGAATTTATCAGTAATTTTATCACACCTGAAGTTATCAAGGAGAGTGTTGATTAACTATTGTGAGCAAAATAATCGAGTTGAAGATGTTGAGCTTGGTATTGGCACTTCAATGGATGAAGTTGCTAGAACCTCTGTTGAATTTCAATTTTTTGTTGATTTTAAGATAAAACATCAAATAAATAGCCATAAATAACCACTGTCAGCAGAATAATTATTAACGTATGAAATTGAAATTCTCTCAGTGGATCAAGATTTTTGAGATTGCTCTGATAACCAACTTCTAAAATTTGACCCTAAAGAAATATTGATTAATTTTGGGCTGCTATGGCTGAAGTAAAGGGTGTGACTGATAATGGAAGTGTCAGGTTTGGTTTGCTTTCACTTGCTAAAAGGCTACCGGTACTTCTACATTCCAATACTGATCCTGCCAAGCTGTTCAGCATGGTTTGAAAGATTGTAACTGATTACAGAATGAGGTTAGACCGTTAGACCCTATAGTGATGTCTGATTTTTTAAGGACCAAAATTAACAACAGCAAACCTTGTTTTCATAATAGCCATAATGTCTAAGCCGATTTTCTCAGATAAGTTAGCACTACAACTTGTGGAAGTTTATACAAATCTTCTGATCTTGCAACTGCATTACACTCTGACTTACAATCAAATTCCTGTGATAATGACTAGGCAGAGTGAGTCAAACTGGTTCAGATTCACCCACCAGAGAACTTCTATTTGAATTTGTTGTTATGATTATTTTAAACTAGGGAGATATAATAATAAAAATGGGGGAGGGTGGGTCCAGGGAAATGAACCTTTTTCCAGGGAAAATTGGTCACTTATCCAGTGATTCAACCAGTCTAGGTTGGCATATCTACTGATGTAGTCATGTTCAATGTTGCAGTGAAATGGATTTACAACATACTTAGTGCATCCACTACATTATATCCTCAGCCATATATATAGTGAATGGTCAACTTAATTATTGTGTCACTTATATTCAGCTCCTAAACTTGCAATATATATAGACAAACAGCATTTTACAGCCATGCTGGAGCTTGTTAATCATAAATCATTGCTGGCGGAAGTTGTATATTAATAAATTGATAAGAGTTTGCAGAGCACTAATGAATGGGGATGAATGAATTTGTCACATTTTCAAACACCAGGTGTTCCATCCCCATGCGTGTTCCAGTAATGTTCTAGCGAAACTACAATAACAAGTAACATTAACTTCATAACAATTATTCATAAATTATACAAAAATTCCCTTCTACATGTATTTAGAATGTTTGTGTTATTTCATTGTTACAAAGTAAAATATTAAATGATTATTGTTCATGGAGAGAGTAATGCTATATAAATATACCTTAACACAAAGGGTACTGATTGCTACTTCTTATGCATAATGGTATGAGTTTAAGTGGCTGACTGAAAGCATGTGCATGATAAAAGTTTTTTCTTCAGTTGATGCTTGGAAGAAGTACCAAAGGTGGTATCTTCCTCATTCATGCCGCAAACATGCACCCTATAGGTGGTACCATTCAATGTTGCAGACCAAACTGTGCATGTAGTAGTGTGCATGTAGAAAAAACGAAGAAAAAATGCAATATTAATGTATAGATGTCTATACTTAGTAATGGTTGATATAATGTGTCTCACAAGTTCACTAGATGGCTCAAACGTCACGAAAATTTGTATCACAGCCAGATACCCCTAGAATTGTCAAAGGTTGAGTTCCAGGGTGGATCGAACAGATTTGTGACAAACTGTCTAAATGTTACAATCACCTTCTCAATTACCAACTTGAATTTTTACTCTCTCAGTTCGACTAGATGCTCTAGCCATCATCAGAGGCTAGAGCATCTAGTAGAAATCAAGAGAGAGAAAATTCAAATTGGTTATTGAGAAGGTCTTTGTAATTCTATTATTTCAACTGAGAGTTCATTGATAGTTCTAATGTTGATTTTATAAAAGATGAGATTTATTATATCGATACCTAGGATGCCTAAATTAATTTTAGACAATGTCCTGAAAGTTTGGAACTGAGTTGCCTTTGAGCTATGAGTTACTATCCAGCAAGCACTCAAGAATTAGTAATTGCTTTTCAGATGCATTGATGGGAAATGGCTTTATACTTCAGAGGTGTAACCATAATTACTTCAAACTTTGCATGAGTATGTGACGGTTGGAACTTCTCACCATTTCCAGCCATTTCTCGGGTCACTAAATTAAAGTACTAGCTTCCTTTAAAACAAGTCATCTCTGTAAATCAAGGGTAACAATATAAAGCACAGCTTGATAAGGAACCTAATTGCATGCTCGAGCCAGCATAACAAGATTTTGCTAGCGAATGGTAAATAATTCAAACTAGCCCACTGTAAAGGATTACTTTGTCCTCTAGAACTAACGCTTAGGTTATCATTGTCACAGTTTTATATACGAAAGATAATTTTAGCCTTTGCTACCAAAAAATATCTGACCAAAAATACCAAAACTTCCTAACACATTTCACCATGTTTAGACTGTTTTTTGGTAAATCAGGTCACTATGTAAAAAATAAACGGACTTCATAACAAACTATTCTATAAATTGGAGCTGTTATCTGATGAACATGGAGATAAGAGGAGCATGACATAGAAATCTAGAACAACCATAAGGATATACATGTGCATAGCCAGGGAGGGGGGGAGAGGAAAGGGGGCAAATCCCCCCCCCCTTTTTCACAGAAAAAGAAAGACAAAAAACTATGAGGTAGCTAAATTATTGTTAGTCCAGAAAATTAAATTGATGACTGCTTACCAGGTTTTAGCGTTCTTAACTGCTGTCAAAGATTGTATAAAAGTTGATTATAAAGCTGCTTCTTGCTCAACAAGTTTTACCTCTCTAACTTAAAGCTCTTACTCTTCGAGCTCATACACTTTTGAGTTTAGATCAATTGCAAAAAAGTTAGGTGTGGCTGTTCCATTTGACCACAGCTATGTTATTATTGCAAGCATGTGGAGCTGAACAGCTGGCTACAAGAAAGATGTCCCAAACGCTGTATAGATTCTTCAAGAATGTTTCAAGACCACCTGCAAACTCGAGGTAAATAAACTTGAACGATGATTACAATAAAAATACATTCACAATAACTATAATAAAAATTATGAACAAAAATATTTGCATGTACGCATACAGTAATACAGTGGTTCCTGAATCACACAGTCCCTCAACTTCTGAAGTCCAGTCACCTCCTCTATTATACCATTCTTGAATATGACTCAGAATCTGATCAGAGCACTGATTCTCTTCCATCCCCAAAGCATCCTCGTATTGAGCAGGAGCCTAAGGTATCAGTAGTTAATATAGATGTAACTTATTTGGCCAAGAGAAGAAGTTCTTTGACCGAACATGAAAAGCACAACTTCTACTGTAACCACTTCACTCCTGATATTGATTACAAGTTTCCACATGAAGATGGCCGTAGCTTTCTACATCAGTATTTAAGAAAGTACAGCTGGTTATAACTTACAGTTGGCAAGAAAATGGTGGGGACTGTCTTACTTGTGAGATTTTTGCTAGGAGCATAGACGTACGAAAAGGAAAAGGAGTCTTTCTTGAAACAGCATTTACCAACTTCAAGAAGATGTATGAAGTGTGTAATCTCCATGCAGCTAGAGAGTACCACAAAGATGCCATTGCTGTCTGTGATGCTTTCGTAGAGAGGATGAGTGATATGTGAGAGAGTGTGTTAATTCAACTGAGAGAAGGAACAAGAGAAACCATCCAAAAGAACAGAAAAAAGCCCTGCTCTATCATAGAGATAATTGTCTTGTGTGGTCGGCAGAACATTGCTCTCCATGGACATCGTGATGATAGTGGTACTGATATGGAAGGTGCACAGCAGCAAGCATAAACCATGGCAACTGTTGTGCTTTGCTCAACTTCCGTATCCGTACAATATGAGGTATGCTGGATTAATGGACATGGATCCTGAAGGCTAGGACAGGGACTAATTACCTAGTATATAATAGATAGATGAGGTTCATTATATAGGCCATGAATAATAAACTCATAGGACACATTAGCTGAAACCTAGGTAATTAATCCTTAGGTTGAAGTTGTTCAATTTGTAAAATCATATTACTTCACTGAAAGTAGCCTACACAATTTTGATATGATAGTTATCCACCCAAAATCTGAAAGTATGCTGTGAGGAAAGTCTGAGCTGTCCTAGGAAGCTTAGTTATCTAGGCCTGTAGTTATTTAGCAGACTTGTTAGTGAAAGGAAGGTTTGAAGCTATTCTTGAGAGTTCCAAACAGGATGCATCTTGCTCTTTGCTGGATGCCATATTGGGGGACAGAGCAAGCATAGCACAGAACATGGGTCAGCTTGGAGGTGGCTGTGGTGGGTCGAGAGGGTTTTAAGGCTCTGTCTCCTCAGTAGATGCTGCCCAGAGACAGTACTAACTGTTATATAGGCAGAGTTTAGGCTACCTTTCATTTAATTCGTTACACTCCCACGCACTTTTTTGTGTCTCTCTCCACTCACTTCACTTAATTTAATTAGCCACACTCCCACACACTCGTGACTCTCTCATGGTTTTAATGCACTTCACCCACTTAAGATTACACAATATTATGATGTCACACACCAAATTTTGGCTATATAACCACCCTTCTCTGCTGGGTGCTTCACTCTTATTTTCACTGAGGGATCCCTGCCAGAACAGGGTCAAATATCTGAATGAGAAAGTTTATTCGAGCATGAAAATACAACTCTGCCAAAAATAAGAAGGAATAAAAAGAAATAGCCATCACTAACAACCATCAGACAAACACAAAGCTCTTTATAAGTATCAGGACTAGGTCCATAGCCAGAACCGGTTCGGACTTCAGTTTCCCCACTAATGATAACTTAATGCAGACTGTTGGGACTGCTCTGGCCAGTCACAGAACCATGAGCCCTAGCCCTAACCCAGCTCTATCACTAGCCCTAGGACTTCAAAGCAAGCCAAATGACAATGGATACTCCAGCAGGCCCCAGCCCTGCCCCAACTCCAGCTCTAGCCCTAGCCCTACGAGAAAGGGGAAAACTGGGGGGAAAACCCGGCAGTGGCAGCAACAGCCAAAGTCCAATTATCATGCTGCACAAGCAATGCCCCCCTGGCCTCAGTATCAGCCACAACCAACAAACATGCAATACCCACCACCTTGGCCAAACCATCAATACCACCAAAACATCATGCCCCAACCATTTCAACCTATGTGGAACCAAATGCAACAAACTCCACCAATGAAACATGCACTCAAACTACAAAGACCTCCTCTACTGGCGGCAAGGCCACCCACACGCCGCCCCAACACCCAGGTGTTGCAGCATTCCAACCAAGGCTGGTTATCAGGCAGGATTACAGGCCTCCCCAATGGCTGTAATTCCAAATTCACCCAAAACTAATGAAAAAGTGAGAAAGAAGCAGCAATTTCAACTCTCTAGCACTTGGGAATCTGGAGATATTTATGCGGCAAAATCAGTCATTGAGGTTTTTGAGGTTCCCTCCACTTGTAGTTCCAGTAACTTAGCTATAGTTACACTTATGACAAATATTAACAGAGAGCACAAAAAGAGACCATCTTTTGAGCTATATATCAAGTTCATACCATGAAGTTTACGGAATCTATGGAGTTATAAAAGGGTAACCACAAGGGGGGGAAAGGGGAAAAATACATGTGGGTCAACTCTCCCTAAAAAAATGCAAGTGCATTTGATGCAAGAATAACCATTATGTGAAAAGTAGGCATATTATCTTGGGTTGGAGTGGGCCTGTTATGTTTCTAATACCTCCCCTACCCAAACACATAATCATTCACACCCTTGCTAACTATACAATTTTCACTTTTCCAGAAAGACAATAGGCAATAAAAATTCTATTACTTCAGAACATTCAGAACAAAATAACTGGTGACACTACACCCCTCATACATATAGTAGGGAAATTTTGGCACTTGTGCATTATTTGAAGATGGTTCTCTGGCTGCTACAAGCTGTTTTGCATGAGTAACATCCAACATTAAAGGACTGATTGATGTAACCAACTCAAAATGATCATGTGGATATTTCATTTTCACTGATATTTTATTGTCATCACATTCTGCCAGAGTCAAGTCTACATTATTAGGACTTGACTTAAATCACCTTCATGATGAGACACCATGTAAGAGGCTATGGGTATATTGAGCGGATATGCTAGTGTGAAAATCACCACGTAGGTTCCCCACATTCCTTTTCTTCCATGTGGGTTGAAGAAATGTAATAGTCAATCCCGGCAAATGATTCATTGATATGGAATCTTATGAGAAAATCTCCAATTGTCCTCATGTGTGTCACATTTGCTTTTGTTACTGGCATGTGCTGTTCCTCAGATCCAGTGAGGATGAATGATATAGTGCAGAACAGGCTGTTGTCATCACAGCTGATGTGTCTGACTTTCAAGTCTCCAGTTTTCTATTGTTCTTCCCTGTATTATACTTCCTGTAGCTGCAAGAGATATGGCACTCATTGCATGTGTGCATACTAATTGGTAATTCACCTTTCACTCTGCTAGCTACAAGTCTTCAAAGTTCTCTTGCTGATCCCAAAATAACTCAGATGTTGAACTCCCTGCAGACCTTCCTGATGTTTTCACTCATCCTTATTGCATAAGGAATTACAACAATAGCTTCCTTAGCCCTTATATCCTTTATTCTTGCACCAATCTTCCTTTTCTGCATCTCACTCTATCTTCATTCTATCTTCTCAATCACTGCTTTCTTGGCTCCAACATAAAAGCTCCTTAGCACCTTTGTTCTGGCATGGATAGAGACATATGATCTACGACCAAGATATATCTCTGCATGTATGGGTTTTCTGCACTTACCCTACATCTTCCTATCTGGGTATGTGGAAAATAAAAAGGGCAATCACCCGTACACTTCAAGCTCCATGATAAACTTTATGGATAGCCTGCTGTTTGTTCAGTTTTCTCCCCTTCTTTCCCATGCAGCAGATGTTCTCAGTATGTCTATCTTGGCTTCAGGGGGATAGTTTTACATGCCAATTCATCAAAGAATCCATGTAATGGTGGCCACTACAATATATGCTGCAGAGTTTATTTCCAGTCCCATTTCTGCTGCTGAATTTTAGTGATTTTTGGCTTTAAATGCAACCTCATTCGTAAAAGTAGTTGGTGAGGAAAATGAGCACTCACAGTGGAATTGGATGCAAAACTTGATATTGATGCACATGGCTTTATGGCTATCATGTATGTGTTCACCATACATTAACCCGCAACTGGATGCCCATCTTAAATAATTATTGTGGACTTATTCATTCCAATGCATTTGAGCATGCATTCTAAATCCCCGCTATTTGCTGGTATGGTGGTTTGCTGGCTAGATTTTTTTTATAAACAACTGGCATTTTCCTTCTATACATTTAGCTTTTTACTAGTTTAGAATCGTGTTACTACTTGAGTCAGATTTTTGGCTGGAGTACTAGGCAGGTCCCAAGTGACGACTCTAACAATGACTCATAGGGCTGTCTGGACAGGGCATTTTTGTAGAGGAACAGCCGACACTTAACTTGATATTTGTGTACACCAGTAGCCTACTGGGCAGTAAAGGTTGCTTGACCTTCCAAAGAACAAACTACCTCTTTTCAACAGCTTTCACTCCCATCCCATCGCAGTTGTCAAGCCACATCGGCCACATCCTCTACCGGCTCCTCCTACTCTAATTCAATCCTCTAGATTTGCTCCTGATTTCAGATCATTAAAATTACCATGAATTATTCATTGAAGAATTGAGTTTCCTTCTTCAGAACATATCCACCTGCCAAGGTAAAATTATAATAATAGCTATATATATATATATCAACAATCATCACAATGAATTTCCCGCTGACACATTTTAGTTATAGTGACTTTAGTCACATTAACTCTAGCAGCTAACATTCTATTAGAGATAGCTACCTAGCTCATGGTTATAATTCCCATGAAGAAGAAAGTAACTTAGCACTCACAATGTCAAATTCTAGAAACAAATGTTGGGCAGTGGATAGCCTAACTTTTAGTCGACTACCTATAATTGCAAAGCTAGATCATCTTACCTTCTGTGATAGCTCTGCTTCTTCGAAGAGCAGGATGAAGAAGATTGTGTTGGTTACCAGGCTTATCTAGGTACTAATTATACATTTTGCTGTAGAATAATGGGAACATACACTAAATTGACTACTAGTTATTCGCTGATAAAAAAATTCTCATCAATGCTTTGGAAGTAGCTAAAGCCTAGAAGCACCACTGATCAGTTATTGTTAGTCACACCTAGAAGCACCACTGATCTTTGATTGATAGTCATGCCTAGAAGCACCACTGATCTGTGATTGTTAGTCACACCTAGAAACACCACTGATCTGTGATTGTTTGTCATGCCCTAGCTAGCTATTTATTGTCTGTATAGTCAAACTGTTTCTATGGCAAACTTACTTAGTGCTAAATGTTATAAAAATGCTTGTGGGGGTAGGCTGTCAGATATCCTCTGAATATGCTGTACCTGAATATCTGTGATCTGGCATAATATACTATTATGTGAAATGTGTGTTGGTATGTGAGTTGGTGTTTGTGTGTTGTAGGTGTGTGTGTAAAATAATACTACCTTCAATTAACAATTTTAATAATCATAATGCATAATGCTTGAGAGGAGAGAGGGTCTTACTATCATACTTGAGCTCTATCTATATAGCATGATAATTTAGTTAGCTGCAGATTGAAGATTATTCTTGTTCAAAATCAATCATCAAATATTTACTGTAATAATAGTATGCACACATGCAATATGAAGCGAGGTAAGCAGCGCAAACCCTGTGCTATCAAAGCTTTCATGCTTGGAACACCACCCTTGTAAAGCAATTTGCTAGAAATGCCCGCTCAGTCATACCGATAATCACAGCTCTACCATTCTGTACAGCCTTGCAGTATATAAAACATTTAGCAGAATTCTGCACAATATAATATAAGGTTGTTGTAGACAAAACTTAGAGTAATAAGGTGTGTTGCGACAAAACTTAGAGTAATAAGGTATATTGTAGACAAAACTTAAATAAGGTGTGTTGTGACAAAACTTAGAGTAATAAGGTATATTGTAGACAAAACTTAGAGTAATAAGGTATATTGTAGACAAAACTTAGAGTAATAAGGTATATTGTAGACAAAACTTAGAGTAATAAGGTATATTGTAGACAAAACTTAGAGTAATAAGGTATATTGTAGACAAAACTTAGAGTAATAAGGTATATTGTAGACAAAACTTAGAGTAATAAGGTATATTGTAGACAAAACTTAGAGTAATAAGGTATATTGTAGACAAAACTTAGAGTAATAAGGTATATTGTAGACAAAACTTAGAGTAATAAGGTATATTGTAGACAAAACTTAGAGTAATAAGGTATATTGTAGACAAAACTTATAGTAATAAGGTGTGCAGTAGACAAAACTTAAAGTAATAAGGTGTGCAGTAGACAAAACTTAGAGTAACAAGGAATATTGTAGACAAAACTTAGAGTAATAAAGTGTAATGCAGACAACTTAGAATAATAAGGTGTATTGTAGACTAATAAGGTGTATTGTGGATAGACCTTAGAGTAATAAGGTGTATTGTACAAAAGTTAGAGTAATAAGGTATATTGTAGACAAAACTTAGAGTAATAAGGTGTATTGTGGACAAGACTTATAGTAATAAGGAGTATTGTGGACAAAATTTAGGTGTATTGTGGACAAAATGTATAGTAATAAGGTGTGCTGTAGACAAAATTTAGAGTAATAAGGTGTATTGTAGACAAAACTTAGAGTAATAAGGTGTATTGTAGACAAAACTTAGAGTAATAAGGTGTATTGTACAAAACTTAGAGTAATAAAGTGTATTGCAGACAAAACTTAGAGTAATAAGTTGTATTGTGGACAAAACTTATAGTAATAAGGTGTATTGTAGACAAAACTTACAGTATTAAGGTGTATTGCAAAAAAAACTTAGAGTAATAAGGTGTATTGTGGACAAAACTTAGAGTAATATAGACATAATAAAGTGTATTGCAGACAAAAGTTAGAGTAATAAAGTGTATTGTAGACAAAACTTAGAGTAATAAGGTGTATTGTAGACAAAACTTAGAGTAATAAGGTGTATTGTAGACAAAACTTAGAGTAATAAGGTGTATTGTAGATAAAACTTAGAGTAATAAAGTGCATTGTAGACAAAACTTAGAGTAATAAGGTGTATTACGGACAAAACTTAGAGTAATAAGGTGTATTGTAGACAAAACTTACAGTAATAAGGTGTATTGTGGACAAAACTTAGAGTAATAAGGTGTATTGTGGACAAAACTTAGAGTAATAAGGTGTATTGTGGACAAAACTTGTAGTAATAAGGTGTTCTGTAGACAAAACTTAAAGTAATAAGGTGTATTGGAGACAAAACTTAGAGTAATAAGGTGCAAAACTTAGAGTAATAAGGTGTATAATTTAGAGTAATAAGGTGTATTGTAGACAAAACTAAGAGTAATAAGGTGTATTGTAGACAAAACTTAGAGTAATAAGGTATATTGTAGACAAAACTTATAGTAATAAGGTGTGCAGTAGACAAAACTTAAAGTAATAAGGTGTGCAGTAGACAAAACTTAGAGTAACAAGGAATATTGTAGACAAAACTTAGAGTAATAAGGTGTATAATTTAGAGTAATAAGGTGTATTGTGGACAAAACTTAGAGTAATATGGTGTATTGTACAAAACTTACAGTAATAAGGTGTAATGCAGACAACTTAGAATAATAAGGTGTATTGTAGACTAATAAGGTGTATTGTGGATAGACCTTAGAGTAATAAGGTGTATTGTACAAAAGTTAGAGTAATAAGGTATATTGTAGACAAAACTTAGAGTAATAAGGTGTATTGTGGACAAGACTTATAGTAATAAGGAGTATTGTGGACAAAATTTAGGTGTATTGTGGACAAAATGTATAGTAATAAGGTGTGCTGTAGACAAAATTTAGAGTAATAAGGTGTATTGTAGACAAAACTTAGAGTAATAAGGTGTATTGTACAAAACTTAGAGTAATAAAGTGTATTGCAGACAAAACTTAGAGTAATAAGTTGTATTGTGGACAAAACTTATAGTAATAAGGTGTATTGTAGACAAAACTTACAGTATTAAGGTGTATTGCAAAAAAAACTTAGAGTAATAAGGTGTATTGTGGACAAAACTTAGAGTAATATAGACATAATATAGTATCCCTAACTTAAATCTCAACTAGAAAATAATTTTAAACAAGCTGGTTTCAACTGATTTTAGTAGGTATGGGTGTCAAGATTTACCAAAAAAAAGTAAGGTGGGGTAGGGGGTGGGGAAAACTTTTTCTGGGGTTAAAGGTCATTTATCCCCGGCCTAAATCACTTAAACTTGTATCTCGGTAACAAAACAAGGTCATGTGGTTGATCCTGGTGTCAAAATGCACAGAATTATGCAAGAAGGGCCCCCCAATTTTTTTTGGACCCTTAGTTACCAAACCTTCTCCAAATGTGAGGTCAAAGGTCAAAAAGTGTCATTGACATGGCATAATATTATTATGTATCATATAATTTTGAAGCTGCATGGTGTCAAACAATGCATCAAAGAATCAAGTGCAAAGAATCAAGTAGTAAACAAATAATTGAAATACTGATTACAGCATAGCTATAACATATTTAGTCATTTTCCTCTTCATCGCTACCAAGTTCCTCTACATCTGCTCCATTAGAACAGTGTCCACAGCACACACCACATGCAGAAACACATGACATGCCAGCTCTCATGCAGCTGCATTTCATGGTTTGGCACTGCCTCTCCCCTTCCTTGCAGTTGCAGCAAATTCCTTTCAGAAGGTTGTCTGGGGCAATAGGAATGGACAGCATCTTCGGTCTGAGTTTTCCATTGCTATCTAACTCCCATCCTCTTCCAATTGGCTTAAGAACAGTGGTGTTTAGATGCTTCCATACCACAACTTGAAGATGTACACGAAGGGAATGCTGTGCTGTTGCATTTTCCGTTGGAGGTAAGCAATCGGGGTCGATTTTACCCTTTGATGCTTGCTTCTGGAACTTCAGATAGCGAGCCTTTTCAAGATGAGTATCCCCACAGCCGTATGTGATCTGCATTGCTTTTAATCCAGCTGTTCGAATAGTGGATTCAGTTGAAGTCATACTTGTAAATGCAGTGATGACACTGGCAGGAAATTTGCATTTGTAGAGAGCACATTTGGTATGTCCATGAATGCATGAAACAGTGTCGTTTCCAGACCAGCCGTACTTGAAGAGGAACTCTTCCTGGTCAACAACGTCTATAGTAGAGATGTCATAAAGACCATCAACATCTGATTGCAAGTACAAATTAGAACAGTTGCTTGGCCGGTGATAACAGAGCAAAACCAATATATCAGTGTCTTGTGCGACAACGACAACTGGGGTATTCACACTTGTGACCAAGTCCAATGCAGTCTTTACAATGAGCGTGTCACCATCATCTTTTGCTTGACGTACAACAATATTGTGGTTTGCCATCTCTGTAGACAGTATCATGATTAGAGCTCCTTTGTTCTTCTCATTTGCCAGGAAAACTTCTCTGTCACATGATATAGTCAATTCTGGTGTAACCCTTAAGTCCCGAGAAACCTTCTTCCCAGCCATCCGCCGCATATGTTCATGATCTTTCGATGATGCTTCTTCCCCATAGCCATCAAAGACTACAGTAGAATCCTTGAATTTGGCTGTAACATACCTGGCATAGGTAGTAACTATGGTCTTGATGGTTGCACCGCTGGCCCACTTTACCTGATGAAGTAGCCATCCTCCATCAACAACATGCATTTTGTTGTTCATGTCCAAGTCAAGTTTTGTTGTTGTTTCCTTGAGCATCCTTCCAAACTCATGCTTTGGGGGTTTCCTCATCATACGATCCATAGTGAAGAGAGACGCCGGGACAGGTGTCAGTTCAAAGCGGAATATCTCTTCAATCCCTTCATCTCTCTCTGCCATGATGATCAACCTATTAAAGAGTAGGGTCTTTTCGATGTACACCTTCTTGTCTCCTATTCTTACTTTCTTCTGAAGGGCAGCCAGATTTTTGCATTTGTTTGATGTCTTCATGCTTTTAACAGGTGACTCATCATCAAGATCCTTCTGCATTTCTTTCCCTATCCTCACTGCATCTTCGCAGTTGACAGCTGACTTGTCGGTGGTAGTCCCTCCACTAGACAGTGAAGCAATGGTCATGGGATTATGTACCTGAAATGACATATGACATACATAGATGCAATCGTTGTGTGATAACTTTGAAATGTCAATTGAAATCTAGAATGATGTCTGCACAACTATCAGTGCATGAAACACATACATACTAACCTTTGTGAAGGGGCTGTGGGTCGAAAACCATTCAGAAATGAACTTGACGCATTGTCTGTCGTTTTCCATATGCTTAGCTCCAAGGTCTTTGTGTGTCCTCTTACTCCGCTTCCCACCAATCATTTCCTCCATCAGGTCCCCTAGAAGCTTGAGATGTGAAAATGTGCCAGCCCATACTTTCACAGAATTCTCGTTACGCATCCTTCCTCTTGTTAAGCCACCATTTGATTTTGCTTTTCGCATAAGGCTTTCTTCGATTGTCTGGTCAGAAAACTGTCCAGAAAATTGCTCATTGGAGTAACGGGTTGTGTGATTTCCTTCCATGAATGCTTCATGAACCTGGAAAAGAAAAACAAAAAAATATCCTATACATTTTACCAGATAAGTGCATGCTTGCATATTAGTGGTTTTTTTGTGCTAACCTGAGGATATTGTTCTGGAAGTCTCAGCATCTCCTGTAAGTACATCCGTCCAAATTTGGCGTACTGGCCATGCCCAGCTGCTGCAAATATGCCAAGCATCTTAGCAACCGCATTCAGATGTCCCTGCCAATCATGGAGCCTTTCTGCTAAGATGAACTCTTGCACTGTTCTTACAAGTTGGTGGTAAAGAACCCACAGCTTTGCCGTTCTTGATGTTTCTTCCAAGTCCTTGAGTGTCTCATCAAGACTAGAGCTGTTATTTGCACCCATCATGTGTTTGACCAGAGCGGCATCTGCCAAGAAGTGCTCTGCATCTTTGATGGACGGTCATAGGAATGTTGCTAGTCCATTTTCTTTCCAATCGCTCTAACAAGGAAGAGTCGCTGATATGTCTACAATGCTCAATTAGGTTCTCATAGCCCTTAGTGTACAACTTCTGTAGCTTTCCTGCTTCTGATGAGTCCTCAGTACAAATCTCACACCTCCTTTCCATTTTGCTCGAATGGAGTAAGATACCAACCTTATGCCAATGTCTAGTCCTTTTATAGACAAACGCAGCACACATAATGTTCTTGGAGAATCCTGCACAAACCACCAACTCCCATCAAAGGGTGCAAGCTGGGCAGGATCATGCAGGTTTTGTGCAAGATCCTGCAGGTTTCTAAGCAAACCTGACCACAAGCCACAACTACTCTCAATACAGATAACACCCACAAACATCTCTCAAGAGTTGGTCCTAAAGGATCCCATTTTTGTGCATCATCATGGTACAATTCTGAGCATTTTGACACCAAGATAAAAAATGTTGGGTATTTAGTTGTCGAGATACAATGTTTTACAATTTTGGGGCGATCGATGACCTTTTGACCCCCCAAAAGTTTTCCCCACCCCCTACCCCACCTTACTTTTTTTTGGTAAGTCTTGACACCCATACTTACCAAAATCAGTTGAAACCAGCTTGTTTAAAATTATTTCTTAGATTGGATCTAAATATGGCTAATTTTAGGATACTAATAAAGTGTATTGCAGACAAAAGTTAGAGTAATAAGGTGTATTGTAGACAAAACTTAGAGTAATAAGGTGTATTGTAGATAAAACTTAGAGTAATAAGGTGCATTGTAGACAAAACTTAGAGTAATAAGGTGTATTACGGACAAAACTTAGAGTAATAAGGTGTATTGTAGACAAAACTTACAGTAATAAGGTGTATTGTGGACAAAACTTAGAGTAATAAGGTGTATTGTGGACAAAACTTAGAGTAATAAGGTGTATTGTGGACAAAACTTGTAGTAATAAGGTGTTCTGTAGACAAAACTTAAAGTAATAAGGTGTATTGGAGACAAAACTTAGAGTAATAAGGTGCAAAACTTAGAGTAATAAGGTGTATAATTTAGAGTAATAAGGTGTATTGTAGACAAAACTAAGAGTAATAAGGTGTATTGTGGACAAAACTTAGGTGTATTGTAGACAAAACTTAAAGTAATATAGACATAATAAAGTGTATTGCAGACAAAAGTTAGAGTAATAAGGTGTAAAACTTAGAGTAATAAGGTGTATTGTAGACAAAACTAAGAGTAATAAGGTGTATTGTAGACAAAACTTAGAGTAATATGGTGTATTGTGGACAAAACTTAGGGTAATAAGGTGTATTGTAGACAAAACTTGTAGGTGTTCTGTTGACAAAACTTAGAGTAATAAGGTGTATTGTGGACAAAACTTAGAGTAATAAGGTGTATTGTGGACAAAACTTAGAGTAATAAGGTGTATTGTGGACAAAACTTAAAGTAATATAGACATAATAAAGTGTATTGCAGACAAAAGTTAGAGTAATAAGGTGTATTGTGGACAAAACTTAGAGTAATAAGGTGTATTGTAGACAAAACTTAGAGTAATAAGTGTATTGTAGACAAAACTTAGAGTAATAATGTGTATTGTAGACATAATAAAGTGTATTGTAGACAAAACTTAGAGTAATAAGGTGTATTGTGGACAAAACTTAGAGTAATAAGGTGTATTGTGGACAAAACTTGTAGTAATAAGGTGTTCTGTAGACAAAACTTAGAGTAATAAGGTGTATTGTGGACAAAAGTTGTAGAAATAAGGTGTTCTGTAGACAAAACTTAGAGTAATAAGGTGTATTGTGGACAAAACTTAGAGTAATAAGGTGTATTGTGGACAAAACTTAGAGTAATAAGGTGTATTGTGGACAAAACTTAGAGTAATAAGGTGTATTGTGGACAAAACTTAGAGTAATAAGGTGTATTGTGGACAAAACTTAGACTAATAAGGTGTATTGTGGACAAAACTTAGAGTAATAAGGTTTATTGTGGACAGAACTTAGAGTAATAAGGTGTAATGCAGACAAAACTTAGAATATACCTCTCAGAGCAGCAAGCCTCCAGACTGTTATGATCAACATCAAACAATATGTTTTTTGTCTTTGTTTTGTTTATTTGGGGAGGAGTACAGTTTATGTATGGAAATTGTGCATGTGTGTCTTGGTGCTTGAGGAGGAGTCTACTGTGTATATATATATATATAGAAAAGTACTTTTCTATATTCAATAGCTCTGCCTTAACACAGCATTGAGCACTATAGTATCCTAAAATTAGCCATATTTAGATCCAATCTAAGAAATAATTTTAAACAAGCTGGTTTCAACTGATTTTGGTAAGTATGGGTGTCAAGACTTACCAAAAAAAAGTAAGGTGGGGTAGGGGGTGGGGAAAACTTTTGGGGGGTCAAAAGGTCATCGATCGCCCCAAAATTGTAAAACATTGTATCTCGACAACTAAATACCCAACATTTTTTATCTTGGTGTCAAAATGCTCAGAATTGTACCATGATGATGCACAAAAAATCTGGGATCCTTTAGGACCAACTCTTGAGAGATGTTTGTGGGTGTTATCTGTATTGAGAGTAGTTGTGGCTTGTGGTCAGGTTTGCTTAGAAACCTGCAGGATCTTGCACAAAACCTGCATGATCCTGCCCAGCTTGCACCCTTTGATGGGAGTTGGTGGTTTGTGCAGGATTCTCCAAGAACATTATGTGTGCTGCGTTTGTCTATAAAAGGACTAGACATTGGCATAAGGTTGGTATCTTACTCCATTCGAGCAAAATGGAAAGGAGGTGTGAGATTTGTACTGAGGACTCATCAGAAGCAGGAAAGCTACAGAAGTTGTACACTAAGGGCTATGAGAACCTAATTGAGCATTGTAGACATATCAGCGACTCTTCCTTGTTAGAGCGATTGGAAAGAAAATGGACTAGCAACATTCCTATGACCGTCCATCAAAGATGCAGAGCACTTCTTGGCAGATGCCGCTCTGGTCAAACACATGATGGGTGCAAATAACAGCTCTAGTCTTGATGAGACACTCAAGGACTTGGAAGAAACATCAAGAACGGCAAAGCTGTGGGTTCTTTACCACCAACTTGTAAGAACAGTGCAAGAGTTCATCTTAGCAGAAAGGCTCCATGATTGGCAGGGACATCTGAATGCGGTTGCTAAGATGCTTGGCATATTTGCAGCAGCTGGGCATGGCCAGTACGCCAAATTTGGACGGATGTACTTACAGGAGATGCTGAGACTTCCAGAACAATATCCTCAGGTTAGCACAAAAAAAACACTAATATGCAAGCATGCACTTATCTGGTAAAATGTATAGGATATTTTTTTGTTTTTCTTTTCCAGGTTCATGAAGCATTCATGGAAGGAAATCACACAACCCGTTACTCCAATGAGCAATTTTCTGGACAGTTTTCTGACCAGACAATCGAAGAAACCCTTATGCGAAAAGCAAAATCAAATGGTGGCTTAACAAGAGGAAGGATGCGTAACGAGAATTCTGTGAAAGTATGGGCTGGCACATTTTCACATCTCAAGCTTCTAGGGGACCTGATGGAGGAAATGATTGGTGGGAAGCGGAGTAAGAGGACACACAAAGACCTTGGAGCTAAGCATATGGAAAATGACAGACAATGCGTCAAGTTCATTTCTGAATGGTTTTCGACCCACAACCCCTTCACAAAGGTTAGTATGTATGTGTTTCATGCACTGATAGTTGTGCAGACATCATTCTAGATTTCAATTGACATTTCAAAGTTATCACACAACGATTGCATCTATGTATGTCATTTCAGGTACATAATCCCATGACCATTGCTTCATTGTCTAGTGGAGGGACTACCACCGACAAGTCAGCTGTCAACTGCGAAGATGCAGTGAGGATAGGGAAAGAAATGCAGAAGGATCTTGATGATGAGTCACCTGTTAAAAGCATGAAGACATCAAACAAATGCAAAAATCTGGCTGCCCTTCAGAAGAAAGTAAGAATAGGAGACAAGAAGGTGTACATCGAAAATACCCTACTCTTTAATAGGTTGATCATCATGGCAGAGAGAGATGAAGGGATTGAAGAGATATTCCGCTTTGAACTGACACCTGTCCCGGCGTCTCTCTTCACTATGGATCGTATGATGAGGAAACCCCCAAAGCATGAGTTTGGAAGGATGCTCAAGGAAACAACAACAAAACTTGACTTGGACATGAACAACAAAATGCATGTTGTTGATGGAGGATGGCTACTTCATCAGGTAAAGTGGGCCAGCGGTGCAACCATCAAGACCATAGTTACTACCTATGCCAGGTATGTTACAGCCAAATTCAAGGATTCTACTGTAGTCTTTGATGGCTATGGGGAAGAAGCATCATCGAAAGATCATGAAAATATGCGGCGGATGGCTGGGAAGAAGGTTTCTCGGGACTTAAGGGTTACACCAGAATTGACTATATCATGTGACAGAGAAGTTTTCCTGGCAAATGAGAAGAACAAAGGAGCTCTAATCATGATACTGTCTACAGAGATGGCAAACCACAATATTGTTGTACGTCAAGCAAAAGATGATGGTGACACGCTCATTGTAAAGACTGCATTGGACTTGGTCACAAGTGTGAATACCCCAGTTGTCGTTGTCGCACAAGACACTGATATATTGGTTTTGCTCTGTAATCACCGGCCAAGCAACTGTTCTAATTTGTACTTGCAATCAGATGTTGATGGTCTTTATGACATCTCTACTATAGACGTTGTTGACCAGGAAGAGTTCCTCTTCAAGTACGGCTGGTCTGGAAACGACACTGTTTCATGCATTCATGGACATACCAAATGTGCTCTCTACAAATGCAAATTTCCTGCCAGTGTCATCACTGCATTTACAAGTATGACTTCAACTGAATCCACTATTCGAACAGCTGGATTAAAAGCAATGCAGATCACATACGGCTGTGGGGATACTCATCTTGAAAAGGCTCGCTATCTGAAGTTCCAGAAGCAAGCATCAAAGGGTAAAATCGACCCCGATCGCTTACCTCCAACGGAAAATGCAACAGCACAGCATTCCTTCGTGTACATCTTCAAGTTGTGGTATGGAAGCATCTAAACACCACTGTTCTTAAGCCAATTGGAAGAGGATGGGAGTTAGATAGCAATGGAAAACTCAGACCGAAGATGCTGTCCATTCCTATTGCCCCAGACAACCTTCTGAAAGGAATTTGCTGCAACTGCAAGGAAGGGGAGAGGCAGTGCCAAACCATGAAATGCAGCTGCATGAGAGCTGGCATGTCATGTGTTTCTGCATGTGGTGTGTGCTGTGGACACTGTTCTAATGGAGCAGATGTAGAGGAACTTGGTAGCGATGAAGAGGAAAATGACTAAATATGTTATAGCTATGCTGTAATCAGTATTTCAATTATTTGTTTACTACTTGATTCTTTGCACTTGATTCTTTGATGCATTGTTTGACACCATGCAGCTTCAAAATTATATGATACATAATAATATTATGCCATGTCAATGACACTTTTTGACCTTTGACCTCACATTTGGAGGTCAAGGTTTGGTAACTAAGGGTCCAAAAAAATTTGGGGGGCCCTTCTTGCATAATTCTGTGCATTTTGACACCAGGATCAACCACATGACCTTGTTTTGTTACCGAGATACAAGTTTAAGTGATTTAGGCCGGGGATAAATGACCTTTAACCCCAGAAAAAGTTTTCCCCACCCCCTACCCCACCTTACTTTTTTTGGGTAAATCTTGACACCAATACCTACTAAAATCAGTTGAAACCAGCTTGTTTAAAATTATTTTCTAGTTGAGATTTAAGTTAGGGATACTACTATTTGTAGCCTTCACCAGCAAACTACCTTCTAAGTATATATATATATATGGTGCATGTGTGTCTGTGGTGCTTGTTTTGTTTACTTGAGGAGGAGTCTACTGTGTGTATATATAATTATATATATTTATATGTTGCATGTGTGTCTGTGGTGCATTACTTGGGGAGGAGTCTAGTGTACATAATTTATGTTAATTTAATATTCATACCATCCTATTAATCTGTGTTGCATGGTTTATATTGATCATGCAATATTGCTCTGTAAATTGTTTCTTGTCCTTAAGAATTAGCTGATAAACTACTTAGAATCATCTTTTATGCTGCAATAATGCGTAATCTTATATTCTAACTTTTACCATATGAACTTATGTCTTTAGCAATACTTTTCATCAACTTTATGATCATAATTATTTTGACTGATGGAATAGATATCCTGGTTATTCTACCATACCAATATCCATGGAGTAGAGCTTTCAACTGGATGCATTCACTGCATACTCAGTTGCCATGATCAAACATTTGATGGCAAGTGTTCAAGAATTTCTTCAACATTCCACTCTGGTCAGGTGGTATTATTGCTGTAGACCTGGACCAACATTGTATAACCTCATACCTCATCAAGCAAATCTAGTAAACCTTGCTAATTAACTAAGGAGAGTAGCACTTTTGATGATATAGAATAGATAGGACACAGAGATAATGTTATTGAAGGTAAATTTAGTGATGCAAAGGAATACAGCAGCAGGAGTAAGAAATGATCGTTTTTGTTCCCTATAACAAAAGTTTGTTAGCACAATGGTAAGCCCGAGTCCAACCCATGGACACACAATGCATGTGTGACTCAGACAGAAAATGTTGAATGTCTATATGCTAGTGACATCTCAGGTCATACCCCCATAATAGTGGTGACTCTCCGCAGTAAAGCAAGATCTTATCAAATCCATCAATATCATTCACATTCCATTTCCCCTTTTCATTGCACTTTGTAAGTGTAGATATAATAATATATATATAAATATATATCTGAAAATACATTTTCAAGTTCCTGATGAATAATGCAATATGATTGTTAACTATGCTAGGTGGATTAGAGATTAGATTAAGTAAGCAGTTATCTGGAGAAGGTACCTATAAACCTAATAAATACATAAGTGTTAAAATGGTAGAAACAAAAACAAAAGAGAAGCGTACTAGTTATCAACAAAACTAGTAGCAATAGGTGAGTAACTAACCCTGCTTGTTTGAAAGCACCAGCAATAGGTGAGTAACTAGCTCTGCTTGTTTGGAAGCACCAGCAATAGGTGAGTAACTAGCTCTGGTTGTTTGAAAGCACCAGCAATCGGTGAGTAACTAGCTCTGCTTGTTTGGAAGCACCAGCAATAGGTGAGTGTCAGGGAAATACTCTCACCTGACAGTGGCAGAACCAGCAGGTGGTGTTGACAGCAGAACATCACTATCTGTGGGATTAACAAAGGGAAATATACATGTGAAAGAACAAGCCTCTCATGTGAATGAACAAGCCACTGATGTGAGCAAACAAGCCACAACCACACCACAGACAACTAGCAAGAACACTCACCTGACTGAGGAGCCTGTGGCATGGGGTGACCCAGGTGAAGCTGATTGGTCCAATCCAGAGGTTGGCAAGGAGACCAGTGATCACTGATAGAAAGAGTATAAAAGGAGACTATGGATAAGATAAAAACACGCTATGGCCTATGCCCAAAAGAACTGATACCTGATTGTTGAACTTTAAGAACTGTTGTAAGAACTTTGTTGATAGTGTTGATTGACACGGTGTATGTGTGAGTCTCTATCTGTATTTAATATCTAACATACTTGTTTCAAGTGGGTAGCCAGTATCTCGGGGAGAGATACTGAGTTTGGCTTGGGATAGGATTTCTAGCAGGTGGCTAGGAATAGGTCCCAGGCGTCGGACGAAAGAGTGGATCTGACTGAGCAGTTAAAGTGTCTGTTTCAGCAGAAGGACGACTTTCCGTCACATTGGTGGCAGCGGTGGGATCTTAGAGAAGGATCAGAAGAGAAGGACGACTTTCCGTCACATTGGTGGCAGCGGTGGGATCTCTAGAGAAGGATCAGAAGAGAAGGATCTCTAGAGAAGGATCAGAAGAGAAGGATTTCTAGAGAAGGATCAGAAGAGAAGGATCTCTAGAGAAGGAGTTCTAGAGAAGGATATCCCGGAGTCAAATAGCTAAGGACTCGCGGTAGAGTTGAGAAAGCTGACGGATTACATAGGGGAAAGTGTTCTCTTGTGTTGGGGTTAATTACTACAACCCGAGGTGAGAGGTTGAAGTAGTTGTATCTTTTGGAAGATTGATTGTCAAGGACATTTTGAGTGTTTTATTAGTCCCTCGGGACAGGTGCATATCTCTTTTACTTATCAGTTTAGTAGTTTTGGTGCTACTAATATCCATATAATATTCGTATTGTGCATATTTTTGGTGGTTTTTGTGCCACTAACGTTTTCTTTTCAGCTCTCTCATCTCTTTGGAAGATATGTCGTATCCAGGTGAGGACCGGCAGACAAGAAGCCAGACGGCAATGAGCGTCGCTACGCCAAGGGAAATCCGCGAAGGCGAGATAGAAGGCCCTCCTGGAGATATATCTGTTGTAAAGCCGCTTCCCTCTGAAGAAGGAGGATTTGCAGGAACGCAAATGATGACAAAATGGCTTCGAGCGGATGAAGCCAGGGCACAGAGAGAGGAGGAGAGGATGCAGCGCGATGAACAGAATCGGCGCGAAGACCGCGATCGACGAGAACGGCGGGAACGAGAGGAAAGGGACAGGCAATGCAATCAAGAAGAACGGTGGGCAGCGTTGGTGGAGATGATGCGAAGGTCACCTGTCGAGGCAGCAAGATCACCTCCACCGTGTCTACCCCAATTGTCATTACAAAAATTTGACGAGACAAGGGATGACATGGGAGCATTTCTGGACACATTTGAAGTGACAGCCAGGACAAATAGATGGCAGGAAAATCTCTGGGCAACCTATCTACGGAGTGCATTGTCAGGCCAGGGAATGGTTGCCATTTCTTCACTCACTACCGAAGACCAGACATCCTACGAGGTCGTGAAGCAGACTCTGCTGTCTGTGTACCAGGTCACTGAGGAAGCATATAGGAAAAAATTGTTTGATACACCGTTCGACTCCGCTAACTCAGATGCGTGGTTCCGCGGCCGCAGCCAGACTTTTGACCATTGGTTGCAAACCAGTAAGAAAAATATTCATGATTCTATTTTATTCGAACTTACCTTGCAGAAATTACCTCGGTGGCTAGAGGTGAAAATGCGCCAGCAAAACCCTCCCACATATAAAGATCTCCAGGAGATGGTGGCTAGGCATATCAACACATCGGGCCCCGAGCGCAGACCTGAACAAAAAGGGCATCAGCGAAGTCCACCCCGAGACATCAGACAATTCCGAGAAACTGCTGGGAGACCCGCCTACAACAAACAAATGGAGAAAGGTGGTAGTAATACTCAGGTGTTTGGTCCAGCAAAAGATTTAAGACAACTGACGTGTTTTAAATGTGGGAAACCAGGTCATTTTAAGAAAGACTGTAGGGTCAAGTTAGAAAGTGGGAATTGTGCAATCTCTATGGAGAAAAGCATACCTGCATGGTCTAGACCCGTAGAAATAAATGAGAAGCCTGTGATTGCGTTGTTGGACACAGGTTGTTCAAAGTCCATAGTTCACCCTAGGTGTGTGAGGCAAGAGGATTACTTGCCCTGGACTATCCCATACAATACAGCCAGTTCCAAGATAGCGCGCTTTCCAGCCGCCAAAGTAACCCTACGAGTAGATGGGGGGAAGAAAGTAGATATGGCAGTGGGAGTAAGCAGTCACCTAACATCTGACATGCTCTTAGGCCATGACATTCCTTTTTTTCACCGTTACCTCAGACAAGCACTCGAAGAAGAGACCCAGAAAGAAGAGACCCAGAAAGAAGAGCAACCATCTTCACCCACTTTCACGACCACTGAGCAGAGCATGGTGATGACCAGAGCCCAGGAGAAGGCTCAGAAGCAGCAGGAGTGTGCTGAAGCTCTCCAACAAGATCTGGAGGAAGCTGTCGTGCGTCCAGTGGCACTCAGTGACAGTGAATGTGAGGTGGAGGAGGAAGAGGATGAACAGGAATGTGAGGTGGAGGAGGAAGAGGATGAACAGGAGCTAGATCCAGTCATAGTGGACGGTGCGAGGGATGAATTCAGCCCAGCTGACTCTCTCTCCTTGGAACTGCCAAATGACGCTAGGACTGATGATCACCCTACACCAGAGGAGGAGATTCAAGCTGATAGCATCTCTTCAGAACAGCCTAAACAAGAACAGTGTATCGACCCAACTCTAGAGCGAGTGCAGGAGAAGACAAACAAAGGAGGAAGTCCCTATTTCAGGAAAAACGGTATGCTAATGAGACAACCTTATTCAATACAGGGAAAGGATCTACTGGTACTACCTGAGATGGCCAGAGAGAACGAGGAGAGAGTGCAAAAGGCCCAGCATGATAGAAAGGCGACAGCCCGGACATTCGAGGTGGGAGATTTTGTTTTAGTCTACAGACCCACTGTTAAGAATAAGATGCTTAATGAATGGCAAGGTCCCTTTATGATTAGTGAAAAGGTCACTGAAGTTACTTATAGAGTGGACACAGGTGCATGTGGGAAGAGAGTTAAGACTTACCACATCAATGCCATAAAGAGGTGGTCTTCCCCAGCCCCTGCAATGTTTGTGGCAGATGAGCAAGAGATGGACAGTATGCCTAACCCTGAGCTAGACCCAAAACCCAAACTACTCTCACTAGAGCAGCGTAGGCAGTTAGCTCAGCTGAAGGAGAAGTTTTGTGAGGTGATACAAGATGTGCCAGGTCTGACCTCATTAGTGGAGCATGAGATCAGAACGGGAAATGCACCACCTGTTAGGTTGCCTCCTTACCGATTAGCACACAAGGCTCAAGAGTTTTTAAGGGATGAAATACAAACCCTACTCTCCCAGTCTATCATAGAGCCTTCGAAGAGCCCTTGGGCAGCCCCCATAGTGTTGGTCCCAAAAAAGGATGGAGGTACCCAGATGTGCGTGGACTACCGTAAGCTAAATGCGGTAACCACAGGAGACCCCTATCCCATACCTCATATAGAGGACTTGATAAATGAAATTGGCAAAGCTAACTTCATCACAACATTGGATCTTACCAAAGGCTACCATCAAGTACCTGTAAACAAAAGTAGCCGAGAAAAGACGACGATATCTTGATCAGAAGTGATACCTGGCCAGAACATCTCGACCACTTGGACGAGGTATTCAGAAGACTTCAGAAGGCAGGTTTACATGTAAAGGAATCGAAGTGTGACTTTGCAGTCAATGAATGTGAATATCTGGGGTATATGGTTGGGAATGGACAGCTTAAACCAGTAGAGGGGAAAGTACGAGCAGTCAAGGAATATGCTAGACCTAGTAATAAGAAACAAGTACGTGCTTTCCTGGGTCTCTGCGGGTATTACCGTCGGTTTATACCCTCATTCACTACTATAGCTACCCCCCTGACTAATTTAACCCGTAAAAACAAAGAAAACATTGTTAAATGGTCAGAGGAATGTGAACAAGCCTTTACCCTTTTAAAGGAAGCCCTAGTGAGTAAACCAGTATTAGTAACCACTGACTGGTCTAGTGAGTTATTTTGCAAACTGATGCCTCTGACTCAGGCCTAGGCTACGTGTTAAGCCAAATAGACAGTGATGGGGCCGAGCATCCGGAGGCTTATGGGTCAAAGAAACTGTTACCCAGAGAGACCAAATACTCTGCTATAGAGCGTGAGGCACTAGCCATAGTGCAGGGTATTCACTATTTCAGAACCTATCTGCAGGGTACGAAGTTCACGGTCGAGACGGACCACAACCCACTCACCCGACTTGGACACCTAAGAGACTCGCACGGGAGATTAGCAAGATGGGCTCTGGATCTACAACAGTACGAATTCGCCGTTAAGCATCGAGCCGGAACCGCCAATGCTAATGCGGATGGATTGAGTCGCGACGGGTCGCGAGGAAAGGAAAGGGGAGTGTCAGGGAAATACTCTCACCTGACAGTGGCAGAACCAGCAGGTGGTGTTGACAGCAGAACATCACTATCTGTGGGATTAACAAAGGGAAATATACATGTGAAAGAACAAGCCTCTCATGTGAATGAACAAGCCACTGATGTGAGCAAACAAGCCACAACCACACCACAGACAACTAGCAAGAACACTCACCTGACTGAGGAGCCTGTGGCATGGGGTGACCCAGGTGAAGCTGATTGGTCCAATCCAGAGGTTGGCAAGGAGACCAGTGACCACTGATAGAAAGAGTATAAAAGGAGACTATGGATAAGATAAAAACACGCTATGGCCTATGCCCAAAAGAACTGATACCTGATTGTTGAACTTTAAGAACTGTTGTAAGAACTTTGTTGATAGTGTTGATTGACACGGTGTATGTGTGAGTCTCTATCTGTATTTAATATCTAACATACTTGTTTCAAGTGGGTAGCCAGTATCTCGGGGAGAGATACTGAGTTTGGCTTGGGATAGGATTTCTAGCAGGTGGCTAGGAATAGGTCCCAGGCGTCGGACGAAAGAGTGGATCTGACTGAGCAGTTAAAGTGTCTGTTTCAGCAGAAGGACGACTTTCCGTCACAGTGAGTATCTAGCTCTGCTTGTTTGGAAGCACCAGCAATAGGTGAGTAACTAGCCCTGCGAAGCACCAGCAATAGGTAAGTAACTAGCTCTGCTTGTTTGGAAGCACCAGCAATAGGTGAGTAACTAGTCTGCTTGTTTGGAAGCACCAGCAATAGGTGAGTAAAAACAGAATTTGTTGTGATTTGTTGATGTATGCTCCTCGACATCAGTACCAGAATCATAGTGGTCTCTCAAGGGTATATATTTTCACCCACACAATATGTTTACAATTAACCCGCTGTTGATAGAATCCCTATCATCCCTAACCATTTCAAGTTGGCATTAATAAAGGCTGGGCTGACGACAACTAAAGCCACTAACAAATCCATATGATGTAGTCACTGCCAACTTATGATGCTCCTTTTGAATGCAATTCTAATGCCATGCCAAATCATGTCAAACAGCAATGAACAAAAAGGCGAGGCTGCAAACAAAACACAAGAGAGACAAAACCCACCGTTGACCTGCTGGTTATATACTAGCTAAGGGTACAGCCAAAACTACTATAGTTGAAATGAGTAGTCTTTGAAAATCTGTAATTTATGCCAAGTATAAAAAAATTATTGGAGAACAACACTTACTTGTCAATATCAGGAATGTCACCACTAGCCAAATCTTCAATATCTCTACATTGCTTCCACTAGGATTTTTTGATCCAGAACAATGAACCTGATAACTATGACAAAGACTTTATATTACACTATCACCATCACTTACAGAACAGATCTCTCCCCATCAGCTTGTGATGGTGCTTTAAAATACTTGTAGAGTGATATATTGCAGTGCTATCCCAGGGTCAATTGGCAATTATGACTCCGACAGACTTTTAGTGTTCATTGGAATGACAGTCAATGAAAACTATTAATTTTAGTGGTAGTCATGACCTTGTTAGTATTGAACATACATGAGAGTTATTAGACTGTGTTCCTTGCAAAGTGCTGATTGGTCTGCTTATGAGAGATAACACAATTTATCAAGAACTATTAATGGTAATTTGAAAATCTAGCTTAAATATTGAGTAAGTTAAGTTAGTTGATTATCGATAAAGGTGTTGTCTGAAATAATTATTGTTATTATAGCATCTATAACTTTATTAAATAGGCTGTATAGAACAAAGAGATTATAGCTTATTTCTCTATTGATAAATTTTATATTAGATTTCATCAAATTATTTGTAGAACTTAATACATATTTGACCTGACCTAGGCACAAAATAAATTCCTGGAAAAAAGTGTACACTTGGAATCCATTTATGGATGACCTAAAGTGACCACTCAAGCTTGCAACAAATGGAGTGTTTACTACAATAATTTACAGAAGCCAAATGGTGGAGTATTAAGTTCAATTCCTCTGTCAATTTGCGTGTATGAAATTTTGCGGCAGTCATTGAACACCATAGTGGTCACTTCAAATCCTCCTTAAATGAGAAGTGTCTTCAGATGGAACCTTTCAGTTATTGAGACCTAACTGCTATGATTATGATGGGAAGTCTGACATTAAACATATCAATGGAAAGTTCTTGAAACAGACTATGTATGCAACCAGAGGACAATAAAGTTATGTTACAATGATTACATGAATAATTCTTGGCGTCAACCTCCTTAATGAAGGTTTTCCAGAAACATCACTGAACGAGTGTGAACCTAATCTATTTGATGCATACAAATGTTCTACAACAGCTCAGATGCCCTGCTACAGCTTTTCTAGCACCTCTTCATTTCAAACAGCTCTTGAAGTACTACATAAAGTTGATTAGTTTATGCCAGTTCAGAGAAGATTCTGCAAAATTAACTTCTCAGTTACCTTCTAGACATTTCGGCTAGATGTTCTAGCATTCAGGATTAGTGAAGGAATTTATTACCTTAGACAAACTAGAAAAATGCCATTTTGCAATTGACATCAAACTTCCAACTGGTTACCAACAGGATCCTTAATTAAGTTCCACTCTATTTATTTTGCTAGTAAGTGCTTTAATAAACCAAAAAAGGGAATTTGTGAGTTTCCTAGGTTATTGGTTTGGTTCATAATTATATAGAGCTTAATACAGAAGTGATGCTCATGGATTCATTGAGGTTTCCTATGCAACTACCTTCATGGACTCCTTTTCCTGCATTTTACTGTTATCTATAACTTTTCTCCTGAAGACGGCCACTCAACCACCATAATTATTTACTGGGATTCTCTTATCTTTGCTCTTGAGTGAATAGATGCTCCTGGATTCTTTGTAGTATGTTTTGTTATAGGTTGCTGAATAGCTTTGTTAATTCAGGTGTGTCCTTTCATTCTGGTCTCCAGTTATTCTTGTGTACATATAATCAAGGTACATGTCTTCATGCATAGGTTTTATGAATACTTTTGTATTTAGCCCACCATCTTCCTCTCTGTGTATATATAATGTGGAAAACAAAAAGGGCAATCACCCGTACACTTCAAGCTCCATGATAACTTAATTGGATAGCCTGCTGTTGCTTACTTTTCTTCCCTTCTTCACCATGCAGCACATGTTATTAGCATATCTATCTTGGCTTCAGGGGGACGTTATAAGAGCCAATTCATCTAAGAATCCATGTAAGAATGGCTTATACTACAGATACTGGAAAGTTTATTACCTTTCCCTCTTTCTGCTGATTTTTGGCATAAAATGCACAACCTAATTCCTATTATTATTATTTTTCACGCATCAAAATACTGACCAACTATAGCTAGCTATCCAGAAAACTAAAATATATCCACACTACAAAAATCGTCGCTATTGTCTATGACATCATCAATGCGCAAAGGGGCGTGTTGGTCGCTATAGTATCGTGCGTGTTCTGTGGCGTCTTCTCTTCGTGTGATCTAGACTCGCCTTATCGTAAATACGTTGTACTGTAAGTCTACTAAACTTTAAAGCTACCTGTTGAAATAATTATTATGTTTTGTGGGGCTCCAGCCTGTAGAAATTCTTGACATTCCATAAAGCTAATTTGTACAAAAAGGAGAAAAATCCAATTTTCCATGCTTCCATATTTATCAGAAGCTCGACATTACAATGTGATAGGTTAACATCCAGTTGAGTCACAAGATAATTAACATACACTGCCCAACAAAAGAAAGCTCAGCATTGTGTCGCATGTTTCACAGTATATTCAGACCTTTCACACTCTCACAGACAACCCTGTGATACCCAGGGGGGTGGGGATCAATAAAGTGGTCTTCAGTAGCTTCCAGACAACTAGTTAGCTATATTCATCAAAACTGGATTTACCATTTCATGGATCAGGGAGATAAAAGAAGTTTCTGAATGATGCTCTAGATACCTACTTAGCACATTCATTTTGGGGGGGGGGGGGGGGGGGGGGGGGAGGGGATTAGATGCAGCCTTTTAAGGTTGACTATTGCCTCTCCTGTGGCAAGCACATATTTGGACCAGCTTATTGACTCCACATGAGCAGTCCTGTAAGGAGATCAGATCAAGTAAGTCTTTGTACATTCTCAACAGCTAAACATACCACATTAGTAGCACTAGAATGGGCCTACAAAAAATCGAACATTTCCTGAGAAAGGGTTCCCCAGGACTCACTCATTACACTTTCCCCATCATCATGGACTCGGCTTCATCAAATATTGTTGATGTTCTCCTAGTGAGGTTCACACTAATTGTTTAAGCCAAATGGTGTGGTAACACACATCACAGTGCTTCCCTGCCAGTAGTATGTAGCATTAACCACGGCTACACTAAATCATTAACACCTAACAAAGCTACCTGATTATAATTATGTTCTTAGTAGTCTTGTTTGCTTGCAAGAATAATTCCTGCCACAAGTCCTGCTAGCCATGGGGGACTGCTGCAGGCATGTGCCATGGCAGGGGCTATTGCTGGGGGACTGCTGCAGGCATGTGCATGCATGGCTGGGGCTATTGCTGGGGGACTGCTGCAGGTATCTGTATGCATGGCTGGGGCTATTGCTGTGTTCACTATCCTACCATAGCCATGAGTGACTGATCTATCCAAGTCTGGGGCTATGGCCAGGCTTCACTGCTCTGCCATAGTCATGAGTGACTGCTGCTGTGTGCTAAGCAGGGCTAGGGCTAGGTCTCACTTCCCTACCCATAGCCTTGGGTGTCTGCTACAGAAGTTTGTGTCCAAGGCTAGAGCTGGAGCTATGCTTCACTACCCTAGCATAGCTGTGGGTGAATGATGGAGGTGTGTGTGTCCAATGCTAGGGCTAGCCAGGGCTAGGCTACACTGCACAACCGTAGCTGGGTAACTGCTGCAGATGAAATTCCAAGGATGTGGCTAGGGCTAGGGTTTTCTGCTCTATCATAGCCATAGTGACTGCTGTATCCAAGATTTGGGCTAGTATACTAGGTCTAACTGCCCTACCATAGCCTGGGTGACTACTGTTGGTATGTGTGTGAGTGTGGCCAATGCTTGGACTAGGGTTACTTCGTGAGTGTGTCCAATGCTTGGACTAAAGTTACTTCGTGAGTGTGTCCAATGCTTGGACTAAGGTTACTTCGTGAGTGTGTCGTATGCTTGGACTAAGGTTACTTCGTGAGTGTGGCCAATGCTTGGACTAGGGTTACTTCGTGGGTGTAGCCAATGCTTGGACTAAGGTTACTTCGTGAGTGTGTCCAATGCTTGGACTAGGGTTACTTCATGATTAGCTCAGCAGCTAGCTGCCTGAGTACAGCGGCTCTGTGATGCTTCTAAGTTGTCCCATGCTATCATTATATTTGTACATAATGTTACACATGTTTCAATGAGGCCTGTAGTGGACAGACACAGGTGCGATCAAGTGAGGATTAGCATACATTATGCAAGAGTAAAAACTTGTACAATTACTTTCGCTGACATCAGACACTTGAAAGGACTCACTTTAAATTGGGTGTTTTTTTTTAGTGCCAAACGTTTTAACTGAAATATTTGAGCCTTCATCCTGAAAATGAAGTATCGAAAATAATGCAATCCATCCACATGCTCACCACACTCATGTTAATATCTCTGTTGTGCTGTTGTGCATATAAACTGTTATTCAGATCATTTATGAATCATGTGTGTCAAACGTGTTGCCTACAGGTGTGATGCATTTAATTTTTTTGGAGTCACATATTTCAGCAGTTCAAGTGTTAGCACTAAAAATGCATGGTTGATTTATAAAATGAATCGATGTTTTCAAATATCAAATCTTAGGACAACTACATTTGTAACACAAAATAATGTTAGTCATCTACATAATCTACCACTGTGGAGATTGGCCATGTTGCTATCTGACTGCTAGACACACACACTTCTTGCAGTTTTCCTTGAATTTATAGCAATTGTATATGAATGTAGTATTTCTTGTATGTATATGCAGGATAATGGCTGCTCTTAACCTTAAAATATCTGCTCTTCTTGTTCTTGTCGCTCAATGTGAGTTCATTATCTTATGTACAGTAGACCCAAACCTGTTGGATAAGTGAAATTTCTTGAAATGTGAAGTAGCTAGACATGATTGTGGTCAGGAAATGAGTGCAAAGGAAGCTCATTTAACTAAGAATATATTTTTTAATCAGCTAAAGAGAAAGAGATACACAGAAGAAAGGTTAGACCAATTCTTGATTTCTGTGATAATGAGCACATAAGATTTGCACTAATAGACAAATGCAACATTGTTTTAGTGCTAATGTCATTAGTATTAGTTGACTGCTGCAAAATCAGGTTACCCTGCAATGTAATGTTCAAATTCTGTTGAATTAATTAACCAGGAGCTACTTATAAATATTATTGTATCTAAAATAGTCTTGTGAACAAAGAAATGAGGAGTTACAATTTGCTAACTTTATTTTTGTTCAGATAAAGTGATTGAAGAAAGTTACAAGCACAAAATGGAAGTATTGACTATCTCTTTAACCTGTTAATACATGTGAGTGGCTACTTTCTTAGGCATGGGTTACCAGGCTAAGTAGTTAGACTACTGCACGTGTGCAAATGCCAGTCAACTAGGGGAGGGAATAGATCAATAAGGACACACTTCTTGCTCAGTAAATGTTATCGATACATACTTGAGTTTTTACTTCTATTACACATGGTCTACTCTACAAGAGAGATAATTGTTTGCAAACCTATGGCTTAGGCCTAAACTTACAGGACTGGAAAAGTTTTTTGTGTGCTTGGATAGGGCAGCTTTAAATAAAAAAGATATGTGGAGCAATCCTGAATTACAGTGCAGCTCATTTATTTATCAATAAAGCTATTCAATGAGATTGTGTTAGAGAGATTTCTCATGGCAGTTACTTATGGTAATTATTCACAGCGACTTCTCACTTGCATAAATATGACTTTACTGCTGCGTATGTAGTGAGCATGTTCCTGATATCAGAATCATTATGATGATCCAAGCTTAGTGCCTAGGTTTTCAAAGTTTTGAAATGTTTAATCGGGCCTGCATATTTTTACCTGGACTAAAGCCCCAATGCACTAATGATGCCACTCTTCATAAACCTGTGTCTTATTTTCCAGAAACTCACTGTTTGGTTAAAGGAAAGAGAAGAAGAGACGAGTTCTCCATTGTCATGCATATCATCATGTGCTTTTTCGTAGATGATAATAGATGAACAAATATTTGGCATAAAGGCAGTCAAATTTGTTCTTGATTCTGAAATTCATCACTATTTCTTCTTACTTCTGGCATGGGTTACATAATTTATTCATAGCTAGGAAGATATCTTCATTATACTGTTTTCTGAGATAACGATTTTAATGTATATAACCCAAAATTTCGTGAGCTTAGCCTAATCAATTAGGCTGGATTGTCAACATGCAAACACTGAACATTGAAATCTGACTGAAGGTACCAGATTTTTTTTCTGTTCTCACACCATGTTATTTTGCATGTAAAAATAGTCTGGCATGTGAACTTATTTGAAGGCTGGACTACTGGTAGTCCAAAAATGGGTAACTCTTCGGTTTCCTCCTCCCTCATCTTCAGGCCAAATAAATCTTTATGGGGAAAACCTCAGAGGGTGTAAGACTATAAAGAGAATATGCCAAGTTGATATATTTGATGTGTGTAAATTTAAACGAGGAATCAAAACATTTGTGAAGATTGAGTGATTATGAGTTAACCAAATGCAACAATGTGAGTATAGATGCCAACTTGTCGTTCAAGTGTTATAGCACAAATATTTCATTGATCAGCAATGCATTCAGTATTATGTGGAAGTTTAGACTTCACTAATACTTATTGTGGGTATGGTTGTTATAGATTTGCGCTGAAGTTGAGTGGTTATTGATGTGTGAGCAGAAATGCATGGTTTGGTACACATTTGTATATGTGAATGTATAGGCATAATATATATATATGGTGGCTGCACATAGCATATGTGTGTAATGATAAACACACAAATAGATTAGGTGGCTACACATAGCTATAATTATATATATGATATATAGGTGTTAGGGATTTATGGACAATAGCTGAAGTCTCTTTTGCTTGGCAGGTCATCTAGTATATATATGTGTAGTGCTGCTCGTATCTGTCTTCTATATAGTATTTCAAATGGCAAAAATCCTGTGGTCTTGCTGGGTCATTTTTGACATTCAAAGAGTACATATGGCAGTGCGAAGGTCCACTCTTACTCGATCTTGATGATCATGACGTTTTTGAGTGTGACTTTAGTGCGAGTTGAACCCTTCAAGCATTCTGTCTGTTTTGGGTAGTAAAGGAAAGTTAGGAATCTCTTCATCTTCAGTAACTCTTAAAAAAATTCATAATATGCCCTGCGAGTTTGGCTTTTCAATTCATCAGGATTTCATTGAGAACTCCCTATCCGGTAAATACAGACGTCAAGTCTTCGACAATTGTATGACTGTCAGTTCTCTTCACATGATTTTTTTCGGATAATTTGTTGAACTCCACGAATATTAGAATAGATGTGTGTCCCGACTCAGGACTGGGAAGAGGTACTAACAATTCAAGATTAGAAGCTCCTTGTGTGTTTCCTGTATTTGGCTGCTCTTTGACATTGCTGGTGTTCTCTGCACAGTTCCGCCACATCTTCTCTGATTCCTGGCAAGCAAAGCCTCTGAGTCACCGATGCTGTCTTCTAGCATTACAGGTGCTCGACCATTCGGATTTCGTGTGCTGTCCTCAGTACAGTGGAGTAGTACATTCGTGACAGACTCACTTATTTCATGGCTGAGTCCGAGACCTTTTGGGTTGCTGTCAGGATGAACTCTCCATCTTCCTGCTCAGTTCTCTCTTGAGTTTCTTTGAAAATCTTTCTCCTGATGCTCATTGAGCTTTTCTGTTCCTCTCTTTAGAGAGTGTTTCTCCTAGGTTGCTGATATTGTCTTGTCTCCCACATCTCTCACTGCTGGTTTGCTTCTTTATGGACTTTTCAGGCAGGAATATAATGTCGCCAAAAGCTGGCTTCGACAACTGCTTCCAGATGTCTAATGAAGGATTCGACAATCGCTTGTTCATATAGGTTTTGTGCTTCTCTTGTGGTTGTGCACTCTGCAGCCTACTCGACTGAACACTCCATTGCTGGAAATGTCTTCCAAATACAGTCATAGATTCCTGCGGAGTCTTGTCCATTGTCTTCATCTTCTGCTTGTAATTTTCCATGGTGATATTACTAAATGTTGCCTGAATTTGGACATAGCTATATATATAATGTATGTGAGCAATGATAAGCACACAAATCATTAGGGTGGTTAGACATAGGTGTATATATATGTATGTGTGTAATGATAAGTGCAGACATACATATGGTGTCTACACATAGTTATGTATATAATTATATATATATATTAATGTGTGTACTGTATAAGTATACAAATGGATATGGTGGCTACACATAGCTATAATTATATATGTATGTGTGTAATGAATAAGCATACAATACACATAGCTATATATATGTTGGTGTGTAATGAAAATACACATGTATACAAATATATATGAGTATATATAAGCATACAAATACATATTGTGGCTATATATATATGTATGTGTGTAATGAATAAGCATACAAATACATATGGAGCCACACATAACTATATATAGTGTAATGAATAAGCACACAAATATATATGGCTATATATATGTATGAATAAGTATACAAATACATATGGAGCCACACATAGCTATATATTATAATTATGTATGTTGTGGTGGCATGAGCCAATTACTCAGAAGTCAGTTTCATTTTCCTGCCACCAGAACAGATAGAAGCTATCACTGGCAGGGAACCAAACTAACTGCCACGAATGGGAGCAACATCTGCACCTATAGTATGCTACTAGCATCCTATAAACAAAATTTCAATTGAACCCTTTTGATCACACAGTCTCTCAGCCTTTACTTGGAGCTAACTTCCTCCGGGCATACTCACTCTATTGTTGATATCAAAGGTCAATTGCCTCATAAACCCTAACACTATGTTGATCACCCTATGCAATAACAGCCCATCTCGGCTCCATCGCTTCAGTGGATGATGAGTTTGCCAAGTTGCTGACTAATTTCCTGGATGTCACAACACCATTGTGATCCAACCCATCCCCAAGGCATGGGATAGAAATTTCAATTGACCTACCCATCCGTGCATGTGCACTTCAGCTACAACCAAAGAAGCTGCATCTGACCATGGATGAATTAATGAACAGCTGTGCATTATACGCCATTGCCAGCCAGCCACTCTAAGCGAACACAGAGCACATGTATGACAGGTACTAGAATGCCCAATGCAGAAGCGATTCATCAGTTCAGCCAACAAGAAATATACTTTCTTGGCCATCACATCACCAAAGATAGGTAGCTTCTATTAGTGAGTCTTCTGGAGTAACTGGACTCCAAGAATTTGTCAGCATCATAAATTTCTACCATTATTTTGTGCCAGCACTGGCTAGCATCATGCGTCCACTTCTCTACACTCTTGCTAGGGACCCTAAGGAACTACTTTGGGATGAGAAGAAAACTTCAGCATTTAATCTTGCCAAGGAGGCACTATCTAGTGCTAGCTGCTAACCTTCCTCCATATGGATGCTCCACGGCTATCACTTTGATTCTTGAGGAATATGTGTGGGTGCTGCACTCGAGCAGCTCGACAATGGCTTGTAGCAACCACTGCCTTTCTTCAGCCGGCAGCTCGGACCTGGTCAGAAGAAGTACAGTACTTTTGATCACAAGCTCCTTGCCATGCACCTTGCAATGTGACACTTCCATTACTTCTTGGAGGGGTAGGACTTCACAGTTTTCACAGACTACAACCCACTTCACTTGCATTTGCCATGGTGTGTGATCCCTGGTCAACACGGCAGCAGTGTCATCTCACCTTTGATATTTGAGTAGCTACTCCACTTGCATCAAATACATAGCAGGAAAGAAGAACCTCATCGCTGATGCACTGTTTTGCTTTGCACCCTATAAATTACACAGCCAATGCTGCAGCTCAGAAAAATGACTACGAGTAGGTACTATACCATACAGCAATCAGAGCAGGTATTTCAAGTTGTTCAGTTCGGCCCAACAGAAATCCCTCTCCTCTGCAATGATCCATTGGGCACCAAAGACCTATTGTGCCCACTACGTTACACTGGATGGTTTTATGATACAATTCATGGCCTCTCTCATCTGTCCATCTGAACCCTGAACCCAATAGCTACTGCCTGGTAAATACATTTGGTACGGCAACCATAAACAGGTTAGTAGCTAAGCAAGAACATGCAAACCTTATTCACTGATGTGCCAGGAGCCTGATGCAAAATTTCAATGTGCTACTTTGGCGATTCAACCACTGATATCGACATCATGGTTGGGCACATATTGCTATATCGACCAGTTTACCAGACAACTGGAAGAAATTCTGCTCAATGGTACAGAGAGAGACATGTGCACCATTAGCATTGCTAATTATGGCATGCCTTCATACAGGACTTCAGACAGGAGGTCACAGTTCACATCTAAATTATGACAGCAATTACTAGGACTAAATAACATCACTGCATACTATAGGCAAATGGTATGGTAGAGTGTTTTCACTGACACCTGAAGTCTACCTCAGCATGACTCAATGGTCACAACTGTGGTGGATGTAGTAGCATGGGTTGTATTGAGTATCTGAATTGCATCCAAAGATGACTTGAACTGCTCGTCTGCCGAATTTGAGAAGTGTCTCAAGTCCTACACAAATAATTTTGACAGCCAAACCAGACAGCACTTAAATACACTGCTATAGCCAACATACCTCAATATTGACCAACCTGTTCTGGTAGCAAGCCACGGCACTGAGAATATCCACCATAAACTAAAGCCGTACCAGACACTAATGTTCCTGGGATGGAGGGTGGAGGTGGTTCCTGTGATAACATGAGCCATTTTACTCAAACCATAGAGTCATTAAAGCTCTCTACAGGAATGGGACTCAATCAACACCTACATGAGTGACATCATTGGTGCTGTCTTGACTAGAACACTTTGATGTATGTATGTATACATAGCTAGGCTATGAAAGAAATTCTATCATGTTCCATGTTTTAGTCTTGCTATTTGGTGTTGTGACAACTTTGTTGAAAGCAACTCACTTCAATATGTGTAATATGTAAGCAAAGAAATACCTATGGTGGTTATAATATGTATATATGCAATGATAAGTAAACAAATAGAAAACGTATGTACTCATAGTTATATATATGTATGAATGCAATGAATAAGTGCCTAAGGAAATATTGTCTCTCCACATAGCTATACAATTGTGTAAGTTAAAGAATAATAACAAAACTGAAAAATCTGAGCTAGTAACATGTTCTTGCCTACAATTTTGATATTTAATTCTATATATTACAAAAATCCACCTTCTCCATAATAAAAGGAAGGACTTAGGTTATTGATAACCATGGAAACTATTGGACAAACATATCAACTTACTCCAGTAGACTTGTTTGGACTTTGACTTTTTCTGTGTTTCACAACATCTTCTTCTCGACTGAGAATGAACACAGTGACTAGGAAGGTGATCACATAACTAGTTCCCAAGGTAGATCAGTAGCCATCTAATATAGTACAGTTAACAGACAGAACATGTAACTCAACACCAATTTTCAAACAATCAGGAGGCTACCAGGAGCGGAGCATTTTGTGGTTGTATAGACTTGAGCAACTATAGAATTTCAAGAACATTTTTTGTTTCAGCATTAACATAGAGCCGGAGCAGTTGTTGTTTGTAATTAATAGTTCAAAGTTCACATTGAATGGCTCATCATGGTGCATCTAGCATCTAGTAGTACACACACCACATGGAAATCGCATGCAGATTTTCAAAGACAATTATTTGTCAAGGTATAAATAACTTACTAAGTTCCAAACATAAAAAAATTATATCCACCCAGGATGTGGGATATGGTAATCACCCAAAGGTCACCTAGGCATATTGGTGTGGTCCAACCACAATGCCCACTCAGGACAAGGGTGATGTCATCTACAAGGCAATCTAAGCACATGTGGTGTGGGTACCTACAATGTGCCAGTGTGAAAGAGAGTGTACCCCAAATTCATGGATCCTGTTTTACAAGTGCAGTCAAACTCTCCTTATCCAAGTATTTCCTGTCACATCCAAGCTACAGTGCTACGCCATTGTTTCATAATTTTAGCCATAGAAGTGAAATTTCTACAACATAGAATGCTTCTCCAGAATTTGACTGAACACAAATAAATGATGATCTTCCGTGGCCTACTCCCTTCAGAGCTCACCTTCACAGTTGTAGGAAATCTTCTGTATTGTTGTCATAGACACTCCCAGTACTAATTGAACAATCGGTTTTTGTTGACAAGAAACTAGACTGTACTATTGATAAAAGAAGCACATTTCCATGAGCTCGAGGATTAAGCACATGCTCATGCTGCAATTGCAATGTTGGGATTCCTGTAGATGGGTGTGCTTGAATATGGAGCATATGATTGAGGGGTATTTGTGTGCAGAGTTTGCCAATTATAAATTACTGAACAGCACTATCACCTTTTAGCCCTTTCTCACTCTTGCTATTGCTATAATATCAGCTATACATTTTACATAACTCTCCAGCCAAAGTTAGATTTAGATACAAATGAACGTCATCAATCACTGAACGTTGTTATCTGATTAATAATATGTTGCCATTACATTGTTAGGTCGGACTACTCCTCTGAATGTACAAGTCGATGGTGCTAATTATACTGGGATGGGATTTTGTATTGGAGATAATCTTACATTCACTTGTAAAGTACCATCAAATGCTCATCAGTGGATAGTAGGTGAAATTGAAATAACAATAGGCCGTTCAACTCTAGAACCCAAAGTGGAAGGACCTGAGAGGAGGTTCACGGTATTCCTTGTATACCCCCTCCCAAGTGCATCAATAAGAACCTCTCTCTCTGTTATTGCTTATTCTGGACTCAATGGAGTTAACCTTTCATGTATAGATGCTAATGGAATACTTCTGGAAGAACAAACATTAACTGCATCTGTATTAAGTAAGACAGTTAACCACAATGACTTGTCACTTTACTCTGTTGTCATTATATACACAATTATCTTTTATAAACAAAACTGACTGCTAGTTGGTGAATTTTTATCTCTGATCATATTTTTTTGGTTTCTTACCAATTAGCTGCAATATAGACAATCATAGATATAGCCTTCACATGGAACTTGAGAATTGTGATGAGGAGCACTATACTTATTGGTAGCTAGGTACTGCATCTAACCTTATGTTACATACTAAGCTTTGTTGCTCTTGTTTCAGTACAGGCATAGTACCAGAACTAGATATATTGAAGGGGCCACTTAATTAAGAATATACTTGTTTTGATAGTGTATTGGATAGCCACATGCTTAAATAACTAGTTGAATAGGGCTTTAGATTCTGTAGCTTATTGGTATAAGCTTCATACACTAACACTGAAAGTAGTAACTACTGTCTCTAGGCAGATATTAAATAGATAACTAATACAACATTTTTAAACAATATTTTGAAAAAAGCTTTGATAATTTCCTAGGTTATATTCAAAGAGTTAAGGCTAATTAACTCTCTAAATGCCCTAGCTGTAACCTAGATGATTACCTCAAACTCCAATATTGCTTTCATAACAAAATAATTTGTAAAATGATAGTTACCAGCTATGAAAGTAGGTCATTCTGTGTTATATCATTAGTTATCAATCCAAGATATATAAGTGAGCCTAAGATGAAATTCTGGGAAGAGTTCCCAGTAAGTAAGTTAGTTATAAAGCTAGTATAGATGCTTATATAACCTAATTACTAGACCTAAAGTCCTCATCTATCTAGTAGACGCTTTAGTGAAACAAAAGTTAATCATCTACCCTTGAGAGTTCCCTTTGATATATAACTACTACCTAAATCTTAGAATATATAACTCTTTTCTAGTAGTTATAGGCATTCAGCAACAGAGCTAAATAGCTATAATTATCTATTTAATATAAATGGGAACTCGCAAGACTAGGTAAATAACTTTTATTCTAGTGCTTTGTTTCTACACTTGAAAGTACCGTTTTATGCATATCTAGCTCAGTAGCTGCAATCCCATATTAGAACAAGAAAAAACAAAGCTTATAACACACCAGCACAAGGTTAGCTTCTCTACTTCACCAGCATATTGCACAGCCAGCTAGTATTAGTCTAGACTTGGCCCACTTCACAAGACAACAGATGAAAACTGACTGGTAAATAAATAAATATGTACAGAACATCATGAGTGACTTAGCTTAACCAGGTTACCTATCTGTATGGCGCTCTTTCAAATTAGTGCTGTTTTGTGTTTTTGTATAAAAGCTATAGTTACCTAAAAGTAGGTGTGGTCATATAACTTCTATTGGTGTAGTCTTTCTCTTAAGGAGGAAGGTCACTGATGAAAATTTAACTTTTAGCAACTAGTTTAGTAGGATCATCCTCCAATCAGAAGTTTGCACCTGAACTGCAGCATTAGCTGTTTAACTTCAAATCAGAACCTCGAAAGGCCTAAGGCCTACTCAGACTTGTGGCATGTGTCTGTTAATTATATAGGGTGGAGGTCAATGCCTGGAAACTGAATGGTAAATCAGCTAGAAAGTGGTGCATAGCTAAATGCTAAATATAGCAATTAGTGATTTTACTGCAAGATATAACTATACTTGCGATAGTTTTCTATCTGGTTAGTTAGTAGTTATGTTGATGCAAACATTCTCAACTGCATAATGTATAATCTAGCTGGATTGCTGTAGCTAGCTGTTGTCCATTGATGTGGATTGAAGTTTGAGATTGCTTCTATATTATTGTAACCATTGTTAACCCATGCACAATGCGACAATAGTCAACGATATGATACAATTTGTGAACCTGCATTTAGACCATTAGCAGAGAATATGCTGAAATTTGAATTAGATTGTGGAGATTGTAATGACTATGTCTTATTAATACAGGCTTTAATATCTTTACATAAAATAAGAAACGTTGTCTGTTAGTTTGTTCCCATTTTTTTCTGGCCTGCTGCAATATCAAGCAAGGACCCAAACTTGGACAATAGGAGAACTCGACCCTACGGAGCCATTGATGGCTTCATATTTGGTATGAGAATTAGTTTAACACTCCTACTTCCACAGGGCTATAATTATCATGCCCTGGACCACTACCACCGGTATATAATATCTAGAGACCCCATAGAAAACTAGTGGCTAATTGTTGAAGTTTCTATCAGTCGACTTCGTTTTCAGTGCAGCTGCTATAACTAGAGAAATGGTTTGTAGAAATAGCTTCCTCGTGTTGCTTGAGATTCAAGAGGACATAGAGTAAACTCTGCTCGTTTAGTGCATCGCATCTTACCCCAACCTACACAAAAACTGGCTCTTAATGGGAATAGGCACTTACTAAATAATCATGCGCACTCATTAGAAAATTCTTACATTCCTAGGGTGCTAATTTATCGAGACAGACTAAGAAATACCAGTCTCTGACTGCAGGTAATGATGGAGTAGGTCTTTCGAGGCGAATTAAGAAGGAACTAGCAATGGCCTTTGAAACATTTCTTCGGAAACAGGTTTGCTACCAAATATTTCGGACAAACTTCATGAAAAAGCTCCTTTTAGCCAATGATTATGACAATTGTTGTGACAATTTGGTGTTGGCATGCAAGCCAAAAGTATAATCACTTGGTGTGTCTTAATATTTTTTTAAGTTCATATTCCACGGATGAGTTACCTGTGCTTGACTGGGATTGAGCAACTATAGATGATTGTAACTAATAATAGACGTGCTCATAGTAATAAAATTCTTGCCTAAATATTTGTTGAAATTCATCACCTAGGTGCTGCAGCTAATATGTATTGGCATTTTTTTAATGACATCGATTACAGCACTTGCTAGCAAAATAATATAAGAACCCTTAACATAGACTGTTTGCAATGACAACAAAATGAGTTTGACTTTATGTGAGCTAGGCTTAACAACCAGAGTCAATCATTTTGACCTTATTTGGGAAAAACAACCATCTAGAGAATTAAAAAAAGAGATATGATATAATAATTATGTAATCTTCATTTTTAAACTATAAATCCTGCAAGTTCTAGACTGACCAGTATTAGAGCATTTAAGATATACATGTTTGTTTCACACACACACATAACCACTACATCATGTAATTCTGATAAATATACACATTGTTGAAGATTCAATCTCCATAAACTAAACTAGGCACCTTATTAGGCCTTATATTTCACTTCAAAAAAAGCTGTGTGGAAGTTCTTCGATCTATTCTGCCTTAGCTAAGTTAGTGCCAGTATTTGGTATTTTCTATTTGCAGACAAAAGACAAAGAAGGATAGCAAAACAACAGCTACATCTACAGAAAAACAGCTGTTCTCCTTGCCCTCTGTACTGTGTGGCAGCCATAGATCTGAGAGCAGAAAAAGACTAGCCTCACTGTTAGGACCATTAGTTAAATACTTCTGTGTTTATAAACAGCACAGTTGTTGAGAAGAAGAATTCTTCTGGTGGTTGCAGCCAGGAAAAAATATGAAAAAATATATATAGCATACACATTTTGGATCTGTGTAGGAATAAAATTTGAACCTTGGTATGGTCAATTTTGCAAATTTGATCAGATATTTCCAAAGTTTGCAGAGCTAGTATTCGATAACATTTAGACTTACTTATTTGGAAAAGGCTAGACCATCCCCTCAAATATAGATATATATGATTTGTGGTTAACTATAACTTTCTAACAGTCCGAGCATGAGCATTCCATTCAGAAAATATTTAGCTGTTGAACAAAGTTGTGTAACTAGACTACTTTGGACTCAAGCAAACTTAGTCAAATAGCAAGGACGTATCTATGTACTTCCTTCTTTGGCTAAAACTGTAAAGCAGCTGGAGTTACTGCTGTGGATAATAGCTATTACCTTCTCACAAGTGCTCCAGCAATGTATTGAAAGATAATTATATATAGTAGGTGGCTAATCCAGGTTTTGTGTTTCTAATATCATAGCTATAGAGACATCAAGCAACAAACTTTATCTAGATATATCACAGGTTATCAAGGGTAACTATTGAAAACAGTGTGGTGATAAAGATATATATTTTGCTTGCTGCTTTGGCATTAATCGAGGTGTTTACCTAAAAATATCAGTTCAAACCTTTGTTGTATAACTGTACCAGCCATCTTCAAGGTTTGAGATGCATTGGATGCTGCATCCTTCATAGGAGCATAAAAAGTATTTATATAAACAGGGATCATCATGAATCATGTGCACCTCATGTGACCCTCTTGGATGCATTGCCTACTTCATATAAACTCTTTTATTTCTGTTTATTTTCATTTCCATTAAGAAGTCTAAAGTATGATGGTTGAAATTTTGGTGGAGTAATAAATTAAGACAAAGGATGAAGTCAACGATTTAGCAGGCAAGTATCTGAGTGAGTATAGTGCAGCACCATGCCATTATTTTGGCTTAAATATGATAGTTTTTACAACATATAGATGAAACAAATAGCTATGTAACATACTTTTATGACACATTTTAACATCTTGATGTATAAACCAAGTATTCAACTTATTTATCTCATGTTCCAGGTATTCCGCCTGCTCTAACTATAAGTTCTATTGCAAATTATGATTTCCAGTCATTCAATGTAACAATATCCACTGTTGGACCTTCTGCTAGGTGTGTAGTAGAATATTTCCTCGATATTACCGAAAATGAACAGACAACGACAACAATGATTATCACCTCTATTGGAAGTTTTAGTGTTAGAGGTTTAAATCTCTGCAAAAATACATACAATTTCACAGCTGTTGCAATGACATCGGAGAGCGATAGCAGCAGTAGTGTACCTGTCATAGGGCATGTTGACTTCTCAGGTATGTAAATTATATGTGTTTTATGGCATTTTCAAAGAAATATGGTTGCAAGTACACTATAAATGCTGGTTTTTCGGCTGGTATATGTATTGATAATTTTCATGCCAATAACATTAGCCCTCAACACCACATTATTATCACCTTGGTTAGTCTGTCCCCCTGAAAAATTTATTTTGATCAAAAAAGGTTGAGTTAGTTTGTTCTAGACTCTCTTTTCTCATAAGGTTATCGGTGATATTCTATTTTTTTTCTGTTCATCATCTAAAGGTCTCTGGAAGGTCCAGAGGATAGAAATCCAAGAAAATAACAGCCTCTATTTTCACGGTGATAAATAAATTTCACACACTTTCTTTGTTTCATGGCCATTGGAAATCTTCGATGCTCTTTAGTTTATTATAGAAGGCTTCATCTATGATTATGAAGCACTATTGATGTTTGTACCAACCAGTTCGTAAGTATCGAGAAGCATAGGCTCTACATTTGATTGCATTCCTATACTGGATAACTAAACAAAGTCTTGAGTCTCTCCAGTTCCCACTTGTTAGTAAGCTGTAATGGATGTGGTTTAGAGATTAAAACAATGCACAAAAGCTGCTACAGCCTAGTAATAAATAAAACTTCATGTGAGCATCTAGTGAAGCCAACAAACTTATAATATTTTACAATCACTTTCTCCATATATTTACTCACTAGACATTTTTGGCCAGATACTCTAGCCAAAATGTTGAGTGAGTTTGTTTATTACCAAGTGATTGCATCAACCATGTCAACTCGGAGTTCATTGAGAGTTAGGGCCATTGTTACCTACATGCATAACACGATTTCATGACACCTATATTGAAAAGTGTTAAGCACCTTTGTGTAAAGTGCATAATTAAATAATGGTTTAATATAATATCCACTCACTCAAACAGGATGTGGGATAAGGCAAGCATAACAGGTAGCCACATGCATGATGCATAGAGCATGATGTCTATAGTCTTCAAAATTTGTCTTATACTTGTGTGAAGGTACCGATAGTAAATATCCTCAGACTAGTGTTTTTTGAGGAGATAAAATTTTGGGGTATATCCCCCTTTATCAGTCCTTACAAATAATTGGATGGCACAATATTTACATCTTTACAAATACTATATAGCTCCTTGAGAAAAACAAACACTCTATGATATATTTGATGACTTGAAGCCAACTGTCCAGAGTGCTCTGTCAGAATTCGTGAAGTTTGGGAGGACATGAATTCTTATGCTTAGAGAAGCTGCACGTATAAACGACGACCATAACATAACAATTTAACCTGCCATAGTTTAGGTCCATATCTCATTCTAAAGCATGGTAAATTATTTTTGTCACGATTTGGTATAATATATTCAAAGATCTTCACCGTCTAGTCCAAGTTAAGATCAGTTTTACCTCTCCCACCCACATCAAACAAGGTGGCCATTTGGAATTAATTGCACATTACATGTTAATTATAATATTTTTATTAAGGTTTAATGAATTAGTATTTGTGACACTCGACACTTATTTGCTTATAAACACATAGAGAGATGAATTGTAGAAGCATTAGCTGAGCATAATCAACCTCCTAGTTGTTGGATGATGCCAATCACTAGTAATGAATGCAAGAAAAAGTCAACGATTATGATTTTTGATGTGGCTAAATCATGCTAGATAGAGCTATAATTATGGCTTACACATGATAGAAAGGAATTTTGTTTTGAGACTACATGTCTCAAACAGCAGGATATGACCAAGTTATTTCTGCTGATTTGAGTTGATTAATGGTTTTAACTCCAAACTTATTATCTGTTGATTTGGTAGTATTGATAACATACCAAACTAATATTAGGAAAAGTATGTTTTATTTAAGTTTTTTCTAAAAATAATTAACTCTTTTGACAGTTTGCACACAAATAATTATTGCATTGCTGTGGTTAGTTGAAAATTGAAAAAATGTAGCTTAAGATCCTACGGCATATTCGAGAGGACATCTGCAAGTGTAAGCATTTCTAAGGCCCAAAAGCAACTCTACAGTATTCAGCACTATGAATGTTTCCCATAGAAACAGTTGAGGAAAATATATTGCTAGCTAGTTAACAAGATCAATATGCTTCTAAGCTTTGGCTTCTTACCTTAGTATTGAAGTGGTAGTTTATCCATTGGATGGTCAGACAGAACAACAATTCCAGGGCCAATTCCAAGTTTTTCCCCCACAAAATAGTATTGTATATGATGCAATGCTGATCAGGGTTACACCCTTTCTTTGTTAGCAAAATTTCTAATTAATAACAGGCTGTCTGTTGTGACCAACTGAGGGACTGGTGAAAAAGTTCTCACGTGTCTCGTTCTATGAAACAAAGCCACCATGGAAGGGAGCTGTTGGGGTATAGATAGCTAACTGATCGAACTAACTGTCTTAAAACTTGGCTGTGAACTGCCCCAAACCTAAACGACACCCAGAAAGGGAGTCCCAAGTTACTTTGTCTTTCGTGACAAGTCATGTCATAAGGTAGCTATTGTCATTGTCACGTAAAATTAATAATAATAAGGTAATAGTATATTATGCCAGACCTCAAAAATTCAGCTAGAGCATATTCCATACGATATCCGACATTCTAAGCAATTCTACACCTCAAAAGTATTTCTATAGCCTTTAGCACTAAGTAAGGTTGCCATAGAAACAGTTTATCTAGTGTTGATGTGGTGTCTTTTTTAATCAGCAAAATGCCTGTGGGCAACTTAGTGCATAATTTATTAGGATTACACACATTCTTCTGTCAGCAAAATTATAATCTAGTGTCCAGATGAGAGTGGTAACCAAAACAATCATCTTGTTGGATTCTGCTCTTCTAAGAAGCGGAGCTATCACAGAAAGTAAGTGATCTAGCTTTTCAATGTTAGGTATTAAACTAAAAATTAGGCTATCAACTGCACCACAATTTCTCTAGATTATAATCCAAAGTAGTTACTTTATTCTTCGTGGCCATGAGCTAGGTAGTCTAATAGATTGCTAGCTGTTAGTTTTGCTAGAGCTATTGAAGCTAAATCATTTTATCTAAATTATGTCAACTGAGAGTTCGTTGATAGCAATAGTAGGTATGAAGAACAACTGCTATTATGATAATTTTCATCCTGTCTTCAAATGCAGGTGGATATGCTCTTAAGAAAATTGCAAAAGCCTGTTTTTCAATTAGTTAATGTTCTATATAAATCTGAAATGGGTCTGAAATGGGGAACAAATCTGATGATTGAATTGGATGAGTAGGAGCTGGAAATATGTGTAGGGGAGTGGCTTGACAACTGCAATGGGAGGAGAAGCTGAAAACTGTTTGAGGAGAGGTAGTTTATTCTTTGGAAGGTTAACGAAGCTCCACTGCCTCTGGGCTACTGGTAGACATAACTATCAAGTGAAACATCAGCTGCACTTGTGTTCCTCATCCCTCGTCCGGATAGCCCCAGAAGTTATTGCCAGAGTCATCCATTTGGGAGTCTGTCCAAGTGCTCCAGAAGAAATCTGGTTTAGATGGTAACTACTGAAAACAATTCCATGCCTTATTTCATAGTAAAAAGGTGTATGAAGAGGAGAAATGCCATTGCATATATAAAAACAGCATAAATGCATTACCACCAAATAACGGGGAGTTAGCGTGGATTGTCGAATGCATTATACCATCAAAAATGTGTGAAAAACACTAAAGTCTGTGTCATATCACATTAAAAGTCCTGTTAGTGAAATGATTAGCAACCTGTGCTTTTCATATAGAAGATAGCTAGTAAAAATAGGCATCACCATGAAATGCTTAGTCATTTTACATGCATGCACACAGGAATATTGGCCATGATTAATAGAGTAAATTTAGACAATTTCAGGTTAGTCTCTCAATATTAGTGTTTGATATTTGGAATGGATCTACAACTAATATAATGTCACACAATACTGTGATTACGGGAAGGTATATATTGCTGAAATTAAGAGACTTGTTACGGTTTACATATTTATACCTCACATTAAAAAATGGTTGTTGCTAAGGACACACCTTCTCACACATGTTGATCTAACATCCTTATTTTGAAGGATGTTAATTATCTATGGCAGTATTTATGTAGATCTTGCTTCATGCCACATTCACAGCCAGAAACTGCTTTATCTGGTGAGTGAGATCAAAGCTCTATCAAAGCTTATACTTCCTTGTTTTAGTACTAGTGCTCCACTTGCTCCAACTACAATTGCTACTGCTGGTAATAATTAACATTGACCCTGACCACTACTGAGCCTTCTGTTCGGTGTTTCCTACAATATTCCCTCACTAATAAGGAGAATAGAGAGACAATGTCAACAGATACTATCAGATCTAATGAAAGTGGCAGTGTTGGTGGCTTGAATGTATGCAAGAACACATACAGTTTCATAGCTGTTGCAATGATGAAGGAGGTGAATAAAAGCAGGAGTATAATTTTTCTGTTAGTTGCAAATTTGTAAGGTTCATGTGAGCATCGAGATTTATGTTTTGACCTAATTATGCTCTCCTAATGAACTCTCACTTGACATAATAACATTATAATAACTTTCTCTATGATCAACTTCAAATTGTGCTCTCTCAACATTTCGACTGGATGCTCTAGCCTTCATCAGGAATAATGAGATGCTTAAGGCTCGTGTGAGCCTGCTTATACTGGTAGATAGCTAGTCACAACATGCCAGTACATGTGCCCACCACATGCAATGGATGTAACAATAATAATAATAATAATAAATATTAAAAAAATACAAAATATAAAATAATAACAAACAAACAAACAAAGAAATTAAACAAACAAACAAACAAACAAATAAATTTAAAAAACCATGTAAATAAACAAACAAACAAATAAATTCAAATAAATACACGAACAAACAAAAAAACAAAGTCACTAAGTAAGTAAGTAAGTAAATAAGTAAATAAACAAACAAACAAACAAACAAAGTAAGTAAGTAAGTAAACAAACAAAAACAAAACGAACGAACAAACGAAGGAATGAACAAACAAACGAACTAATGAATAAACGAACAAATAAACAAACAAACAAATAAACAAACAAACAGACAGACAAACAGAAAACAAACAAATAATAACAACAATAATAAATAAATAAATAAATATGCAAATACAATAATAATAAGTCATAATAACAACAACTACAAATAATAAATTAAATTAATATTAAATAAATAAATAAATACAAAAAATAATAATAAATTAAAAAAAATTATAAATAAAATAATAAAATAATAATTTTTATACTGTTACGCATAATAATGATAAACAGGCAATATCAGAATCCATTCACACCCAATTAAGTCATGCGAATTATAAAAATAATAATGATGATAATTTTTTTGGTTAAAAGTAGGTTTCCTGCGCACCCGAGATGTTCCAAGCACAGCAGCAGTGCTTCCACACTGTATTGCTACCGAACATTGGATAATAATAATAATAATCCTTATTTATCTATTTATTTAATATTTGTTTGTATATTATAATTATTGTTATTTTATTGTTATTATTGAAGAATTATTCAATTTTTTTTGGTTTGTTTCTTTGTTTATTATTTATTATTATTTATTTATTTTTTGTTTGTTAATTGATTGATTGATTGATTCATTGATAGATTGGATTGATTGAGTGATTGTTTGTTTGATTGATTGATTGATTGATTGAGTGATTGTTTGTTTGTTTGATTGATTGATTGATTGATTGATTGATTGATTGATTGATTTTTTTTAAATTATTATTATTATTATTATTATTATTTTGGTTTTTTAATTTTTTTAATTTTTTTTTATTAATTAATTAATTTAATTTTTACATCAAGTGCACATGCTGGGCACATGTACTGGCATATGGTGGATAGCTAGTTACCGGTATAGAGCAAGCTCACATGAGCCTTAGCATTTCATTATTCCTGATGAAGGCTAGAGCATCTAGTGGAAATGTCAGGGTATGTTGCTTTACCATTGATGCAAAATGCACATGATTCCTAACAAATGCATAGTTTGCTATATACATGTGTATAGAAACAAATGATTTAGGCATTTTATGTGCATAGTCTTGAGAGTTGAGAACCAATGATCAGGTAGTTCCAACCCCTTTTCCATGTGGAACTGCTGATTACTATGTGTAAATTGGATTTGCAGCCCCCTCGGTGACAAGTATTTCCTTCCAATAAATCGAAATTCAGGCCCATAGGAAGTGAATATAAACATGAATGGCTAACAACATCATGCCATTATATCTCCCTTACCCACATCAATAAAGTCTGCACTTATATCCTCTTTAATGATAATGATACGATAAGTGTCACAATAAAGTATCAAACGGATGGAAGATTATTGCCTCAGGCCACATTGTGACTTCCAAGATTCTTCCCTATTAATACTTTATTAGATGACATATTATTATGTGAAAGTGACTTATTAAATAAAAATTACCAAAATAATAATAGAAAATATATATTGACCTGAACTTTTGCAAACATGCAAACGCATTAAGAAATGCTTCAGACATATAAAACAAAATGCTTGGAAATATATTTTTTTACGAAAATACTCGAGGATAATAGTATCTCCATGTCTGCAGGGAAGTTCAGGAATCTCATATTATATTGACTGAAGAATGCCGCAAGCCTTAACTATATACACTGCATGAACAAAAATGATATGATTATACTGAAGTTTTGCATTGATCCACATGTGATATGTCTAGTCCTACATATATACACATGTAAAATATTCTATTCTCATTATGATAAAGAGCTATTCAGTTAATGCATCTTCTATGGCCATTAATTGACCCATACACCTCAAACTTAAGGTTCAGTACTTCAATTAACATGAGTGTTGCAACTAACTGATAGCATGGTTTAACCTTCAAGAATATGCCTGCCCATTTACATCTGTCTGATAAAAAAATTCTATTCAGATGCCCTAAAGCAATCAGATAAGTCCTGTATCATGTGAATTTCATCACCAGAAACAATAAGTTGATTCATATAAAATTATAATCAATGAAACATTGGTTTAAAAATACTACGAGCAGAAAGAGGGTGCAGCAATGGGTTCTCATGTATCTGAAGTGGTAGCCAACATTTATATGGAATTGTTTGAGGAATTGGCACTTACAACTGCCAAGGTTTTGGAAGAGATATGCAGATGATACCTTCTGCATTGTGGATAAGGGAAGGAGCAGGAGTTGTTGGACCATCTGAACAACATCATGCCATCCATAAAGTTTACCATAGAACTTGAATGGATGGATCATTGCCTTTTCTGGATTGCCACCTACACAGGAAAGAAGATGGAAGGTTAACTGCAACCACTTACAGAAAACTCATGCACACCAACTGGTACCTTGATTATAGATCACATCACCCTATCCATGTCAGAAAGGTAGTGGTGAAGAGCTTGTAAGATCGAGCCAGGAGAGTAGTAGGTGAGAAGGAGGACCTTTAGGTTGGACGAACATCATTTGAATAAGGTCTTTATGGATGCAACCCTTCATCAAACTTTCGTCTACAGATAGATCTAAATGCAGAAATGAAGATAAGTACACCAATACCGGTAATGAGGGATTAAAAAGAAGGATCCTATGGTAGTGATTCCTTATGCAGCAGGGATGAGTGAAGACATCTGGAGGGTCTGCAGGAAGTTCAACATGAAAGTTGTTTTCAGATAGGGAAGAAGTCTGATGACACAACTGAGCAGATTGAAGCAGTTAATATGCTCTCTGACTCATGTATTGTATATCGCATCCTTTGTAGCTGTGGGAAATACTACATGGGGGAGACCATCTGAAGACTGGAGAACAGAGTGGAAGAACATCAAGATGCCTGTAGAAAGTGTGCTAATGAGAAGTCTGCAATTGCTGAACATGCACGGGATAATGGACATCCTATTTTGTGGGAGGAAGCCACCATCTTGGACCAGGCCAGAAGACAGAATGAACTGTAGTAAAGGAGGCATTGCACATCAGCCTAGCACCCAAGTGTGTGAGTGGTTCAATCGAGACTGTGGAATGGACTTACCTGGCTGCTGTGGAGCAATTCTCAAGAGCCTGAACTTGAAGCCATGACCACCATAATTATAACTTATTTTTTATTTATATATTTAAAGATTTGTTTTTTTCTTTCTTGTTTTTTATTTTTTTATTTTATTATTGTTTGTTTGTTATTTGTTTTTTTAATTTATTTATCTATCTATCATAACTATCTAAACTATCTATCTATATTATTTATCTATCTACCCACCTACCCACCCACCCACCCATCCACCCACCCATCCACCCACTATAATTATTAATTGTTCTTGTTGTTGTTTTTGTTGTTGTTATTAGAATTATAATTATATTTGACATTCACATGCTGTACATGTGTGCTGAGGTGTAGTTTTGTAGCACGTTGTGAATAGCAGGCTCACATGAGTCTTAGCATCTCATTATTCCTGATGCAGGCTAGAGCATGTAGTCAAAACATTTAGAGAATACAGTTTTCCAAGTTGATTATTGAGAAGGTTATTGTAATGACTATGTCAACAGAGAGTTCATTGAGAGTTTGAAATTCATTTTCAAGATTTTTATTCCTAGTTTTCCCGAACATAACTTGCATATTATAGTCCCTTAGACCGCTTTAGCTGTTATTGTTAAAAATACCCCAGACGCCGTGGCTGTTTCCTCCCCAATAACGCCGTTTTTTAATTAATCAAAAAACCACCGATTTTTAATCAACGCCATTTTTTGTCGGTCGGCTGATTTATCACCAGATCTAGGCAGGATGCAAGGCGATCATTACCATTTACGGAACTCGAAGCCCTAAAGAAGTAAAGCTTCTCCAAAGTAAGTTGAGTACTTTGATATTAGTTATTGGGTCAGTTTAGCTTGTGTATAGGCTTCTGCCAACTAGCTAGCTAGCAATGGAGAATTAGCGCTATCTCTGGGATGAACTAAAGGTTCCTAGTTACAGATACTGTGTAGTGTAGATAGCTATGCTAAGCTAGACACGCTAATTATAGGCTTCTGCCAACTAGCTAGATAGCTATGGAGTATTAGCGCTATCTCTGGGATGAACTAAAGGTTCCTAGTTACAGATGCTGTGTAGTGTAGATAGCTAAGCTAGACACAATAAGCGCTAGCTCCTTCTAGTATTTAGAACTGTTGTACAGAGATACAAACACTAGCTTGTCTATAGGCTTCTGGCATCTAGCTATGGAATATTAGCCTCTGAGATAAACAAAGGGTTCCTAGCTACAGCTGCTGTGTAGTGTAGATAGCTATGCTAAGCTAGACACGCTAATTATAGGCTTCTGCCCAACTAGCTAGACAGCTATGGAGTATTAGCGCTATCTCTGGGATGAACTAAAGGTTCCTAGTTACAGATGCTGTGTAGTGTAGATAGCTAAGCTAGACACAATAAGCGCTGGCCATATGTTAGCTCCTTCTAGTATTTAGAACTGTTGTACAGAGATAGAAACACGAGCTTGTCTATAGGTTTCTGGCATCTAGCTAGCTAGCTATGGAATATTAGCGCTATCTCTGAGATAAACAAAGGGTTCCTAGCTACAGCTGCTGTGTAGTGTAGATAGCTACGCTAAGCTAGATACGCTAAGCTAGATACACTAAGGGCTGGCTGTATGTTAGCTCCTCTGGTCTGTTTTACGTAGAGAGAAACACTAAGCGCTGGCATTTTCTTATCTCCTACTGATATTTTGTGCTCTAGCACTGCTAAATACCAGCAGGAGCTATATAGGAAAATGCCAGATCATAGTTTAGCTCATGAACTAACCTATCATTATTGTATACTTTGTGGATATCATTATAGTGATGAAGATATAGTCTGATTAGACTGCTGGAGCTGGAAGAGGTCTGGCTGACAGTTGCACTGCTGGAACTGGAAGAGATACTGCTAGCGGCACTACAAACCCTAACACAACCAACACCACCCTCCACCAACACCACCACTATCAACACCACCATCCACAGCACCAATAGCATCATCGTCACTACCACTATAACCTTCTTCATCATATCCATCAAAATCTTCATCACTGTCTTCAGCATCTAATAATCTTATAACATCATCTCTATTAGCTATATCTGTCCATCATTTGTAACTTACTTCAGGGTACTTGCCTACTTCAAAGAATATCTAAAAACAAAACACAACAGCCAACTAGCTGTCTGTATCCTATGTCAAAAGAAGAATAACAGATCTCTCAGATCAACTACAGCTGTAAGAATAAGCAGCTGCGCAATAAACCAATAAACGCTAATCTAAATCAATTACAACGCTCTTCAATGTACTTGCCTACTTAAAAAAATGTTTTTAAAAAACATACAACAGCCAGCTAGCTATCGGTATACTTTCTCAAAAGAACAAGAACAGATCTCTCAGATAAAATACAAAGTGCAGCTGTAAGAATAAGCAGCTACGCAACAAACGCTAATAAAAATTTACATATTTAGGAGCGTGTATATACGCCACCGGCGTGTGAGAGTAGATTTCAATTGGCGTGTATAGACGCCACCGGCGGTCTTAAGAGACTACAGAATAAAATCACGTGCACTTTAGCGATAACATGATATAGAGTAGTATCTGCTCTGGTAGGTTAGTTCTGAATTTCTCCTGTGCAACTTTTTCCAAGTTCTTGAAAGAGTCTGCAGCTAGTTGGGCTCTCTAAATATTGTGTGATATGTTCAGAGTACAATAATAAGTGTGATCTCTCAGATAGATGGTCATGAAACAAGAGTTTCCGCATTTAGATAAACAGTTAGTGATCCTTTACCATAAAAAGTCTTGTGCATACAGATATAAGATTGTTGTAAAGGGTCAACTTTGTGTGCTCTCTAAATGGATACACACTTGTTTCCTTTCTTTATAGGTCAAATATATTTGGGTATTTTGTTCTTGCATAGTTTGTTCTCACATTTATGATTTCGCACTCTGGATTCAAATACCTGACCGAATTTATCGGTTCGGTGCCACTGATACCTGGTTTGATACCTGGTTAACTATAGTAGGAATCAAATTGCTCTTAGTAAAATAGCAAGCAAAAACAATTCTCAGAAGGAGTGAACTCTGAACTCATGATGGTGACCACAATCATACTACCAAATATGTGCATGCTGGGAAGGTGATATAATAACACATGAACAAGGTGATACATTCAAATAGGTATTACATTGTTTACACCACTATTGTGCTCAGGCTATCAGAAATAAGACCTTCTCCAATACCATGAAGTTTTGAGGTTAGAATGTAAAAAACCGGGCATCATGCTGTGCACTTGAGCTAAATAATTCTTTTCCCACCAGTGCACTGCAAAGCTATCGGAACCCAAAATTTGTAATTGTTGGTCTGCTCCAACCAACATGCAGGTTCTGAATATAAGGGTTATAGCCCCCTTTAAATGGTTACTAGCTTTATTACAACTTGAATGCGGAGATAACAATAATTATGCTTATTTGTAACTCATATTAATGAATCATAAGTTTTGTAGCTATGTAGCAATACAGCTTCTGATATTGTAATTTAGGTATATATCATTTCTAGAAGGAATGTTAGTTTTACTGTGGAAAATATTTATGAACTGTTTTTTTTAATATAGCTGTTTCAGAATTTTCTGGTGTCACAGTTGATAATGGCGTGGTGCAGTGGACTATCTCTAGCATTCTTCCAGCAGAATGCTATGGCAAATATTTTTTGCGACTCTTTCAATGCAAGATTCAAGACTTTGCAATTCTCCCTTTACTAAATCTCAACGATGATGTTGTTAAGACACTTTTTTCTAGTAAGCTAGTTAATTTTACAATATATTTTTAATTAAGGTCTATTTCTCTAGGTGCATTTACTGGTACATCACCAACTGGTAGGGCAGCAGTATATTCTGCAAGCTATGAGAGTGTGGATATTAGTGATTGTGTCAGACCAATATTCCAAACTTTCATCTCTCCTGCAAACATATCCGGCCATCTCAAATTGTCTTCTACCAGCACTAAAGCTTCCACTTCTCTCTGCAATATCTCATTAGTATCTGAGAGTATGACATCAACTAATTCTCAGATATCTAGTTGTAATGAGAAAAGTGAGTTTAGAGGGTATTATAAGGAGGTGGTACTATTTTTTTATTCACATGTTGTGAAATATAAGGACATAGTTATATATAATTATAAAGACTAAATGCTAGTGAAAGCAAAAACAATGCTTTCTTTAGCTTGAGGTATTCCAAAATTTCCTGACCAGTTTGACTACTTTATGTGAAAAAAGCACCTAAAACTGCTAGATATATTCTTTGCATCCGAAGTAGAAGAGGTTATCATGTCTTAATTTCGACCAGAAACATCATTTAAAACCGAAAAACTCCTCTTTATAAATCGATGTATATTTCTCTGTTCATTTG